>CM076972.1:49650808-49838308 GCA_039105355.1 Benthosema pterotum | reverse complement strand
CAGTTATTTTGCTACACCAGACTGCAGTGCAAAACACTACCAAATAGCGTCACAAGATGGCACTGTTGTACATTGAATTCGTGGTCTGTTCTAGAAACGAATTCCTAAAGGTCTCCTGTTTTCAATGATGAAATGCTGTTGGTTTAGTGGTGCCACAGCTGTAGTTAGTTAGTAGCAGTAGTCAGTGTTGGGACATGTGCACTACGTAACTCAATATATTACATAATATATTATCAACATGCAGTAACTTACTTTCTGTCAATTTGTCTCGTTGAAAATGTTCTTGTGAAATTTTCTGCAAATAATTACTTAAATAATTACTTATTTTCTATAATTTGTCATCAAATTATTTATTCAGGAGGACGTTTTTTCAAGTTGATTTCATATGGATTTCCCAGATAGCCAAGTGCGCTTTCTTTATTGTAGGTATGCCACTCGCCTACACAATATTTGATTAATAGTGACACTAAATATTTAATTATATATTTTGCACAACATTTTTCTTTTAAGTAATATGTAATAGTAATATTAATATAGGCTATTACACTTGCTCAGACAGCAATATTGTAATACAATATATTGCTTTAAAATGAAGGTAATAAGTAATAAGTAATACATTAACAAGGTATAGTAATATTCCCAACACTGGCAGTAGGCCTAGTAGTGTTTCAAATCATTTTCAATATAAGCACTTTAATTTGAAATATCTTGGGTTGTTTTGCATGCCATCATGTTTGGTGGGGCAGACTGGGCATGCCTAGATTTTTTTTTTATCATGTCCACACAACATTTCTAAGGTATAGCCTATTATTGACATAATTAAAACGATGAAAATGGGTGGAGTTCCCCTTTAATATGAGCATTTTAAAAACAACAACGACGCGTCTCTCGATTCCTTCCCCAGGTCTCCGTGGAGATGGACATGAGCAAACCGGACCTGTCCACGGCCCTGAAGGACATCCGGGCGCAGTACGAGACGCTGTCGGCCAAGAACCAGATGCAGGCCGAGGAGTGGTACCGCTCCAAGTTCGCCAACGTGACCGAGGCGGCCGCCCGCAACCAGGACGCCATCAAGCATTCCAAGGAGGAGCTGAGCGAGTACCGCCGGCAGGTGCAGTCGCGCACGCTGGAGATCGACGCGCTCCGGGACACAACGAGGCCCTGGAGAGGCAGATCGCCGAGATGGAGGACCGCCACAGCAACGAGATCGGAGAGATGCAGGTAAGTAGGTTGCCCGTGGCTGGCAGTGTTGCCAACTTGGTGCATTTGTCACTACATTAGCTGTTTTCCAGACCCTCCTAGCGCCAAAATTGGTGAAGAACTCCTGGCGGAAAAAGCTAGTGCTTGTTTTTGCTGGTGAGTTGGGGCGAAATTGGTTGACAGGCGCCAGAGATAAAACCCTCGTTTTTCACCATTTTTCCTCCTATGATATGGAGTCTTATAGAGCTGTAACTCTTGAGAGCGTTAAAATGAAACCAAATGGACCCTTACGGGTCCATTTGGTTTCATTTTACACTCTCAATAGTTAACTTATATTTAAATATCTGAATTACAACTGCCATAATCCAAAATCCACTAGGGTGGCACACTTCCGAAATGCACTAGAATGTATGCGCTAGAGCAGTGGGTTTTCTAGCCCTGATACATGACGGTCGGTATACATCTATACGACCGTCATGGATGCTAAGCCCCTGTAGAGATAGTGGATGATTTCAACGGCAGCGTACGTAATCCCAAACGCCCGTACCTGTGAAATAAAGTGCTGCCTCTGAGTTTGTATGTCTCCTGAGTTTGTAGGCTCGTCAAAAATCACCCGAAACCTCCTTGTTCTTGAATAAAATGACTTTGTTGCCGACCAAATCCTGATTTTCCTCCGTATTTCTGTCAACTTCCGGGACCCGCGTTCCGTGAAATGACTTCACGGAACAAATCTCTTCAAAATAAGAGTATCCATTTTTAAAAACTAAAATGGGTACTCTTATTTTGAAGAGATTTGTTCCGTGAAGTCACTATTTTATTCTGCATTTTAGCCACGGAGGACCACCGTTTGATTTGAGTTTAGTCTCTCGGACTAATTTAGAGAAATAACCAGCAAAATGTTGGCCAAAATAGCAATTCTTCTACATTTTCTAAGTGTGTAGATTCTTGAAAATGAGTTAATTCAGAGAGGTTTCCTTGTCTGCATCTATGCCTGTCTCTGTCACTTAAAAGGAAAAACATGCACTTTAAATTTGCTTTTAAAGGGGTTCCACCATGAATTTAATATAAATACCCACTGAAGCCTAAACAATGACTCAGATCATTGTCTCCACGAGGCAAAAAAAACATGGTGGAAGAGTATGTTTTGCCCTCCATCTCTCTCTCTCTCTCTCTCTCTCTCTCTCTCTCTCTCTCTCTCTCTCTCTCTCTCTCTGTGTGTGTGTGTGTGTGTGTGTGTGTGTGTGTGCGTGTGTGTGTGTGTGTGTGTGTGTGTGTGTGTGTGTGTGTGTGTGTCAGTGTGCCCGTAAATTACCAGCTAATCTCACGGCTTTCACTTTTTGTACGGGAAATGACGGAAATGAAAGCCGGGGTATCAAGGCCTTACAAGCCCTTATATGAGGAGAAAACGTGAATGTTTAAAATTGCACATTTCTGGGGATATAAAAACACAAAGGGGAGCTCAACAAAATACCAACATGTGTATGTGTGTGTGTGTGTGTGTGTGTGTGTGTGTGTGTGTGTGTGTGTGTGTGTGTGTGTGTGTGTGTGTGTGTGTGTGTGTGTGTGTGTCTTCATGTGTGTATGTAGGATACCATCCAGCAGCTAGAGGGCGCTCTACGCAGCACCAAGGGAGAGATGTCCCGTCACCTGCGTGAGTACCAGGACCTGCTCAACGTGAAGATGGCCCTGGATATCGAGATCGCTGCCTACAGGTCTGAATCCTTGGATGCCTTTGGAGTGTAAAACAGATTGTTACTTTAACTCTGAGAGGGCAACGGATTATAGGAGAATTGCACACCAAAAGTTTTTTTTTAATCTTTATTTACAGTTTTTTTTTAAGTGGTCCATGTGTTATTCTGTGAAAACACTCCTTAATGGCTGTTTTCTCCATCCCCAAATAGGCTTATAATGGGGCTAACGGGTGTTGTTCAAGTTCACCTATATACATCACTCCAAAATGCAAGTTTTTGCTATATATTGTCTCTCCATCATGTCAGTAGTGTGTTAACACTCACACTTTCAGTTTCACTTTTGTTTCAGCAGTGGTTCAGCCATAAACCATGTGCCACGCCCCCACCTTTTAAGACAGCTGAATCATTGCTGAACCAAAAGTGAAAGTGAGAGTGTTAACACACTGCTGACATGGTGGAGAGACAATATATAGCAAAAAAAGCATTTTGGAGTGATGTATATAGGTGAACTTGAACAAAACCCCTTAGCCCCATTATAAGCCTATTTTGGGATAGGGGAAACAGCCATAAAAGAGTGTTTTTTTTTTTTTTTTTTTTTTTTTTTTTTTACAAAATAACACCTGGGCCACTTTTTTTCTAAAAAAAATAATAATAATAACTGCAAAACTTTTGGTGTGGCGCCATCATATAAGCTTTATTATTGATATCACACCAGAAAGATCTCATACCTGATCGCTCTTTCAAATGTGAACCAAACGGACCCTAGTGGGTCCATTTGGTTCCATTTGTACACTCTCAGAAAAAAGGAAACTCATTAACATGGTAAAACACATCTTGATGATGTCATCAAGATGTATTTCACCATGCTAATGATTTTTTTCAGACCTCCATTTCTAGGAAACACAGAATGGGGGGAACATTTTTTATCATGTCCACACAACATCTCTAAGGTATATTAATGACATAGTAAATTATTGAAAATGAGTGGAATTCCCCTTTAAGACACGTGCATGCACACTTGCATTTGTAGTAAGTGTAGCATATTGAGAACGATTGTTTACAATGCCTAATTGTATCCATAAAAGTAAATGACGAGACAAAAAACATAGGCCTACTTTTGCCCCCAAAAATATTTTAGATGTGAGAAGTGGGGGGATGCTGTCCCCCTGCGTCCCCCCTCCACTACACCCCTGGTAGTCATCTGTTGCCGCATTGCGCAGACGTGTGCAGAATGACTAAAACAAGTCTATATTTGTTTCCACCAGGCCGAAGGTGTGCCTGTGTCCGCACGTCTGTTACCCGCTATTCTCTGGCACCGTTAATCTGATCCATGACAAACTCCCTGGATGCCGACGATGCACCTCTGCCCAGAATTTTTTAGAACGGCTTGCTATAGTGCCACCATGAGGCAGCTTTTCACATTTTCAGCTGAAATGCTGCAAGTACACTCCTTAGAGGACGAGGACAAACCTCTCTTTGACCAATGTTTTTCACTTTTTATAGCGCCACCACAAGGGCGATTTATGTCAAAAGCATTTTTTTCCCATATTACTCATCCAGATCCGGCCACAAAATCACACAAATTGTTACACATTATCTCTACAGTCATGTGCTCAAGACAGATCTATCCCATAATTCATATTGAAGGTTTGCAGGATTTGCCTGTTTTGAACCAAACGCATCAAATCATGCATGCAGTGTACAAATTACGTGCAATCTTCAACGCACTTTCCTACTAGCCTGACGAATACAACTGGCGCTGCACACTTTCCACATTAGCCCGTTATAGCTAATGTTTCTCCAAAACGTCTTCACGGTGGCCTATAGCGCCACCAGGAGGCCACCGCCTGACCTGCTGGAGGCCTTTGCCCAGAAGGGCACTTTTTCTAGTTTATTCTATCTCTTTGTCTGTTCATCATAAACTATTTCTTTCTCTCTCTCTCTCTCCCCCTAAATCTTCACAGGAAGCTGCTGGAGGGAGAGGAGTGTCGCCTGAGCACAGTGGGCGGAGCCATGCTCCACTCCAGCTACCCGGGCTTCTCCTATTCGTCGAGCCGCAGCTACACCCTGGGCGCGTACAGGAAGTCCAGCGCCAAGCCGGAGGAGGAAGAGGAGGACGACGACGAGGAGGGCAAGGAGGACGAGGAGGAGAACGAGGGAGAGGAGGAGGAGGGCGAGGACGGAGGAGAGGAGGGAGGTGACGACGACGAGGAGGGAGGAGACGAGGAAGGAGGAGAGGGCGACGAGGAGGAGGAAGGAGAGGAGGAGGAGGAGCAGGAAGAGGACGACAAGAAGCAGAAGGAGAAGGAGAAAGAGAAGGATCAGAAGAAGAAGGGCGGCGACGCGCCCTCCGGCAAGACCAGCAAGAGCTAAGCTGCTTTTGCCTCGAATGTCATCGTTTTTCGTCGTCTCCGTCGCCGACCATGCCATGCCCTGCCCTGCTCACCATAGCAATCCACGCAATAATGTCCATGGGTATCACCTCTCCATCCGTATCATCTTTGTCTCTGTCTCACTCTCTCTCTCTCTCTCACGTACACACACACACACGTACACACGCACACAAGTGCGCAAGTTTGAAGGCATCGTTCAGTCCTGTACACAACATATCGTTCAAACTTGCGCACGTCCTCTCACCCCGGACGCCACACACGTTCCCTCCTTTTTTCCACTCTCTAACATAGAGACTTGCCAGATCAGTAGATTGAACAGCGTCTATAGGCGAGATGTATGTATCGTGATGACCAAGTGATATCTCATGCATAGGGTGCTCAATAACTACTCACATGGTTCTTCATTGTACGCGAACATGAAAAGAAATGATGCCAGAATGGAACAGAATGCCTTATGAATCCAAGATGGCTTCTGAGCCAGGGAATGTCTTCTTAAGCCTACAATCTATACAGCAAGTGTGCCATTAATGGTCGAAATGTGCAAAACAACAGAAACCTAAATTGAGGCCAATTGTGGAATGTTCAGAGACAAGTTACTAGTAGCGATGAATACACCTCCGTTTTTGGAGAATTGACACTAAAAGGAGATCTAATGTTGATCTAGTATCCTATCTGACAAACAGTATCATTTCTGTGCTGTGAATAGGCTAGCTGTGGGTTGGACTTGCATACTATAGAAGGGGTAGGAGTTTGGGGCAAAAAAAGGTGATGAAATCTGTTTCCTTTTGCTGTCAGTTCTTCAACGTTGTAACACTCTCTTAACTTTAACCACTCTTCAGGCACTGTCTGGCAGGCCTTTTTCTGCACACACATGCACACACATGCACACACACACACACACACACACACACACACACACACACACACACACACACACACACACACACACACTAGAGATAAACGCACAGGTGCAACAGCATAAGAGACAACTTTACTGGAAGTCCAACTTCCTGGTGCTATTCTACATAAAGGTTGGAAAGTACTGTAAGTTAGGGATTTCATTGTAGAATCGGCTCTGTCTGCAAATTCCTGAATGTTTAAATAAAGGTCTGTCAGAAAAATGAAAGTCAGAAGAGGGCTCACCTTCACCGCTCTCATTTAGTGCAAAAATGCCGTGTTGTCGTGCCGTACGTACGCGCATCGACACACATCTCATAGCGGGTGAATGCTTTGCACATTCATGCCAAAAAAACGTCCATGACATACGGAAATGTGAAAAACTTTGCCAGGCCATTCATCTCCATTGCTCGCGCTGTCCCTCTTTATTTTTGTCAATGTAAAGTCATAGCACGGCAAGAATGGCAACTCAGAGAAATAGTATATTTTAAAATATGAGTGGGGGGGGGGGGGCTCTATTTTCTGTCGTTTCTGAGGAGCACGTGATGCTGCAGCTCCTAGGGGATTTTTTTCGCACTGGGAAAGAAAAATGTAGTTTTTAAAAAAGCCGCTTTGTAATCACATAATTATTATTTTTTTGAATTATATGGATACTCGCCCCCATGGATTGATTCACTTGTCGACTATTAGCTGGACACTCCCCCCAAGATAACCTGCCAGTATTGAATAATAATAATAATATTTGTCTACAAACCTGCTTGGCTACACCTTCTCCAACCTCCACTATTAGTGAAAGCCTTAGATTTGGTCATTACTAGACTACTATTTTCACAATATTAGTCAAAATGTCTCGGTTTATCCGCTGCAATAGACGCGTACTTTAGAATGTGTCAGTGTGTCGGTCAGGAGAAGGGAGATTGTTAAACCTACGGGTTGTAGTCAGCGGAAGCGGCAGCTGTTCGCGACAGTGAAGGACACTTCAATACAGACTGCAGATGGCAGGGGGTTGGTTTAAAATGCCACCGGTGGTCACATATATGGCATTATGTAGGGCGCTGCATTGTAAGGGCTATTTATCACCAGAACCCCACCCACCCACCTAATCCCTACAAACCCTCCCAACCTCCCCTCCTTTTATCATCACCCTCACTGTCTCTGCAGTTTGATAGAAAAAAAAAAGGCCTGCCTTGCATGGGGACGGGACGGGACGAGGGGGGAGTTTTTATACTCTTAAGTAGGTTAAAAGAAATGGGGCTGCATAAAGATAAGGGCATATGTAGTGTAGTAATGCTTAGGAAAGGGCTGAGAATGATTGAGCTGCTTGGGAAAGGATGGAAGGGTATAGGACATATGAGGCCCTATATTTTGATCGTCTTAAGTATCAGGTCTTAAGTCTTGAGTCAAAACTTGGAGGTGTGGCAAAACTGTTTGGCTGTTTTGAGTGGCCAAAAGGCTTTGCTACACCTCCACGTTTTTGGCTGATACTTAAGACGATCGTCTTAAGTATCAGGTCTGACGACTTAAGACAATCAAAATAGGGCCCATGGGGGATATATAAGATAGGAGAAAGCTAGAATATGAGGATACGGGTATAGAATGGAGACACCTGGTCATGTTTACCAACCCGAACTTGGGGAAAACAGTCCATTCCATTCCAAGCATTTGTAGTAAACCTTGCAATAAAACGACCTGTTATTCTCAAACGTATATTTCCTAAACGAAGTGAGGCAGTTAAAACACCCAGATCCAAGCATATACATTGTATATCATAGCACACCGTAGAAGGCTTGTCTAATTGACGTTTTTGCTTTTCCCACTCCTCTAGCTTATATATCGACGAATGAATCAATCGTTGGGCACGAATGCATGGTCTGACTCCAGGAGCCTGAATAATATCTGGGGATGGGATAGATTATTTATTTTTGCTTGTTGAGTGCTAGAAAATGTAAAAAAACAAAAATAAAAATTACAAATACATTTTGCCTTAACTTGAAACTGTAAAAATCTGCATTTTCACCCGCATTTAATTCACATTTTTTCCCCGGGAGGATGAGGAGGAGCGTTGACACTTTACAAAGACCGTCCTGCTAATAAAACTGTGACTGTATGTGCTGCCGTATCATGCAGTGATGTTCCGTCTCTCAAAGCCAAATAAAGACATTTATTAACCAAACGCTGCACTGTTTTACGTGTCTTCAATTTCAGTGGCCACATTCAAACATGTCCCTGTTCCTTGCGGGTCCATTTGGTTTCATTTTCACACTCTCAAGAGTTCAAATATTCAAATATCACCTGAATTAGCACTATTTAATTAAGAAGTCTACACTGTTTTGTTTGCAAAAATCCAGCCTGGAATTGTCAACAAAACCAAAAGAATTCTTTAGTTTTTTAGGTCCTTGGGGGCTAAAATGTTGTCAGATGGTGATCCGTGGCTCAAATGCTGAATAAATGGTGGTCCCTGGTGTCAAAAAGGTTGAAAATCCCTGCTTTAGAGAGACCTTTCAGTAAGCCGCTCCCTAAACTGCTCTCGTCCAATCACAGCTGACAAACAGTGATAGACAAACACCAATAGTTTTCCTATATGTGAAAAAAACATTTTTTGAAAGAAAATAAATGTCACACACATATTTTCCCACTGCATATGGCAGGCCTTGTTGACAGATTTGGAAAAGAGATTTTTGAAGATCTATTCTAAACTTCTTTGCATTTTTTTTTTTATTATTATTTTGAAAAACATTTTGGAATAGTTCAACCCCAATCTATTAACCCGTTGTGAGCTTGTAGACTGGGCCATTTTAAATATTGAAAAATATTTTTTAAAGTAGTTTTAAAAACCAAAGAAGTTAATGTATAAGGGGTTTAGCGGTGACAAAATCTAGGCCCTGGTTCCAAAATTGTACCAGTATTTAAAGAGGGAATTCCACCCATTTTCACTTTTTTTCTGAGAGCGTACAAATGCAACCAAAATGGACCCTAATGGGTTCATTTGGTTGCATTTGTGCGCTCTCAGAAAAAGAAGCGTCTAAAGAAACATGGTGAAAATACATCTTGATGACATCCTCAAGATGTTTCACCATGTTAGTGGTTTTCTTCAGACCTCCATTTCTTGGGAACACAAAGAGGGGGAACTTTTTTTATCATGTCCACCCAGCACCTCTAGGGTATACTAATGACATATTACAATGTTGAAAATGGGTGGAGTTCCCCTTTAATGTCTAATGTGTCCATTCTATTTACTTTGGAATGAATGAGCCCCGGCAGGAAATTGTCCAACACTGGGGACAGGATGGTGCTCATGGCAATTCACCAAACACTATTCACATAATGTGACTACCGGTAAGTACATTAAGTGCATTTCCAATTGACAGTTCACATTCACAACACACATTCACAAGTAGTGCTGAGATTCTTTAGCACTACAAGTATCAGGGGCAGATCTAGGCATGGGTATGGGGGGGGGCAATGCCCCCCCTAAATACCCAGTCTGCCCCCCCAAACACGATGCCATGCATGCAACATGCAAAACAACCCAAGATATTTCAAATTAAAGTGCTTATATTTAAAATGATTTGAACTAACTACAGTTGTGGCACCGCTAAACCAACAGCATTTCATCATTGAAAACAGAAAACTCTCTGAGTCAGACCTTTAGCTTTATGCATGCTGCGTGTCTGTTGCAAATTCAACAACAACTGATGTTGATGCTTTACTTGACTAATACAAGTTCTGTAACTGAAAATGGTATGGGTGCGGCTTCATCCGCATTCATGAAGCCGCCCCCATACCACCCCGCCCCTAACAAATATATTATCAATGTTACAGCAGTTCGGCTGGAGTAGTGTGTGTGGGGCTGGGCCGGATTTAGCCAGCCCTACTAGGGTGGGCTGGAAGAATGGCAAGGTGGGCAACTCCAAGGTTTTTCATATGAAGCGGTGGTTTTCAACCTTTTTGACACAAGGGCCCACTATTTATTCGGAATTTGAGCCACAGACGACCATTGGAGGACATTTTAGCCACACAGAGCCCCAAAACTGAAGATTTCTTTCGCTTTTGTCCACAATTCCAGGCTGGATTAGGGAAACAAAACAGTCAAACATACAGATCAAAATGACCATTAATAATCTTCTACATTCTCTAGTTGTGTAGACTTGTCTGATTTACATGATGAATATTTTAACTCTTGAGAGTGTCAACATGAAAGTGTAAAAATGAAAATAAATGGAGCCTTGAGGGTCCATTTGGTTTCATTTTTACACTCTCAAAGAGTTAGCCTACATCTGGTTAACCAACTTTCCACCATTTAGCTGGAGACCACCTGGAACCCTCTCAAGGACCACTAGTGGTCCCCGGACCACTGGTTGAAAAACCACCGATATTACCTTTCATTGGGTGGGCTCTGCCACCCCTGCCCCCCCCCCCCCCCCCCTAGATCCGGCCCTGGTGTGGGGCCGGTTTGGGTCACCTTCACACTTGCTGATTCTGTTCCGTTAGCTGGATTAGATCAGCCAGCTCAGCTGAGACCGTGAATTTGTGATTTTCCAGTCAGCCTGCTTCTCTAACCTTTGGGCTATACCACCACCCATGTCATTACCTGACATAGGATCAGGGGCGGATGTAACATTTCCCAATTGGGGGGGGGGGGGGGGGGGGGGGGGGGGCAGCAAGAGAAAATGGTATGGGGGCGCACCCATACCATTTTCAGTTACAGGACTTTTATTAGTCAAGTAAGCATCAATAATAACATCAGTTGTTGTTGAAGCTGCAACAGACACGCAGCATGCATAAAGCTAAAGGTCTGGCTCAGAGAGTTTTCTGTTTTCAATGATGAAATGCTGTTGGTTTAGTGGTGCCACAGCTGTAGTTAGTGAGTAGCAGTAGTAGTGTTTCTAGTCATTTTAAATAGGGTTGCTTTGCATGCCATCGTGTTTGGTGGGGCAGACTGTGCATTTAGGGGGGCATCCCCCCCCATGCCCATGCCTAGATCCGCCCCTGCATAGGATAGAGACGTGGCTCCATCAATTCATCCTGTCCTCTCTCAGACTGCACACACAAAGGTAGAGAAAGGATGGATGGGGCTGTGATTTGATGGATGAGCGTCATTCAGAGAGCCTCGCCTGCCCAGCTGTCACCGGCAAGGACACACACCCAACACACTCCAGGGGTTGACACTAAGGTCTCCGAGGCACTTGCCCATCGGGCAAGTGCAAGTCAGGTTCTACTTGCCCTCAGGTCATGGTCACTTGCCCCCCAGGTTCCAGGTGGTCTCCAGTTAAGTTGGTTAACCAGATGTAACTTTTGAGAACTCTCAAGAGTTAAAATTCATCATCTTAATTAGCCCAGGTCTACACTGTAGAAGATTAATGGTCATTTTGATCTGTATGGTAATTTGCCTGTTTTGTTTTCCAAATCCAGCCTGGAATTGTGGATAGCTAGAAAGCAGGGAAAGACACAGAGGCAGAGTGCAATGACTGCCTTCAAGACAAATTTATCTTGTGTTGTGTTATAGTGCACTAAGTTGCACACTTGCCCGATCGGACAACCAGGTAGCAGTCTTCACTTGCCCCCACCATTTTTTTTACTTGCCCCGGGCAAGCGGGCAAGTGTTAGTGTCAAGCCCTGCACTCTGGGCAGTCTATAGTCTGTATCAGGGGCGTTTTTGCCATTAGGCAGACTAGGGCTAGGGCGCCATTAAGGGCACCGGGGCGACCACCAGACATGCTTTAAAAGGATCCCAGGCTAATAAGGCTCATGTGGATAAATACATTATACCGGCACTTGTCCTCTATAACTAATATTGGACATTTAAAACCTGTATATGTTCTTTAGTTTAAAAAATAGTTCATAATGGGGGGCGCCATTTTACTGTACCTGTGATGGGTATGACGTCACAGGAGATTTTCCTCCCTCGAAGTCATCACCTAAACCGATCTTTCCGGGTTTTAGGTGATGACGTAATGGCCGATAGGAAAGCTATTCCATAGCTATACGGTGGCGATGAGCAGAAGGCCTGGTCCCCCATGGTGCACCGCTTGCCTCCGGGGACCTCAAGGAGGAAGATGGTCACAGACCGTCTAATTAGTTTCTGTAGGAAGGGAGGGGCATGTCCGATTATGCAGTTATGAGCGATTAGCAGATAGTCTATCCCATCCTGGTTGACGAAAATGACAAGCCATGTTGTGTAATAAGAATACACTGCACTGCAGACTATAGTGGTCAAAACGGTCAACTGTCTTGGTCTGGGGACCACCAGTGGTCCTTGAGAGAGTTCCAGGTGGTCCCCAGGCTAAATGATGGAAAGTTGGTTAACCAGATGTAACTCTTTGAGAGCGTAAAAATGAATGTTTACGCACTCAAGAGTTAAAATATTCATCATGTGAATTAGCCCCAAGTCTACACAGCTAGAGAATGTAGAAGATTATTAATGGTCATTTTGATCTGTATGTTTGACTGTTTTGTTTCCCAAATCCAGCCTGGAATTGTGGACAAAAGCAAGAGAAATCTTTAATTTTGGGGTCTGTGTGGCTAAAATGTCATCAAATGGTGGTCTGTGGCTTAAATGCTGAATAAAATAGTGGGCCCTGGTAGGTACCAAAAAGGTTGAAAACCACTGTCTTAGACAATGATGATTTTCTGTATCTATCCCTGTACAGGAGTTTCATTGAGGCATCTTAAAAGGGGAATTCCATCAATTTTCAAAATTCTCCTGAGAGGATACAAATGTGAACCAAGTGGACCATTTGGTTCCATTTGTACCCTCTCAGGAAAAAGGGGTCTGAAAGAAAAATCATTAACATGGTGAAATACATCTTGATGATGTCATCAGATGTATTTCACCATGTTAATGATTTTTTCAGACCTCCATTTTTAGGAAATACAGAATTGGGGAACTTTTTTTTTATCATGTCCACACAACATCTCTAAGGTATATTAATGACATACCGGTATTAAAATGTTGAAAATGGGTGGAGTTCCCTTTAAGGCATTCTTTCCAGAATCCAGAATTCTTTCCAGAATCCGGATCCAGGATCCAGGATGTAGTGGCTAATGAGGTCCGGGAAAGGGAAGTTCATTGCTGTTGCCCCCGAGACCCAATGATGGATAAGTGGTTGAAGATCAGGGGTTGACACTAAGGTCTCCGAGGCACTTGCCCATCGGCAAGTGCAAGTCAGGTTCTACTTGCCCTCAGGTCATGGTCACTTGCCCCCCAGGTTCCAGGTGGTCCCGAGTTAAGTTGGTTAACCAGATGTAACTCTTGAGAACGTAAAAATGAAACCAAATGGACCCTTGCGGGTCCATTTGGTTTCATTTTTACACTCTCAAGAGTTAAAATTCATCATCTTAATTAGCCCAGGTCTACACTGTAGAAGATTAATGGTCATTTTGTGTTAATTTGCCTGTTTTGTTTCCCAAATCCAGCCTGGAATTGTGGATAGCTAGAAAGCAGGGAAAGACACAGAGGCAGAGTGCAATGACTGCCTTCAAGACAAATTTATCTTGTGTTGTGTTATAGTGCACTAAGTTGCACACTTGCCCGATCGGGCAACCAGGTAGCAGTCTTCACTTGCCCCACCATTTTTTTTACTTGCCCCGGGCAAGCGGGCAAGTGTTAGTATCAAGCCCTGAGATGGATGGGATGGATGGATGGATGGATGGATGGGTGGATGGATGGATGGATGGATGGATGGATGGATGGATGGATGGATGGATGGATGGATGGATGGATGGATGGATGGATGGGTGGATGGATGGATGGATGGGTGGATGGATGGATGCTTCACTGTGTCTTTGTGATATTCTGAATCCAGCGTAAGCGATAGTTCATGGAGGCACGGAGGGCAGAAGGTTTATTTAATTATACTCCTTATTCTCAGTCAGTAATTCATTCTGTTTCTTTAAATCAGCGGTCTCTCTCCATGTCAACTCCCCTCACTCTCATTGGCTGTCAGTAAGTCACTCACACCCACATTCAATCAGCTGTTCTTTATAAGCAGTCACTACTCTGCAGTGTTGCCAACTTGGCGCATTTGCATTTTTTTTCAGACCCCCCCTAGCGCCAAAATTAGTGAAAATCTCCTGGAGGAAAATCTAGTGTTTTTTTGCTGGCGACTTGGGGTGAAATTGGTTGACAGGTCACCTATCCTTCCTTCCTAGAAAGGACCATTGGTAACCAAATGGACCCTTACAGATCTTATAGCGTAAAAACATTTATTATAGATCTTATATACCCTTATAGGGTCTCAAGAGTTAAATTATATTCAAACATCTAAATTACCTAATTTCCCAAGAATCTACACATTTTCAAAATGTAGAAGAACTGTTATTTTGACCAACATTTTGCCTAAATTAGTCACAGAGGCTAAACTCAACATCAAACGGTGGATGGTCCTCCGTGGCTAAAATGCAGAAAAAATAGTGGGCCCTGGTATGACAATGGTTGAAAACCCACTGCTCTAGCGCATTCTAGTGCATTTTGGAAGTGCCACTAGTGCATTTTGGATTTTGGCAATTGGCAACACTGCTACTCTGTCCTCAGTCTTCCTGCTAGCTGACTCCATGACCTGTTCCATAGAGTAATAAAATAACAGAGAACGGACTGGAGCGACAGCCCCGCCCCCTTGCCGTTCTTTTCAATACAAGTTGCTCATTGGCGCTTTGAAGCACCCGGAAGACTGCCGGAAGTGCGCCTATTTCCGCATTTGACCACCAAAATTTGGCGGAAGTATTTCTCCATGAACGCGCCCGAAGCAAGGGATTATGGGAACCATGAACGAGCGCCGTCGCGAATGAGCAAAGGAAAAAAACATCAAAAAGCATTAAAAAACAAGCTTGTGGGTTTGCATTGAGCTTATTATCTGTCATATAATACATCCGTTGTGTTTTGAGAGGTAGTATATGACGTGAGGACCGCTGGTTTATTCAGAAAACAACTTAAAAACAAACTGCCCTGTCCACGTGCACAAAGCAAACGAGCGTGCGTGCTCTCGGGGCGTTCGTGCATGAACTCCACCCGCCTGCAGTACCAAACTTGACCACCAGGGGACCGTTGCTTCACGCCTGGATCTACTATCTCTGGATGTGCCCTGTTCAGATGTAAGCGTTCAAATTTCCTCCACCTCCCCGGCCTCCTCCCTGTGGCAGCTCTGTGAGTGGATGATTATGTGATAATCATGATTTATGAATTATAGCACATTGTGGTGTCTAGTTCTGTTATGGGTGTCTGTGATCATCATGTGTTCTATGGTCTGTGATATGTTAAGTATGTATTTGGGATGAATTGCAACTACGTTGTAATGTCTTATCTTATGTTATGCTCAGGGCGGTCGTTGATATATCAGAGCTGTGTCTCGGTGCACAGAAATCTGAGATATCAAACGTGATATCAGACCTATGTCTCGTTACATAGATTTGATATCACACGAGCAGAGCCACACCGACATACTAACATGCAAT
Organism: Benthosema pterotum; assembly: GCA_039105355.1. Lineage (NCBI taxonomy): Eukaryota > Metazoa > Chordata > Actinopteri > Myctophiformes > Myctophidae > Benthosema > Benthosema pterotum. The sequence continues at coordinate 49,822,677 of CM076972.1, read as the reverse complement.
AGCTTTGCAATAAATGGCTTATGGCAGGGGTTTTCAACAGGTGGTCCGGGGACCACCAGTGGTCCTTGAGAGGGTTCCAGGTGGTCCCCAGATAAGTTGGTTAACCAGATGTAAACTCTTTGAGAACGTAAAAATGAAACCAAATGGACCCTTGCGGGTCCATTTGGTTTCATTTTCACACTCTCAAGAGTTAAAAATCATCTGAAAATCCAGCCTGGAAAATCCAGCCTGGAATTGTGGACAAAAGCAAAATAAATCTTTAGATTTGAGGTCTGTGGGACTAAAATGTCCTCAAATGGTGGTCCGTGGCTCAAATCCTGAATAAATGGTGGCCCTCATGTCAAAAAGGTTGAAAACCACTGCAATAAATGGTCTTATGGTCCTTGCCGAAGTGTGTCAATAAACAAAAGTTGAGGCTAGTTCAACTATTGTTTGGTGCTCCCATGCGTGTTTTTTATTTATCCCCGCAAATAACAAATTAGGCTTTCATAATCATGGAGGTTGAATGAGAATTGCTCTCAGGAAAAGTTTGATTTTGGCCTCATGACGGCATCAATACGTCCTACTTTTGTTACACTGCCCTCAGTTGAGGGTTTTCTGTTAGTGTGGCCCAGGCGGCCGCACACTCTCATATTACAAAATCTGCATCACCTTTGATGACCACAGACAATCCTTGGTCAGGCAGGTTTCCATGTCACGCTGTAGCATGGCCGACCTCTGTTGCAGGGGCGGATGTAGCATTTCCCAATTGGGGTGGGCAGGAGAAAATGGTAGGGGAGGCGACTTCATCGCCCGTGTCGCTTCGCGCGACGGGGCCACACCCATACCAGTTTCGGTTACAGGACTTTTATTAAGCAAGTAAAGCATCAATAATAACATCAGTTGCAACAGACACGCAGCATGCATAAAGCTAAAGGTCTGACTCAAGTTTTCTGTTTTCAATGATGAAATGCTGTTGGTTTAGTGGTGACACAGCTGTAGTTAGTTAGTAGCAGTAGTAGTGTTTCACATCATTTTAATTATAAGCACTTTAATTTGAAATATCTTGTGTTGTTTTGCATGCCATCATGTTTGGTGAGGCAGACTGGGCATTTAGGGGGGCACCCCCCCGGGGCACCCCCCCCCCCACCCCCATGCCTATGCCTATATCCGCCCCTGCTCTGTTGCCAGTGGTTTGTGCAGGTTGCATGCATAATTTAACTGCTCTTCTCCTTCACTGCCCCCCCAAGACACGTACAAGCAATAAATACCTGACATCAGCAGCAGCAGCTACGAGTCACTATCCTTGCTGAGTCTGACAGACCGACGGAAGCCTCTAATTAAGTTTCCGTTTTAAATGGAGTTACAAGACAGTTAAAGGCAAATAGACATGTCTTGTGTACTAAGAGGTAGGCCATTGGCAAAGGCCTTTAAAATGATTGCCCTGAAAATTGGCTTCAAAATCAAGGATTGCGTGGCCGTACGTAACACGCACGCAGACGCACGCACACGCACGCGCACGCACACACACACACACACACACACACACACACACACACACACACACACACACACACACACACACACACACACACACACACACACACACACTCGACCTCTCTGTCTCTGTTGGCTTCCTCACAACTTTGCATTTATTTCTCCCCTCTCTCTCTCTCTCTCTCTCTCTCTCTCTCTCTCATGTCCGCCACCCCCTCCCCTTACTCTTTTCACCCCCACACAGTCTCTCTCTCTCTCTCTCTCTTGCTACTATATATAGACTTCTGCATTGCAGATGTCCCGGCTTTGCGGAGGAGCATAAGAGGAGTTCCGGCCAATTTTGAAACATGCAGGGAACAGCTAAACAGCACAGCAGCACACTACTACTGCAGATAACAGCAAGCACAGCACGACGGAACCAAACACTGAAGTGCATACGTACTCATGCCAGATAGTATGACTAGGCAAAGTCAAAGTCATGCATGCAGCACTGCACCATTCCCCTCCCTCCTCTCTCTCTCTCTCCTCACTCCACCACAACACACACACAACACACACAACACACACACACACACACACACACACACACACACACACACACACACACACACACACACAACACACACACACACACACACACACACACACACACACACACACACACACGCGGCACTTCTTCGGGTTGCAGCAGGTCCCCAGAAAATGATGCAGGCCTACAGTTTAAAGAGGAAATAACATGAAATTCAACTTCTCCCATGTGTGTTTTCCACCCCCACAAATAACTAAATTTGAACAACCATTCATATCTTAAAAGGTGCTTTAAAGGGGAAGTCCACCCATTTTCAACATTCTAATATGTCATTAGTATACCCTAGAGAGTTGTTGGGTGGACATGATAAAAAAAAGTTCCCCCATTCTGTGTTCCCAAGAAATGGAGGTCTGAAGAAAACCACTAACATGGTGAAACATCTTGATGACATCATCAAGATGTATTTTCACCATGTTAATGGATTTCTTTAGACGCTTCTTTTTTCTGAGAGCGTACAAATGGAACCAAATGGACCCGCCAGGGTCCATTTGGTTGACATTTGGACGCTCTCAGAAAATATATTGAAAATGGGTGGAATTCCTCCTCAAATTTGCATTTCCAGTTCATTTACAATATCCACCATTGTTGGTTTTCCAAGGTGGCATGGAATGGAAACAAAACTGCTTTTTATCTCGCATAAGTATTATAACTCAAATATAAAATAATGTGCATACCGCCCCGACCACCTCAAAACATTGTGGTACTGCAGCTAAAGTGCTTTCAAAGTCCATAAAGAAATGACAGAAACTTGTTCTTGCATAACATTAGAAATAATATTTTTTGGAATGTATGTTATTGCAGTGCTGCGCTTTAAATTAATTTTGATTTCGCCCACTACAACCATGTTTATCTGTATAAAGAATATAAAAGAATCACCATTCAGATCACTCACTCCACTGTCTAAAACATACCTGGGCATTATGCGGCCCGGGGGCCAAATGCGGCCCTTTGGCTGACTCTAACGGCCCGGGAAAGGGTACCATGGTTTTCAACCAGTGGTCCGGGGACCACCAGTGGTCCTTGAGAGAATATACCACTTAAATATGGAAAGTTGGTTAACCAGATGTAACTCTTTGAGAGCGTAAAAATGTTTACACTCTCAAGACTTCAAATATTCATCATGTTAATTAGCCCAAAGTCTACACAAGCAGAGAATGTAAACGAATGGTCATTTTAATATGACTCATTTTAAATCCAGCCTGGAATTGTGGACAAAAACAAAAGAAATCTTTAGTTTTGGGGTCTGTGGGACTAAAATGTCATCAAATGGCGGTCGTCTGTGGCTCAAATACTGAATAAATATCTTGAAATTAAATTAATACTACGCAGACTTTAGTTCAGCCTTTAGTCTTGGTCCTCCACAATATTTTATGTATCTCAATTGGCCCCTTAGGAAAAATAATTGCCCACACCTGGTCTAACACTATTTTATACCGGGAGTTCCTGGTACAAAACCCTTTAAAATGGGTAATTGAGATTGAGAAGTCTTCTTCTATGATGTCGTCCTTCTTATAGATGTCTTAACCTTATGTCTCAACATTATGTAAAACTCGCTCTAAACTCTGCGGTGCGGTAGGTGGCAAACCCAGCTATGTGCAGACCAGGGGCGTTTTTTGCCATATAGGCAGACTAGGCAGAAACCAAATGGACCCGCAAGGGTCCATTTGGTTTCATTTTTACATTCTCAAGAGTTACATCTGGTCAAACAACTTAGCTGGGGAATCACCTGGAATCCTCTCAAGGACCACTGGTGGTCCCCGGACCACTGGTTGAAACCCACTGCTTTAAAAGAATACCCAGTCTAATAAGCCTAATATGGATACCTAAATTAACTAGAATTGAACATTTAAAACACATTTTCCCTGGAGCCCTGGGCAAAATCTTGGCTAGGGCTCCAAATTGCTTAGAAACGCCACTGGTGCAGACTATCGTAGTGCATTACTCCTTCTCTTACTGACTGTATACTACCAGTTAGTTATAGAGGCTGTTGCCATCAAATATTTAGAAGCACAGCTGGTTCCTCTCACGCCATAGGGCGGAACAGCCATTGAGAGGGATGGCATTTTGTTTCCATGGACCAATGACGGACGACCATGCCTCTGCTACACATACTGATGAGCAGCATGCAGCCTGGTTGGTGGTTATGGGAATTTGGCGATGCTGATGGAAATAAGGGGCGGATCTAGGCATGGGCATGGGGTGGGGGGGGGGGGATGCCCCCCTAAATGCCCTGACTGCCCCACCAAACATGATGGCATGCAAAACAACCCAAGATATTTCAAATGAATATGCTTATATTTAAAATGAATTGAAACACTACTACTGCTACTAACTACTAACTAGAATTGTGTCACCACTAGACCAACAGCATTTCATCATTGAAAACAGAAAACTCTCTGAGTCAGACCTTTAGCTTTATGCATGCTGCGTGTCTTCTGCAACTTCAACAACAACTGATGTTATTATTGATGCTTTACTTGACAAACAAAAGTCCTGTAGCTGAAAATGGTATGGGTGCGGCTTCATCGCCCGTGGCGCAAAGCGTCACGGGCAATGAAGCCACACCCATACCATTTTCTCTTCGTTCTCTAGTTGTGTAGACTTGGGGCTAATTCACGTGATGAATATTTTAACCCTTGAGAGCGTAAAAATGAAACCAAATGGACCCGCAAGGGTACAATTGGTTTCATTTTTACGCTCTCAAAGAGTTACATCTGGTTAATCAACTTTCCACTATTTAGCTGGGGACCACCTGGAACTCTCTCAAGGACCACTGGTTGAAAACCACTGATATTACCTTTCATTGGGTGGGCAGGATGCACGTTTGGGTGGGCTCTGCCCACCCCAGCCCCTCCTCTAGATCCGGCCCTGGAGGGAAGGAGAAAAAAAACAGTTGTGTGTTCTCAGTATTAGTCCAGCAACAAGTTACAACCAGTTAGTAAACAAAGTATGTACTACAATACACAAACTGCAGTAGGAAATGCACAAACACAAATCCTTTAGACTTGCCTCAACATGTTTGTGGGCTTTTGCTGTCATCTGGTGTTGAAGGTGAAAATAGCACCAAGACGCAATATGTTTAGAAACCTAGGGCTCAATTTTCGTCACTGCTAAAGCCCTTATCCCTAAACTTCTTTGCTCTGTTTTACCATGATTAAGCACATTTTTGAATAGTTCAAATGGCCAGTCAACAAGCCTACAGTGTGTCACTGTAGCTTGGCTAGCTAAACTATTCAAAAATGTCTTTCCAACATCGTAAAAAAAGGCAAAAAAGAAAGGTAGGGATAAGGGGTTTAGCGTGTGATGAAAATGGAGCCCCTATACTCCAATCTCTCATGGCTGAGGACAGGGTTAACTTGTGCTTGTCAAAAAATCTTTCTTTTCATATAACATTACCTGATGATCATGTTTTAGGGTAGAAAAAAATCATGGCACTCTAGCTTTAAAGTGAGGCTTTGGTTCTCCATTATCGTTAATTAAAAGTAACGTATACTACTAGGTGTGGGGAAAAGCCTAGTTAACGAAAACAGAAATAAATATAAAAACTAAACCTTAGAAGAACTAAAAACTGAAATGCATAGGTCAAGACAAAGTGTTGTTGAAATATCCTACGTATTATAATTAACAAAGAAAAAGTAAGGTCAACATTTTTCAATAAGAACGGAAACATGCACACCAGCATTAAAATGATCCAAAATCCAAACCAAATAGAGTTTTAGAAATAATAGAACACAGCTATAATAATTGTGCATCAGGGTCTTACCTGCTCTGATCATTGTAATGGCAGAGTCGATGCTGATCCATTCGTCTCTCTATACGCCAGAATCAAAATCACCCTCCCTGGCTCCGAGGGCGGATCTAGGGGGGCCATCATGTTTGGTGCCCCTGCACCAAACATGATGGCATCATTTGGCATGCAAACAGATATTTCAAATTAAAGTGCTTATATTTAAAATGATTTGAAACACTACCACTGCTACTAACTAACTACAGCTGTGTCACCAGTCACCACTAAACCAACAGCATTTCATCATTGAAAACAGAAAACTCTGAGTCAGACCTTTAGCTTCATGCATGCTGCGTGTCTGTTGCAACTTCAACAACAACTGATGTTATTATCGATAATAACATCAACATTAACATTGCTTTACTTAACTAATAAAAGTCCTGTAACTGAAAAAAGCCCCCCCCCCCCAATTTGGAAAATGTTACATCTGCCCCTGCCTGGCTCCAACAACGACATCCTCGATGGAGTTGTAGTACGGAGGAGAGAGACAGCAGAAGGCCTGAACATCACATTAAGATTTTTTACAGTGTGCGATAATGCCAAGTCAGGTATGACAGACAGTTGAAACATAACCTGGCCCTCGACTTGTACACATGTTTCTGTTTTGGCTCACTATTTGGGTTTGGAACAAAAGGTAAAGTACGCACATCTCTAGAGAAAAACTATTTGGGTTTTACGTCCCTGTTTTAGATCATTTTGTAATACTACTAGTAGGCCTAGAGAAGGGGTCGGCAACCCAAGATGTTGAAAGAGCCATTTTCGACCAAAAATTAAATTCAAAATCTGTCTGGAGCCGCAAAAATGTAAGCCTAATAAGTGCTTAAAGGTGAATTCCACCCTTTTTTCCTGAGAGTGCACAAATGTGAACCAAATGGACCCTAAGTTTCTGGAAAAAAAATAAAGTTTTTTTTTTTTTTTTTTTTTTTTTTTTTCAGAACTCCATTTCTAGTCCACACAACATCTCTAAGGTATATTAATGACATAGTAAACTGAGTAAACTGTTGAAAATGGGTGGTTCAGATTGAAAGCTCCACCTCTGATAACTGCTGGGCTTTTTGACATGGCCAAGTGCTAATTTAACTGGCACCTGTCAGACAGCACCGCATTTTGGCTGCTGTCAGTGACTGAAATGTTTATATTCTGTTGATGCGGATCACCCCAGTGTGTATGTAATAATGCTACAGCCAGGGAGCCATTAGGGCTGTGTTCTAGAGCCGCATGTGGCTCCTGAGCCGCAGGTTGCTGACTACTAGTAGGCCTAGAGACTAAAAGAGGCTTTAGTTGTCACTGTGCAATACTTTAAATCTGTTTTAAAGAAAACAGATGTCACGTTGGAAGACATAAATTGCTGATTTCTGACCCCTCAATGTGGAAACATTTCACCGATCTGGGGGTCGAGCCTTTGCCTATTCAGCCAGATTTGTTATATTATGCCTGGTGGTTTTCAACCAGTGGTCCCCAGGCTAAATGATGGAAAGTTGGTTAACCAGATGTAACTCTTTGAGAGCATTTTACACTCTCAAGAGTTAAAATATTCACCATCTGAATTAGCCTCAAGTCTACACAACTAGAGAATGTAGAAGATTAATGGTCATTTTGATCTGTATGTTTTACTTGTTTTGTTTCCCAAATCCAGCCTGGAATTGTGAACAAAAGCAAAATGTCCTCAAAAGGTGATGTGTGGTTCAAATACTGAATAAATAGTGGGCCCTGGTATGAAAAAAAAAAAAAAAAAAAAAGATTGAAAAACACTGTATGGTCATTGCATCTCACACTTCTGAGGGAGGAGCTACAGTCAGTGTTGCCAACTTGGCGTATTTGTCGCCATATTTAGCTTTTTTTCTGCCCCCCCCCCCCCCCCCCCTGGTGGAAAATCTAGTGCTTTTTGGGTGGTGAGTTGGGGCGAAATTGATTGACAGACGCCATAGATAAAACCTAGCTCTGGTCCAGAGCTCCACTGCTTCTGAGTCTGACTTGCATTGGAGCTCTGTTGGTCTCCGTGCATTCGGCCATTACTGCACCCGACCAGCCTCTCTTCTCTAGTGGATATATAAAGAACGTTTTACCTACTCACCAAAATAAACATGTCTTGTGTCATTAGAAAGCCTACTTACCTTGGTGGTCGCACTCTTAGCCCCCCACCACACGGATAAATTGGACTTTTTGGCCAGAACGCGATGGTTTTTCACCGGAAAAACAACCAGGATTTGCGCCCTCTACCGATATTGCCAATAGAAAAGTTCCATAGGAAATATTTTTCCTTCAGTGAAAAACGATCGCGTTCTGGCCAAAAAGTCCGATTTATCCGTGTGGTGGGGGGCTAAGAGTGTGACCACCAAGGTAAGTAGGCTTTCTAATGACACAAGACGTGTTTATTTTGGTGAGTAGGTAAAACGTTCTTTATATATCCACTAGAGAAGAGAGGCTGGTCGGGTGCAGTAATAGCCGAATGCACGGAGACTAACAGAGCTCCAATGCAAGTCAGACTCAGAAGCTGTGGAGCTATGGACCAGAGCTAGATAAAACCCTCATTTTTCACCATTTTCCTCATATGCCAGCGGTTTTCAACCAACGGTCCCCATGGACCCTCGAGGGTCCATTTGGTTTCATTTTTACACTCTCAAAGATTTAAAATATTCATCATGTGAATTACCCCAAGTCTACACAACTAGAGAATGTAGAAGATTAATGGTCATTTTGTTCCCTTTTCCAGGCAAGCATCTAGTGCATTTTGGAAGTGCCACTAATTGTGCATTTTGGATTTTGGCAGTTGGCAACACTGGCTACAGTGCAGACAGTAGTACGGTATGGGGAGCTGACGTCAGAGTCAACATTGAAAGGGGAATCTCAGGGCTGAGTGTTTTGGGGGAAAGTGTCTGTGAAGTGTGAAGGGAAGACCAGCTTAGATTCTGTGCGAATCAACAACGCGACGGTTCCTGAGACCTCACTGGACCTTTGCCGTCATCACTGGGTTCGGGAGTAGCCGTTCAAGATGACAGAGCTAAGGCACCGTGGAGCGGCCGACAGCGAACTACAACAGCAGCAATCCGAGGACAAGGTAACGGACGTTAGCCAGTCGCTCCATCTCATCACTGCCTGTTTTGACACTGTGTGGTGGAGTGGAGCCCGCGTGACTATTAATCCCACCGCAGTGACGAGGAACAGACTAAAGCCATTTGGTAGAGGAGTTGCGACATTGAGGGGTCAGAAAGTGGGAACTCGAGCGCTGTTCGTGCAGTCTGAATAGGGACGAGTTGGAAATACTTTGTTTGTTAAGGGGAAGTCCACCCATTTCCAACATTCTATTATGTCATTACTGTACCCTAGAGGTGCTGGGTGGACATGATAAAAAAAAAAGTTCCCCCATTCTGTGTTCCCAAGAAATGGAGGTCTGAAGAAAATCAGGAACAGGGTGAAACATCTCGATGACATCATCAAGATGTATCTTCACCATGTTAATGGATTTCTTTAGATGCTTCTTTTTTCTGAGAGCATACAAATGGAAATGTTAAATGGGTGGAATTCCCCTTTTAAAACACAATTATCTAAGATGGAATAAGATTTAAGATAATTAAAACTGGGCTGTTGTCTATAATTAATTTCCTCCTACCAGCACCAGTCCCCATTTGTTGTCTCTCAATAGAAGACCATGTAGAAGAGCCGCCATTGGACTGGCCCCATGAACTGAACGGAATTTGCGTAACTCTGTCTATACTCTCTGTCTATAAGGCTATGACCCGCCTTACGCAGGGCCATCTAGTAGAAGAGCTGGGATATTGAGGGGACAAAAACAGCCTGGTCAATGAAGTCTGTAACTTCCAGTCGTCCCTCTTTCTCAGAGGTCCTATGTAGAAGAGCCTCCATTGGACTGGCCCCATGAAGTGAACGGAGTTTGCGTAACTCTTGCACTTGTAAGGCTCTGTTTAGAGAACGTTTGGAATATCCCAGAACTACGGTGGGATTCACAATGTTAGCCAAATAGCTAACGTGTTAGCAGAGCATCCCCTGCTAACAAACAGACCCTGGTCTATACATATAATGATATTATGCGCACAAACGGGGCCTACAATTAATGTGTGCTACATAATCATGGAGGGCGAAGAAGTATAGCTAATGTTTGTTTCGCAGTCTGCCCCAGGATCCCTTAAAGCCGTTAGCTCGTCATTTATGTACATCATGTTGGTTGAAACGGAACTGTTTTTGGGTGTGCTTCAATAGAATAACAATAATTGCAACTTACGTGTTTAGCGTTCTTTGCAACATCATAACCGTGTCTGTGTTTGTCAACACACAAGTCACTCAGGCCAAAAGGGGGCGTGGCCGGGGTGATTTTTCATTTTTTGGGGGGGACATCGTTGATTTTCAGAGCCTTAGAAATAGAGACGCGCAGTGACGTCACCGCCCCTGTTCCGGAAGTCTTTTCCCAATTCATTTTTCTCATAGACTTTTCGAAAATAATTTATATCAAGACGATTACGCCGCGGACAAAGCCAACTCGAGTCGTGACGAATCATGATGACACACACAAACTTTTGGGACAAAATAATTTCTAAGATGAAAAACGAAACAAAACGTCTTGTATCATGCCGTTTTCTACTTCTTCCTAATTATATATTATATGACGATATTGTGTTTGTTGTCATGATTTGTCACGACCTGAGTTGGCTTTGGCCGCGGCGTAATCGTCTTGATATAAATTATTTTCGAAAAGTCTATGAGAAAAATGAATGGGGAAAAGACTTCCGGAACCGGGGCGGTGACGTCACTGCGCATCTCTATAGACAGAGTTGCGACATTGAGGGGCAGAAAATATTCTGGTCACGTGGTTCATATACTCGCTCGAGCCCGAAGACGCCAATGTATTCACGAACTGCCAGGTGTCACTATATTGTCACTATCCAATGGAAGTCTGTGTAGAGGAGCCGCCATTGGACTGGGAATGGGATCCATGACGTGAATGGAGTTGGCGGAACTCTGTCTATTTCTAACGCTCTGGTTGAGTTTTGACATCAACGCCAAGGCAATACAGGAAATGGGCGGGGCCACGTGGAAATATTCTTTCCTGGGGGGGGACGTCGTTTGACAGAAGACAAAAATAGAACAGCGTGTATACCAGATAACAATAGAATACATGAGACGCATTTTGAAATATATGGGAAGTGCAGAAATTGTATTTGAGCATGCTACAGTTATTGCGGATGCAGTGAGTGAGTGAGAACCCAGGCTAAAATTCCAGTGAATAAAATGATTGTACAGTAGTCGACAGCATAGATTACTTTATTGATCGAAAACTGGGCAATTCATTGCAACTAAGCACCACAGTTTGGGATCAATAAAGTAATCTGAATCTGAGATAGAAGGCTTTCACAAGATTTAATCAGGGCTTGACACTAACACTTGCCCGCTTGCCCGGGGCAAGTAAAAAAAATGGTGGGGCAAGTGAAGGCTGCTACCTGGTTGCCCGATCGGGCAAGACCTGTGTCTTTCCCTGCTTTCTAGATATCCACAATTCCAGGCTGGATTTGGGAAACAAAACAGGCAAATTAACATACACATTCTCTAGTTGTGTAGACCTGGGCTAATTAAGATGATGAATTTTAACTCTTGAGAGTGTAAAAATGAAACCAAATGGACCCTTGCGGGTCCATTTGGTTTCATTTTTACACTCTCAAGAGTTACATCTGGTTAACCAACTTAACTGGGGACCACCTGGAACCCTCTCAGGGACCACTTGTTGAAAACCCCTGGTTTAAAGCACCCAAGTAGGAAGTAAACTTAAATGCAAAATTTACAATATATTTTTGGGGGGCAAGTGACCATGACCTGAGGGCAAGTAGAACCTGACTTGCACTTGCCCGATGGGCAAGTGTCTCAGAGACCTTAGTGTCAACCCCTGTTTAATCATTGGCCAGTGATGGTATGGTATGAGTCCATTGTTTAGCACCTAATCCGTCAATCAATAGGCAGTCCAAAGTCCACAATACTTTTTATTTCTAAATCTTGAATTGGTTATGTTTTTATACTGGGTCTCCCTCCCTGTCTTAGATGAGGAAATCACACAACCCCTGACTGTCCTGGGGAAATACTGTAACTGCTCTACAACTGCTGTCAGCCTACTAGACCCATTTTGTTGTGGGCTCTATCAAACATCCTACTGTTTGTTAATGTCATGTCACATGTGTCGTGTCCTAGGCTCCTTCCCTTTGCCGCTTAGTTTTCACAGACTGCTGACTTTTATGTAAATGCATTCCAAGTGACAGTATGCATAGGCGCAGGCTGCGCTTGAATTCTCATGTTGATTTGAGTATTTAAAATTCCAGTTCTGCACCCGACCCTGAGGGCTCCTTGAGTGGAATCATTCATTTTAGATTTGTTCACCTATCAGTATCCACTCTCCAAACACTCTCTGTTTTTGATTGATATGACTGCAGGGGCGGATCTAGGCATGGGCATGGGGGGGCAATGCCCCCCTAAATATCCAGTCTGCCCCCCCCCCCCAGACACGATGCCATGCAAAACAACCCAAGATATTTCACCACTAAACCAACAGCATTTCATCATTGAAAACAGAAAACTCTCTGAGTCAGACCTTTAGCTTTATGCATGCTGCGTGTCTGTTGCAACTTCAACAACAACTGATGTTATTATTGATGCTTTACTTGACTTATAAAAGTCCTGTAACCGAAAATGGTGTGGGGGCTGCTTCATCGCCCGTGGCGCGAAGCGACACGGGCGAAGAAGCAGCCCCCATACCATTTTCTCTTGCCCCCCCCCCCCCCCCCCCCCCCCCAAATGGGACATGTTACATCCGCCCCTGTATGACTGACGGATGCATAGAAAGACACATTTGTTCTTCAGGGTGGTTCAGACAGAAGCATTCTGTCAGTAGCTGGATGGAGGCAGCTGTGTTTGTAGCTACAGGGTGGAGTTGGACAGACGGAGTAGATCAATTTTATTTGACTGATGACCTCACTGGATAATTAAGAGCTGAGAGAACTGTTCACCCCCTTCATTTTCTTTTCCTATCTGGTTAATAAGGGCTGCACTGTGTGACTGCAGTCACTTAGAATCCATAATAGTTTGTGGCAACGGCTATTGTTGAAAATGACTGATAGCTGTTATGTAGGGGGAAATAAATGTTGATAATATACTATCTAGTGCTGCAAGAACTGGCCAAAAATGACATTCAAATATTCCTTTTAAAACACCATGTGGATTCGAACGAATATCGAATTATTTGAATATCGAATGTATATAATATCAATATGAAACATTGCAGCCTAGCACAGTATTTTTATTACTATTTATTTTTAATTCCTACAATAGGTTGTTGTTTTATTTCTACAATATAATGTGTTCAGATACTTTGTATATTCTAACGTGATGATTAAGTTTAAACCGAGTAATGTCTGGATGCCAGAATGGGATTAAGAACAGTATTTCGGACTGTAATCGAGGCACCTGTGTATGTGAAGGGCGCTTCAGAAATGGGATAAAACAGGACAACTTGATTTCTATTGGCTTTTATTGATGTGGGCTTCACAATGTGGGGGTTTTGATTAAAAACATACACAAAAGTGGAAATGCTCACCTTTTTTGGGCATGAATTGTTGGGTATGGCCATACAGTGACCACAGAAGTGGTCTAAAAGTGTGGACATTTTTCAATTGACTGGTCCTTTAACTCTCTGCTATGGAATTCCGTTTTAAGTGTGTTTTTTTATATTTAAGTTAAAAAAAAGTTAAAAAAAACATATCATACAAAAAAATACGTGGAGGGATCATCTAGCTCTTTTCCATGTTTTTTGTAGGCCTATGTTTCGTAACAGTTCGAGTGAAATGCCTTTTAATCTCTGCCCCCTGATGTTGACCATATTAGGCTAAGTCCTCTCACCTCATCTAACAGATGGTCAGCTTCTGCTCGCACATGTGCAGGTGTCATTAGTGAGTGTGAGCATGCGCGCGCGCACACACACACACACACACACACACACACACACACACACACACACACACACACACACACACACACGCACAGCTTACAATATATTTGTCCTCATTACACTGTATTGCTATCAACAGACTTGTGCTAGCCAATGTGGGAAAAAAACTCCACTGAACGCCAGTCTACTCTCCTGGAAGTTGGCCTAGAAATCTAGTCTACATGTGGACTATATTCAGCCCGTTCCTGTACTACTGACACGAATCCAGTGAACGATTGTCTACTTCCAACTCCAGAATCTGAAATATTCTATATTACACACATCATTAATATAGCTGCAAGCAGCAATAAAACGGGATCAAGCAAGCAGCAATAAGGAGTAAGAACAATACGCACAAATAAGCCCTAGAAACATGGGAGCCTGAACTTCAGAAATACATCAGGTAATTATGGGAGCAGGGCAGGGTTTTTGATTCCTGCCCTGACTGACTCACACATTGTAATCTGGTGTGACTGAGTGAATGATTGGTGAGCTGTGAGTGAGTGGTGAACTGAGCTATGAACTGTCATTAGTGACAACATGGCCGAATAGTGACAGTCAAACAGCCTTGCCCAGCCATGAGGCCCATAGGGCACGTGCCTATCTCCTGTTTCTGTAGCATGAGGCAGCTTGATGTACAAGTACACCCTCTGGACATGACGCTAGTATGACACAGGGTCTTACCCCCAATCCAACCCTTGATGCTGAGTGCCAAGCAGGGAGGCATTGGATCCCGTTTTTAGAGCCTTTGGTATGACCCGGCCGGGAATCGAACCCCGGCCTCCCAGTCTCAGGGCGGACACTCTAACCACAAGGCCACTGAGTTGCTGAATGAGTAAATGATTGGTGAGCTGTGAGTGAGTGGTGAACTGAGCTGTGAACTGTCATTAGTGACAACATGGCCGAATAGTGACAAAACACAACATGGCCGAATGGTGACAACCACCATTACATTGAGTTTTACCCTGGGTTACACATAGAACCATGAACTTAGATGTAGAAGACCACATGAGATTGTGCATGATTGACTCATATTACTAGGTGTCTGTGCCGGGATTTGAACCCAGGAACTCTCATTTCCAAGTCATGCGCTCTACCAATGAGGCTACCCAACAGACACAAGACATACTGGAAACAACACACACATTCAGTGGACTGCTTGGTAAATGGTAAATGGTGCATTTATATAGCGCCTTTATCCAAGGCGCTTTACATAGATTGTGCATCACATTCACCCATTCACACACACATTCATACACTGATGGCAGTGGGACAGGGACACATCGACACTAACTCTGCAGGAGCCCGGGATCGAACCGGCAACCTTGTGGTTACCATCCGGTTACTCTACCTCTGAGCCACTACCGCTCCTTAAATATGCACAAATAAGCCATAGAAACATGGAAGAAATACATCATGTGATTGTGGAAACACAGCCGAATAGTGACAAAACACAACATGGCCGAATGGTGACAACCACCATTACATTGAGTTTTACCCTGGGTTACACATAGAACCATGAACTTAGATGTAGAAGACCACATGAGATTGTGCATGATTGACTCATATTACTAGGTGTCCGTGCCGGGATTTGAACCCAGGAACTCTCATTTCCAAGTCATGCGCTCTACCAATGAGGCTACCCAACAGACACAAGACGTACTGGAAACAACACACACATTCAGTGGACTGCTTGGTAAATGGTAAATGGTGCATTTATATAGCGCCTTTATCCAAGGCGCTTTACATAGATTGTGCATCACATTCACCCATTCACACACACATTCATACACTGATGGCAGTGGGACAGGGACACATCGACACTAACTCTGCAGGAGCCCGGGATCGAACCGGCAACCTTGTGGTTACCATCCGGTTACTCTACCTCTGAGCCACTACCGCTCCTTAAATATGCACAAATAAGCCATAGAAACATGGAAGAAATACATCATGTGATTGTGGAAACACAGCCGAATAGTGACAAAACACAACATGGCCGAATGGTGACAACCACCATTACATTGAGTTTTACCCTGGGTTACACATAGAACCATGAACTTAGATGTAGAAGACCACATGAGATTGTGCATGATTGACTCATATTACTAGGTGTCCGTGCCGGGATTTGAACCCAGGAACTCTCATTTCCAAGTCATGCGCTCTACCAATGAGGCTACCCAACAGACACAAGACGTACTGGAAACAACACACACATTCAGTGGACTGCTTGGTAAATGGTAAATGGTGCATTTATATAGTGCCTTTATCCAAGGCGCTTTACATAGATTGTGCATCACATTCACCCATTCACACACACATTCATACACTGATGGCAGTGGGACAGGGACACATCGACACTAACTCTGCAGGAGCCCGGGATCGAACCGGCAACCTTGTGGTTACCATCCGGTTACTCTACCTCTGAGCCACTACCGCTCCTTAAATATGCACAAATAAGCCATAGAAACATGGAAGAAATACATCATGTGATTGTGGAAACACAGCCGAATAGTGACAAAACACAACATGGCCGAATGGTGACAACCACCATTACATTGAGTTTTACCCTGGGTTACACATAGAACCATGAACTTAGATGTAGAAGACCACATGAGATTGTGCATGATTGACTCATATTACTAGGTGTCCGTGCCGGGATTTGAACCCAGGAACTCTCATTTCCAAGTCATGCGCTCTACCAATGAGGCTACCCAACAGACACAAGACGTACTGGAAACAACACACACATTCAGTGGACTGCTTGGTAAATGGTAAATGGTGCATTTATATAGCGCCTTTATCCAAGGCGCTTTACATAGATTGTGCATCACATTCACCCATTCACACACACATTCATACACTGATGGCAGTGGGACAGGGACACATCGACACTAACTCTGCAGGAGCCCGGGATCGAACCGGCAACCCTGTGGTTACCATCCGGTTACTCTACCTCTGAGCCACTACCGCTCCTTAAATATGCACAAATAAGCCATAGAAACATGGAAGAAATACATCATGTGATTGTGGAAACACAGCAGGGTTTTTGGAGACTCAGACTTTGTATTGTCAGCAGTGGGACTTGAACCCTCAATCTTGTGTTCCGAAGTCAGGCACCCTACCGACTGAGCTATCCAGGCACAATGATTTGCTTAGTTGTTGTCATCAATGAAACAACCCAACAACACGCCACCAAGCAGTAAGCAATATGAACAATATGCACAATTCAGCAGTCCGAGGGTGGAGCTTAGTGGTCAAAGTGACAAATGGAAACAAGTTCCACATGCTTATTCCTCTCACACAATCTGGCACAATGTACTTGCTCCAGTGTTGCCAGAGAGAAACAAGCAGAAGAAGACTCTTCACAAACGAGCAACTTTCATTGGCTTATAAAAACGTCATTTTTTGATGAAAACAAATTTGCTTCTGAAGTTTTGTCCGGATGGGGCCAAAGTTCTCATGTAGCAGGTGTCATGCAAATTGATCAAAAATCCAGGCATAAAATCAGACATGAGCATTTTTCAAACTGCTTAAAATGGCAGACACTCTGGGGGTGGAGCTTACCAGTCGAAATTACAGATGTGTTCCACATGAATCAAGGAACGTGTAGAAACAAGTCCCATGATTTTAAGCCAAACGAAGCCTGAGTTATGCTTGTTCAAATGTTTCAGTTTCAAAGAATTGCTATAGCGCCCCCATTTGAGCGATTGGAGCAAGACTGGTTTTAGTGCTATTTGGCATCCCCCTCTACCAAACTGTAAAATCTCATAAACAGATTACTTTGCATGTGTAGATTAGGGATAATAGAAGAATTTTCACAAACAAGCAATTTTCATTGGCTCGTAAAAACATCATTTTTTTCACTGAAAACAAAATTCACACTCATTTCATGTTTGTATGGCTTCAAAGTTCATGTGTAGGTCATTGTTATGCATTTTGATCAAAGATTGTAGGAGAAGAGACATTTTAACTGTTTTACATATGATTCAAGATGGCGGTTCATCTAAAGGTCAGAGGTCAAAAGTCAGAATACAAAAGTTGTTTGACATAAGCAGACGCATAAGTGAATATAAGTTACATTTCTGAGAGACGAGCAGTTCATGAGTTATGAGTGTTTAAAGTTTGCAATTTCAGTTGAGTGCTATAGCGCCACCATTTGACCAGTGGTCACAGGCTTCGCATCATCACCGTTTGGCATCACCCTCTACCAGATTACCAATTTTCGCGAAAACCGACTGCACGGTTCAGCCAGAACAGCTATTTCTGGTGGAAGGAGAAAAAAAGAGACAGAATCAAGAAGGGATCAAGGTCCACTTCGTGGACTGCTTGATCCCTTAAAAATATATACAGTATATAAATGTATAAGACCATTTTCACGCAGAGACAGGCAACTCTCTTCTCTCATCACACTGATGGAACCTTCCGGGGGCCTGTTGGTTGGTGGTTTCTATGGAAACGATATCCCGTTACTCAGGATGCTGGGGGTTTAAAAATAGGCCTTACTTAGTGAGCTGTCACATAAACACCACCTCCCTGTCCCCGTCCCTCCCCCGCTCGCCCCCTTCACATTTCCTCTGAGTAAAAAGACATATTGTGGGGTGTCGTGTGTCTTCCTTTTGTTCGGCTCAGTGTTCCGCATTAACTAGTGGGATTCTGAAGGAACAAGATGAATAACTGCTGAGAAACGATGGTTCATGGTTGTGTTATATCACTGCGTTCAGAAAATGTGTTATTTATATACTGTATGTATATCCAGACAGAAGGATGACTTGTTCTTTTTTTTACTTGAGCTCTGGGCCCCATAGTAGGCCTGCACATTTCCTGCATCTTGAATCATTTCTTTGCTTATTTTTTTAAAGTAGAATTTTAATGTTATCACCAATATGTACGGTAGAGGGAATAGGGATGCAAGTGAGTTTACTGCTGTTTTGCCATTTAACCCCTAAAACCCCTATATTTTCCGGTTCATTCCACCATTAAAGACAGTCAGAGACAGAGCGACATATTATAGCCTACAACAGCAGGGCTTGACACTAACACTTGCCCGCTTGCCCGGGGCAAGTAAAAAAAAAATGGTGGGGCAAGTGAAGACTGCTACCTAGTTGCCCGATCGGGCAAGTGTGCAACTTGATGCACTATAACACAACACAAGATAAATTTGTCTTGAAGGCAATCATTGCACTCTGCCTCTGTGTCTTTCCCTGCTTTCTAGCTATCTCTACCCATCTCTCTCCCAGGTCCATTTGGTTCCAAAATATCATTTTGCTGGGGTCAGGGACCACTGGGTCTGTGACCACTATGGGCTAATTAAGATGATGAATTTTAACTCTTGAGAGCGTAAAAATGAAACCAAATGGACCCGCAAGGGTCCATTTGGTTTCATTTTTACGCTCTCAAGAGTTACATCTGGTTAACCAACTTAGCTGGGGACCACCTGGAACCCTCTCAGGGAAAGCACCCAAGTAGGAAGTAAACTTAAATGCAATATTTCCAATATATTTTTTGGGGGGCAAGTGTCCATGACCTGAGGGCAAGTAGAACCTGGCTTGCACTTGCCCGATGGGCAAGTGCCTCGGAGACCTTAGTGTCAACCCCTGAACAGTATATACTGTAGTAGAGTTGTGTTACCACTCTTGTGATGACTGCCGTTAACCCCATTTCATTCGGAATGAATGGTTTTATTCCAGCCATGAGCACAAAAATGGTCACGTAAAAAAAACACCTCATTTGGAATCGAATATCCCATCTCCTTTGAACACGTTAACTAGCTGAACAACAGGAATACTTATCCATGTTTTCGCAAATGAAGCCAGTTCATTCCGAATCCATTTCGTGCATGTAAACAAGGTCACCGATGTCTTTCTGTCTGTCTGTTCTGGCTGTTAACATGGAGAGGCTGCAGGCAGGCCTGTCAGCATCAGGCCCCCAGAGAACAGAGGGGAGGCAGCAAATGAACAATTTACATGGAGAGTCGTAGCACCATGGCACCAGGATTTACCATGCAACCACATGCAAACCTTTTACTTTACCTTTACTGGAGAACAAATCACATGGCATACAAAACCTTGTACCTTGAATATTGGTTTGCAGCGCTAGGGGAGATGTGTGGCTCTTCTAAAAGTTTAACCCCATTTTCTGTCTGTATTGAAGACAACGAGGACCTCTGTAGCTCTGCGGCCGTCTGTCTTACTCTTGTCTACTTCTGCTCTCTGTTTTTTTTTTTTTTTAGGGTTCAGAGAATGAGCTGAAGGCGGAGAAGGACGGGGCGTCCGACACGGAGTCCAAGGCGGACTCGGGCGTCCCGGAGGTGCCGGTCCCCACTGACGACACCCCTGAGGTTCTAAACAAGGCCCTGTCTGGTCTCTCTTCACGGTATGATCTCTCTCTCTCTCTCTTTTTTATTTTGTTAAAGTCCAGGGGTTTTCAACAGGTGGTCCCCACTCCCCAGACTAAATAATGGAAAGTCGGTTAACCAGGTGTAACTCTTTGAGAGTGTAAACATGAAACCAAATGGACCCGCAAGGGTCCATTTGGTTTCATGTTTACACTCTCAAAGAGTTAAAATATGCATCATCTGAATTGGCCCCAAGTCTACACTAACTAGAGAATGTAGAAGATTAATGGTAATTTGATCTGTAATGTTTGACTGTTTTGTTTTCTCCGAAATCCAGCCTGGAATTGTTGGACAAAGGCAAAAGAAATCTTTAGTTTTTTGGGGTCTGTGGGGGTGATCAAATAGTGGTCCGTCCGTGGCTCAAATGCGGAATAAATAGTGGGCCGTGGTATCAAAAAGGGTTGGAAAAACCACAGTTCTATTCGATTCAGTCTCAGCCCTACCTACTCCATGAACTCAGAGCAGCAGGGCTTGTGTGCGGACTGCTGACTTTAGTTAAACTAAAGAATAGTCGCTGTCACTCGGTTACAGTGGCTCCCCAATTTCTCTTCCATAAGCTATAACTTGGCTCTTTTCCGGGTCCATATGCGAGGCTTGACACTAACACTTGCCCGCTTGCCCGGGGCAAGTAAAAAAAAATGGTGGGGCAAGTGAAGGCTGCTACCTGGTTGCCCGATCGGGCAAGACCTCTGTGTCTTTCCCTGCTTTCTAGATATCCACAATTCCAGGCTGGATTTGAGAAACAAAACGGGCAAATTAACATACACATCAAAATGACCTAATCTTCTACATTCTCTGGTTGTATAGACTTGGGCTAATTAAGATGATGAATTTTAACTCTTGAGAGCGTAAAAATGAAACCAAATGGACCCGCAAGGGTCCATTTGGTTTCATTTTTACGTTCTCAAGAGTTACATCTGGTTAACCAACTTAACTGGGGACCACCTGGAACCCTCTCAGGGACCACTTGTTGAAAACCCCTGGTCTAAAGCACCCAAGTAGGAAGTAAACTTAAATGCAAAATTTACAATATATTTTTGGGGGGCAAGTGACCATGACCTGAGGGCAAGTAGAACCTGACTTGCACTTGCCCGATGGGCAAGTGTCTCGGAGACCTTAGTGTCAACCCCTGATATGGGTTGACGTTGCATGTGACTTTTACACAAGGGCATTGAATGTTTGAACAGGGCTGTTTGGTTTTCAGTATGTACTGTAAGTTGTGCTTTTTTTTCTACCCCGTTCAGATGGAAGAACTGGTGGGTGCGAGGAATTCTGACCCTCGCTATGATCTCCTTCTTCTTTCTGATCATCTACATGGGCCCCATCGTGCTCATGATGATCGTAAGTACAGGAACTACCGAAGCAGTGTTGTTTTTGTCGACGAAGACTAAGTCGCCCAAGGTTTTTGATATTTAGTCGACTAAGACTAGACTAACAAAAAAATATTTTCAAAAGACTAAATGGGACTAAAAGATGCGTGTTTTCAAAAGGCTAAGACTAAATCATAACCTAAGACTAATGGAAATAGGAAACATTTTTATCTTCTTTTTTTTGTTCTTTTTAAGTATGTGAACATATCTGCAGTATAGATTGCATACACTTTCAGGAAAGGAACTTATTACTAATTTTATACACGAAATAAAACGAGACATGTTTCATAGTAAAAACTATAAATCCGTATAACATACTGTATATAAACCTACAATGCATTTGTATGTAGGACTAAACTACTAAGACTAAGACTAGACTAAAGAAAATGAATTTCAGAAGACCAAATGGGACTAAAAGACTAAATATGCCTTATTGAAAAGACTAAGAGTAAGACTAAATCAAAATATTCTCGAAAGAAACAACACTGCTACCGAGGCAGCTTTGCACGAGAATCACGTCATGTGCTACTGTTTATGAGTGTCCTAACTGCGTTTCATCAAGGAAACAGGGGCTTCCAGACGGCAACGATAAACGCCGGCGTTATCGCCGGGCGAGTTTTTTTTTGCCGACATAAGGAAAATCGCGCCGTCGATAAACGCCGGCGTTTTATGTCGGGAGGGGAGGGGGGGGGGGGGGGGGGGGGGGGGGGGGGGGGCTGGCTCCGGTCAAGCAGGCTACCTGATCATGATCACGCTGAATTTACAATTCATTTACAATGAATTAATGACTCACCTATAATGATGGCTAGAGGTTGATATTTGAACGTAGACTATTATTCCAAGGTGTGTAGCCTAGGCTAAAATAAGATGGGCAGCATCCAGCACGGTTTAAATATGTTGTATAACTCTGCTGGCTAAATGCATGTAACCAACATCAACATGCTTCACTTTGTCATATAGCGTGGCCGTGACAAACTCACAACACGTCGGGCAAAAATGCATTGTAAACATTAGAACTTTAGAGCAGAATTGCCACAACTCACGTCATGGCTCGGCACAGGGCCGGATCTAGAGGTGGCATGGGTGGGCAGGGGTTTAGCTTTGGGGTCTGTGGGGCTAAAATATCCTCAAATGGTGTTCCGTGACTCAAAGGCCGAATAAATAGTGGGCCCTGGTATCAAAAATGTTCAAAAGCACTGCTCCTTATGAAAAACTTTAGAGTTGCCCACCCTGCCATTCTTCCAGCCCACCCTAGTAGGGCTGGCTATATCCGGCCCTGGCTCGGCTCATAGGCTCGGCTGCGCCAAATGATTAGGGAATCCACTCCTTCCTGGAACAGAAACGGCACTGTGCAGGTCTACTGGTAGTGGGTCCTCACTCCTCATTATGTTGTTTGTTTGCTATAAATCGCCAAGCGTTTTACAAAAAGTTCACTGGAATTGAACTCGAATTGAACTCGCGCGCGCGTGCTCGTTTCGTGCACGCGCGCGCGGCCAAAATCAGTGACGCCTGGCGGAAAACGACCGACGATAAACGCTCTCTTGAACGCGGGTCGATTTTTGAACTTTTGTGCTAAAAAAACGCTAGCCCCATTGAGAATGAATTAGAGTGGGCGATTTATTCCTCGCCGTCTGTAATCAAGGAAACAGGGTGGATATGGTGGAGTTAAGACAGCGGAGCGGAGGTGTAGGCGGCATAAGTGTAATATTTAGACTTGCTAGTGATATTTTAATGACGTTTAGAAGATTACATTTGTGGGTGTCTTGCTCAGGGACGCATCGACACTAACCCTCCCGCCAACATTGTCTCAGTAAGACGGCCCCTCTCCCTCTATCCACAAGAAGGAGCAGTGCTCCAAACCATTATGGGAATTGTAGTGAGTTTTATCGATGACATCAGAGACGCTAAAATCTATATCCACAATCACGCACACAAGAACCCCAGGAATGTGTTCAGAATCTTCTAAACGTAATTAAAATATATTTTTTTTTTAAATAGTTTCCCTCACTAAATCAGCGAAATGTCCATTTAAAGGGGAATTCCACCCATTCAACATTTTTTCTGAGAGCGTACAAATGCAACCAAATGAACCCTAACGGGTTCATTTGGTTCCATTTGTACGCTCTCAGAAAAAAGAAGCGTCTAAAGAAATCCATTAAAGGTGATTTCACTTTTGTCAGATATCACCCAAAAAATATTTTTTTTTCTGTTAAAATGCTCTATTATAAGGTGTGGAAACCACATATGGAGTTTCCCCCTCCCCCACGTTAGCAGAGGAGCTAATAAAAGTTCCCCAGGTCACCACAATTCTCCTCCAATCAGGAGAGAGCAGCAGGTTCACATAGTGTAGCTACTGTTGGGGCCCCCTAGTGCACCAGGCTGGTACTACACCATGAATTTCAAATCACTTCCCCTACCTTTAACATGGTGAAAATACATATATATTGATGAGGTCATCAAGATGTTTCACTATGTTAGTGGTTTTCTTCAGACCTCCATTTCTTGGGAACACAGAATGGGGGAACTTTTTCATCATGTCCACCCAGCACCTCTAGGGTATACTAATGACATATTAGAATGATGAAAATGGGTGGAGTTCCCCTTTAAGACAGTGTAAGGGAGGTAGAGGCGGTAAAGTTTGACTAGATGTGATTCCTAGACCAGCAGGTGTATAGTAAATTGTGTTAACCAAAACCAGTGTACCCATCAATGGAGACAAATGGCTAATTATCCCCCCAATAGCGTTTACATTGGGGCATTTTTTTCTAATCCGATGCTGATGCCGGTCATGTTTCCTTTTTGCTGTGCAGGTACTGTGTGTCCAGATTAAATGCTTCCATGAAATCATCACTATTGGATACAGTGTGTACCACTCATACCACCTGCCCTGGTTCAGAACCCTCAGCTGGTGAGGACCGAACACACACACACACACGCACACACACACACACACACACACACACACACACACACACACACACACACACACACACACACACACACACACACACACACACAGTTATCTGATAGCAGCTGATGTCGTTTTTTTAACTGTCTCACCTTCTTCTCTTGTTTTCCTATATTCATTTTTATTGCAGACTTCCTGAGGTTTGTCTATTCTCGCTACTCTAGAATAGATCTCGAATATGATCAGCAACAGCGCCGTGAATAATCAATCAGCTCTCTCTCTCTTATTGAATTAGTAGTGGCTAGTTTGATCTCAGTACTGGTGGTTAGATTTCTAGTGTGATAGTACAGTATTTTATTTATTTATTTATTTTCATTTGCTATGCAGTGGGTCTGAAAAACCAGAGTAAACAACGTAAACATGTTCAGTTTGTGATCTGGTAATACTATAATGTTGAACCTGTATTTCAAGTTTTGGCAAAGGCACACCGTCCTTTTGTGAAACATGTTCACACATGTCACATTAGAGAGCCTCATCATCAGCCTTTTCCATCCAGCAAAAAATAATTGCACCTGGTTTTTCAGCAGCCATAGCGAACATGTACGTCGCTATGTTGAAAAATAGCAGACCTACAAGCCCATAGCGCGCCACCGAGTGGCGCGCTATGGGCTTGTAGGTCTGCTATTTTTGAAAAATCGTGAAAATGTGTCACGAATCTTTGAATAGGTTATATTATTTCGGAAGCTCAAACTCAAATCTTTGCCTCTGGGGAAACCCTAGAACGGCATGTTTTCAGATGGGGTCCTCTGCAGCCGGATATAGATAAATCTAGGGGTCCTTGGCATGAAATATGTTGAGCATCACTTACACAGGAACATATTTTTTTCAGAAAAAATAGAATCTAGGTTAAGAAACTAGAATCCAGTGTCAAAAAAACTAGATTCTAGCGTCGGAAACGCGAATCTAGCACCGAAAAACTAGAATCCAGTTTTGGAAACTAGAATCTAGCATCAGAAAGTAGAAGCTGGCTTCAGAAACTAGAAACAAGTATCGGGGAACTAGAATTTGGTGCCGGGAACTAGAAACTAGCGTCAGAAACTAGAAACTAATGCAAGAGACTAGAATCTAGTGTCAGAAACTAGAATCTAGTGTCAGAAACTAGAATCTAGTGTCAGAAACTAGAATCTAGTGTCAGAAACTAGAATCTAGTGTCAGAAACTAGAATCTAGCGTCAGAAACTAGAATCTAGTGTCAGAAACTAGAATCTGCTGTCAGAAACTAGAATCTAGTGTCAGAAACTAGAATCTGCTGTCAGAAACTAGAATCTAGTGTCAGAAACTAGAATCTAGTGTCAGAAACTAGAATCTAGTGTCAGAAACTAGAATCTGCTGTCAGAAACTAGAATCTGCTGTCAGAAACTAGAATCTAGTGTCAGAAACTAGAATCTAGTGTCAGAAACTAGAATCTAGTGTCAGAAACTAGAATCTACTGTCAGAAACTAGAATCTAGTGTCAGAAACTAGAATGTAGTGTCAAAAACTAGAATCTGCTGTCAGAAACTAGAATCTAGTGTCAGAAACTAGAATCTAGTGTCAGAAACTAGAATCTAGTGTCAGAAACTAGAATCTACTGTCAGAAACTAGAATCTAGTGTCAGAAACTAGAATCTAGCGTCAGAAACTAGAATCTAGCGTCAGAAACTAGAATCTAGTCAGGACAAAATGGGTTAAAACCTCAGGCATACTTAAAGGGGAATTCCACACATTTTCATTTTTTTTTCTGAGAGCGTACAAATGCAACCAAATGAACCCTAACGGGTTCATTTGGTTGCATTTCGACACTCTCAGAAAAAAAAGAAGCGTCTAAAGAAATCCATTAACATTGTGAAAATATATTGATGATGTCATCAAGATGTTTCACCATTACCGTTAGTGGTTTTCTTCAGACCGCCATTTCTAGGAAACACAGAATGGGGGACCGTTTTTATCATGTCCACACAACACCTTGAAGGTACATCAATGACAGTAAAATATTGAAAATGGGTGGAGTTCCCCTTTAATGAACAAGTTACCGTTTGTACAGGGGGATTTTACTGTGTAGCGAAATGTGGAGCCGTGTTATCTGATCACCCAATGCTTCCTCGCTAGGTACTTCCTGCTGTGCGTGAACTACTTCTTCTACGGCGAAACGGTGACGGACTACTTCTTCACGTTGGTTCAGAGGGAGGAGCCGCTGCGCATCCTCAGCAAATACCACCGCTTCATCTCCTTCGCCCTCTACCTCACAGGTATACGTCGACTTTTAACCCATTGTGTCGTGACCCTCGATTTGAGTTCCTGACACCAGATTATACAGTAGTTCCTGACACCAGATTATAGCTCCAGCAACATTCTAGCTTTTGACACCGATTCTACAGTAGTTTCCGACACTAGATTCTAGTTATTGACACTAAATTATAGTTTCTGATGATAGGATCTACTTTTGACACTAGAATTTAGTTTCTGACGCTAGAATCGAGTTTTTGACACTAGATTCTATAGTCTCTGACACTAGATTCTAGTTTTTCTGAAAAATCTGTGCTCCTGTGTCAGTGATGCTAACATATTTCTAGCCAAGGACCACCAGAATTATCCATATTTGGCTGCAGACCGCCACCTGAAAACATGTTGTTCTCGGGGGTTCCCCAGAAGCGAAAAATTGAGATAAAATGTTTGCTTCCAAAATAATGTATTCAGAGATTTGCAGCACATTTTTCACAATTTTTCAAAAATAGCAGAACAACAAGCTCATGTCGCGCCACTCGGTGGCGCGACATGAGCTTGTTGATCTGCTATTTTTCAACAGATAAAACACCAAAACGCGTTCAGGACACGCGTACGTTTGTGCAAAAGTGTCTTCCAGGTGAGTAACGCGCCGCGCACAAACACACCACATCCTGTTTGCACACCAAACAGGATGTGTGGTGTGGAAACATTTACGAGCTCAACATTTTCATGACTCAATGGAAAACCTTTACCCGCCTCGAGTCCGACCTGCTGTGCCTTTGCACCCAATGCAGGGGTTTGACACTAAGTTTTCGAGGTACTTGCCCATCGGGCAAGTGCACGTCATGTTCTACTTGCCCTCAGGTCATAGTCACTTGCCCGCCCATAATATTTTGTAAAATTTTGCATTTAAGTTTACTTTCCACTTGGGTGCTTTAAACATTTCCTTTCGCAGTTGAAGACTGTTTTGTTTAAGTCACAATCAGCTAAATATTCAACTTGTAAATCAGTGGTTCCCATAGTGGTCTCATTCACGGGTCCTGACCCGTGCAAAATGACCCGAGCAAAATGATAGTTTGGAGCCAAATGGACCTGGGAGAGAGATAGGAGAGATAGCTAGAAAGCAGGGAAAGATGCAGAGTCAAAGCGCTATGACCACCTTCAAAACAAAGTCGCACACTTGCCCGATCGGGCAGCCAGGTAGCAATCTTTACTTGCCCGACTGCCCGGGCAACACTTGCCCGGGCAAGCGGGCAAGTGTTAGTGTCAAGTCCTGCAATGCAATGCATGCATGTATTTGGATTGTCCATTGGTTGGACTGGTGCTTCTGGACATCTAAAAAAATTTTATCTTCATTTGCAGTTTTTTTTTTTAATTGGTCCAGTTGTTATTTTGTGAAAACACTCCTTAATGGCTGTTTCTCCTACCCCAAAATAAGCTTATAATGGGGCTAAGGGGTGTTGTTCAAGTTCAGCTATATACAGTACATCTCTCCAACATGCATTTTTTTGCTATATATTGTTTCTCCACCACGTCAGTAGTGTGTTAACACTCACACTTTCACTTTTGGTACAGCAGCGATTCAGCTGTCTCAAAAGGTGGGGGCGTGGCGCATGGTTTATGGCTGAACCACTGCTGAAACGAAAGTGCGAGTGTGAGTGTTAAAGGTAGGGGAAGTGATTTCACTTTTGTCAGATATCACCCAAAAAATATATTTTTTCTGTTAAAATGCTCTATTATAAGGTGTGGAAACCACATATGGAGTTTCCCCCTCCCCCACGTTAGCAGAGGAGCTAATAAAAGTTCCCCAGGTCACCACAATTCTCCTCCAATCAGGAGAGAGCAGCAGGTTCACATAGTGTAGCTACTTTTGGGGGGCCCCTAGTGCACCAGGCTGGTACTACACCATGAATTTCAAATCACTTCCCCTACCTTTAACACACCACCAACAAAGTGTTCGCAAATGGTGGTCCGTGGTTCAAATGCCGAATAAATGGTGGGCCCTGGGGCTGAAAAAGGTTGAAAACCACTGTTACTAGACAGCCCAGATCTGTCCATTTTATGCCCATATATGGAGATCACCGATGCCATTATGCCCCTTTGCACCTGATGCCGTATCCGTCACACGAGCCTCCACAGTATTTCCCTCGGTCTGAAATGAACAGCTTCAGCAGCCCTGCAGCAGGCACCCTACAGCATTAACTCTGTTTTTTTTTTTCTCTTTATATGGGCCGGTCTAATTTTAGCTCTGAGCATAGCAGAAGGGATCCGGGGGATTTGTACTCGATTCATCCTCATTACCACGGCGGCTATATATTTTTGGGGCAAAAGTAGGCCTATGTTTTTTGTCTTGTCATTTACTCTTATGGATACAATTAGGCATTGTAAACAATCTTTCTCAATATGCTACACTTGTTTCAATAGCGTGTCGCGTGCGTGTTGTGCAGGTGCACGCAAATGCAAGGGTGCATGCACGTGTCTTAAAGGGGAATTCCGCTCATTTTCAATATTTTACTATGTCATCAACACATACACCTCAGAGATGTTGTGTGGACGTGGTAAAAAAAATAAAGTTCCCCCCATTCTGTGTTTCCTAGAAATAGAGGTCTGAAAAACATCATTAGCGTGGTGAAATACATCTTGATGTCATCGTCAAGATGTGTTTCACCATTTTAATGAGTTTCCTTTTTTTCTGAGAGTGTACAAATGTGAACCAAATGGACCCGCTAGGGTCCATTTGGTTCACATTTGTACACTCTCAGGAAAAAAAGAAAAAGAAAACGGGTGGAATTCCCCTTTAAGAGGCACCCCCCCCCACTTCTAAAAGTCCCACTACTACAACACTGATTATGGGCCTTTTTTCGTTGTAGGTTTCTGCATGTTTGTGCTGAGTCTGGTGAAGAAGCACTACCGCCTGCAGTTCTACATGGTGAGTGTTTCCCTCTTACCCCTGGAGCAGGGGTCAGCGACCTGCGGCTCAGGAGCCGCATGCGGCTCTAGAACACAGCCCTAGTGGGTCCCTGGATGTAGCAGTACATACACATTGGGGTGATCTTGCCAATATAATATAAACATTTCAGTCACTGACAGCACCCAACACGCCATGCGCTGTCTGACAGTTAATATAGTGCTTGTTGGTCATGACACAAAAGCCCAGCACATATCAGAGATCAAGCTTTAATCTGAACCACCTGTTTTCAACAGTTTACTGTTTCATGAATATATCTTTGAGATGTTGTGTGGACATGATAAAAATGATGTGTTTCCTAGAAAAGGATGTCTGAAAAAAATCATTAACATGGCACAACACAGCTTGATGACGTCATCAAGTTGTGTTTCACCATGTTTTCTTTTAGGATTTTTCTTTTAGGACCTTTTTTTCTGAGAGTGTACAAATGGAACCAAATGGACCCGCCAGGGTCCATTTGGTTCACATTTGTACACTCTCAGAAAAACATTTTTTGCGGCTCCGGACAGATTTTGAATTTCATTTTTGGTCGAAAATGGCTCTTTCAACATCTTGGGTTGCCGACCACTGCCCTCGAGGCTGCTGGTGTTTTTATCCATGAGCCACGTTAAACACACGGACCCCCAAAGCAGAAAAGTAGGCCAGATATGCTATAATAATGCTCAGTATGGATGTCCCGAATGACATGGAGGAGGGGAGGGATGGAGGGATGGATGGATGGATGGATGGATGGATGGGAGTGTCTAGAGTGGTTTCTAGAGCTGCAACCATTCACTGATTAATCGAATTGAGAGTTAGATTAGTTTCATTTAGTAATCGATTACCGGTAACTGAATCTGCAACTAATGACTTAGTTTGTTGGAATTCTTTCCTCACACTTGAACCCATTGTGTCCTGTCTAGATTTCTAGTTTCTGAATAACATAATATTCAAAGATTTGCACCACGTTTTCACGATTTTTCAAAAATAGCAGAGATACAAGCTCATAGCGCGCCACTCGGTGGCGCGCTATGAGCTTGTAGATCTGCTATTTTTCAATAGTTAAAACATAATGCTTAGAACACCAAAACGCATTTAGTACACTAAGGGTTAACTATCATTTTTCTGGTGTTAAAGGGGAATTCCACCCATTTTCGAAATTTCAAAAAGGGGTCTGAAAGAAAAATCATTAACATGGTGAAATACATCTTGATGATGCCATCAGATGTACACTCAACAAAAATATAAACGCAACACTTTTGTTTTTGCTCCCATTTTTCAGGGGATGGACTTAAAGCCCTAAAATTCTTTCCAGATATACAATATAACCATTTCTCTCAAACACTGTTCACAAATCTGCCTAAATGTATGATATTGAACACTTCTGCTTTGTTAAGATAATCCATCCCACCTCACAGGTGTGCCACATTAAGATGCAGGTGTGACATCATGATTAGTGCACAGGTGTACCCCAGACTCTCCACAACAAAAAGACACCCTTAAATGTGCAATTTTCTTTTGCCTTATTGGGAGTATGGGCCTCCGAACCAGTCAGTATCTGGTGTGACCACCATTTGCCTCATGCAGTGCAACACATCTTCTTCGCATAGAGTTTATCTGATTGTCAATTGTGGCCTGTGGAATGTTGGTCCACTCCTCTTCAATGGCTATGTGAAGTTGCTTGATATTAGTGGGAACTGTTACACACTGTAAAAATGGTAATAACACAATATTACCACATTATTACCATTTCGACAGTGCGTACCAGTTCCCACTAATATCCAGCAACCTCACACAGCCATTGAAGAGGAGTGGAGCAACATTCCACAGGCCACAATTGACAATCTGATAAACTCTATGCGAAGAAGATGTGTTGCACTGCATGAGGCAAATGGTGGTCACACCAGATACTGACTGGTTCGGAGGCCCATACACCCAATAAGGCAAAAGAAAATGGCACATTTCAGGGTGTCTTTTTGTTGTGGAGAGTCTGGGGTACACCTGTGCACTAATCATGATGTCACACCTGCATCTTAATGTGGCACACCTGTGAGGTGGGATGGATTATCTTAACAAAGCAGAAGTGCTCAATATCACACATTTAGGCAAATTTGTGAACAGTGTTTGAGAGAAATGGTTATATTGTATATCTGGAATGAATTTTAGGGCTTTAAGTCCATCCCCTGAAAAATGGGAGCAAAAACAAAAGTGTTGCGTTTATATTTTTGTTGAGTGTATTTCACCATGTTAATGATTTTTTTTTTTTCAGATTTTTAGGAAATACGGAATTGGGGGAACTTTTTTTTAATCATGTCCACACAACATCTCTAAGGTATAGAGATGCGCAGTGACGCCACCGCCCCTGTTCCACTAGTGGATTCCCCATTAATTTTTCTCATAGACTTTTTGAAAATAATTCATATAAAGACGATTACGCCGCGGACAAAGCCAACTCGAGTCGTGACGAATCATGATGACACACACAAACTTTTGGGACAATAAAATAATTTCTAAGATGAAAAACGAAACAAAAAGTCTTGTATCATGCCGTTTTCTACTTCTTCCTAATTATATATTATATGACGATATTGTGTTTGTTGACATGATTTGTCACGACCCGAGTTGGCTTTGGCCGCGGCGCAATCGTGTTTTTATTAAGCATTTTCAAAAAGTCTATGAGGAAAATGAATGAGGAATCCACTAGTGCAACAGGGCTGGTGACGTCACTGCGCATCTCTATATTAATGACATTAAAATGTTGAAAATGGGTGGAGTTCCCCTTTGAATGTAACTACACTATAACACAATGATTATAGTATCAAGAACAAAATATGGCTTGAATATTTATATTTTTAAATACAGTTTAATAGAGTCTGGTAGAGCATTATTCCAGTCAGCCATAACCAGGAATTTGAACTAGCCTCTGCTTAAGTTCTCTTGCTAATATGCTAATCGCTGTGTGTGTGTAACCTACTAGTGAATTGTATTCAACTAACTGATCACATCTTTCATTGCCTTCCTCCAGTTCGGTTGGACTCATGTGACTCTGCTCATCGTGGTGACCCAGTCGCATCTCATCATCCACAACCTGTTCGAGGGAATGATCTGGTAAGAAACATGACTCGCCCCTACATCTCCTCTAAAACATACCTGAGGGGGACCACCAGTGGTCCCTGAGCGAGTTCCAGTTAAGTATGGAAAGTCGGTTAACCAGATGTAACTCTTTCAGAGCGTAAAAAATGAAACCAAATGGACCCTTGCGGGTCCATTTGGTTTCATTTTTACACTCTCAAGAGTTAAAATATTCATCGTCTGAATTAGCCCCAAGTCTACACCACTAGAGAATGTAGAAGATTAATGGTCATTGTGATCTGTATGTTGGACTGTTTTGTTTTCCAAATCCAGCCCGGAAATGTGGACAAAAAGCAAAAGAAATCGTTAGTTTTGGGGGTCTGTGGGGCTAAAACCACGATTTGATGACAAATCGTGGTCCTCTGTGGCTTAAAAACTGAATATATATATATAGAGGGCCCTGGTGTCAAAATGGTTGGTCTTACGCTTACTTTTATCTTGAAATTAAATTAATATTACGCAGACTTTAGTTCAGCCTTTAGTCTTGGCTCCTCCACAATAGTTTATGTATCTCATTTGACCCCTTGGGGAAAAAAAATATTGCCCACCTCTGCTCTAAACTATGATTCATGTGCCATTCTATGGGAGAAACTGTGAGAAACTACAATCTGTTGTCAGGACAAAAAGGGTGAAGCTGTTGGCAGAGCTTGCCTCATTGAAGGTTATGTAATTAATTTGTGAAATACTCTCTTGAACATGTTTTCATGCAGGTTCATCGTTCCCATTTCCTGTGTGATCTGCAACGACATCATGGCTTACATGTTTGGCTTCTTCTTTGGTCGCACCCCACTGATCAAGGTCGGTTGAAACGGTGAAAAAAAATCTATCTATACAGGGACTATACAGTATACACTCCCTGTGGAATTCTGATTTTCTGTGAATCCAATATCTGAATACACCGCAAAACATGTGCATGTACGTATTGATTTGATTTGACTTGTGTGCTTTTTATGTGCTGTCGTTGTGATAGGGAATAGAATTAAAAGGATTGTTGTTCTGCTGTAATTTAGATTCTTTCTCACTGTCATTTTAAAGGTAGGGGAAGTGATTTGAAATTCATGGTGTAGTACCAGCCTGGTGCACTAGGGGCGCCCAAGAGTGGCTACACTATGTGAACCTGCTGCTCGATCCTGATTGGAGGAGAATTCACCCACCACCTGGGGAACTTTTATTAGCTCCTCTGCTAACGTGGGGGAGTTAGCAGAGGAGTGGGGAGTAAGGTGGGGGAGTAAGGCGTGGAAATATATGGTTTCCACGCCTTATAATAGAGCATTTTAATAGATTTTTTTTTTTTTTTTTTTTGAGGTGATATCTGACAAAAGTGAAATCACTTCCCCTACCTTTAACATTGTACTTCATTGCTGAGCTTGAATACATTTACATGCTGCAGTGAAACCTAACTAACCAAGTGTTTTCATTCTGCGCCCTCTGCAGCTATCACCTAAGAAGACATGGGAGGGCTTCATCGGTGGGTTTTTCGCCACCATCGTGTTTGGAATCTTGGTAAGATGATTGGTTTATCGTGTTTTGTTAGTTAGCTTTTTGTGATAACGCGGGGCACTGTACTTTAACTTCTTACAATCACCAGATTATACAGTAGTTCCTTACACCAGATTATAGCTGCAGTAAGATTCTAGCTTTTGAAGCTAGATTCTACAGTATTTTCCGACACTAGAATCTAGTTATTGACACCTAAGTTATAGTTTCTGAAGCTATAATCTAGTTTTTTTCACTAGATTCTAGTTTCTGCCAATACATTCTAGTTCCCGACGCTGAAATCTATAATCGATTTTTTTTATACTAGATTCTAGTAGTAGTTTCTGACACTAGGTTCTATTTTTTTTTCCCTGAAAAATCTATGTTTCTGTGTCAACATATTTCAAGCCAAGGACCACCAGAGTTATCCATATTTGGCTGCAGACCCCCATCTGAAACCATGTTGTTATAGGGATCCCCCAGAAGCAAAGATTTGAGTTAAAAATGTTTGCTTCCCAAATATTGCATTCAGAGATTTGCAGCACATTTTCAAAAATTTTCAAAAAAATAGCAGATCAACAAGCTCATATCGCGCCACTCGGTGGCGCGATATGAGCTTGTGGATCTGCTATTTTTCAGCAGCTAAAACACCAAAACGCGTTCAGTACACAAAGGGTTTGAGAGTAACTCTTTTTTTTTTAACGTCTGTGCCCCCTACTACCGCAGTTGTCCTACTTGATGTCAGGCTTCCGGTATTTCGTGTGTCCGGTGGAGTTCAACAACGACTCCAACAGCTTCACGGTGGACTGTGAGCCTCCGGAGCTGTTCCAGCTGCAGGATTACGCTCTGCCCAGCGTCCTGGTGTCTGTCACTGGATGGGTGAGTTTAGTTTTCTTTTATCTTTTCATCACAGTCTTTTTACTGCAGGGCTTTTCAACCTTTTTCATCCCAGGGATCACCATTTATTGAGGATTTGAGCCACGGACCACCATTTTGAGGATATTTTAGCCCCACACAGACCCCAAATCTAAAGATTTATTTTTTTGCTTTTGTCTACAATTCCAGGCTGGATTTGGGAAACAAAGCGGGCAAAACAGAAATACCAAAATGACCAAAATTGATCATCTATTTGTGTAGACTTGGGCTAACTAAGATGGTGAATATTTTAACTCTTGAGAGTGTAAAAATGAAACCAAATGGACCCGCAAGGGTCCATTTGGTTTCATTTTTACGTTCTCAAGAGTTACATCTGGTTAACCAACTTAGCTGGGGACCACCTGGAACCCTCTCAGGGACCACTGGTGGTCCCCGGACCACCTGTTGAAAACCCCTGTTTTACTGCAAAGCCTCCAGGCCTGAGCAGCGAGGTTATTTAGATGTGAAATGTTTAAGCTCAAGATTTGTGTGTGTGTACATCAGAGGTGTCCACACTTTTTTTTGACTCGAGAGCTGCTTTCAAAATTACCGTCTCAACAAGATCTACACATCAAAAAGAAAAAGAAAAAAACAATTTCAAGGCCTCCAAGAATGTTTAACTTTGAAATAGTGGTGAAGGTGTTACTAATGTTTAATAATAAGTAAGTAAGTATCCTTGCCAGGCCATGATGTCAGGAGGCCCAGCTGAGCCATTGAGGCCCATATAGGTCAGGAGCCTATCTCCTGTTTCTGTAGCGTGAGGCAGCTTGATGTACAAGTACACCCCCTGGACATGACGCTAGTATGTCGCAGGGACTTACCCCCAATCCAACCCTTGATGCTGAGTGCCAAGCAGGGAGGCATTGGGTCCCATTTTTTAGAGTCTTTGGTATGACCCGGCCGGGAATCAAACCCCGACCTCCCAGTCTCAGGGCGGACACTCTAACCACAAGGCCACTGAGCTGGCTGTTTAATAATAATGCGCTTATAATGAAAAATGGAGGGGGGGGGGGGGGATTGGAAAGTTTTTCTTTTGCAACAGTATTTCGGGTTTGAGTTGACAGTTTGTGATGTTGAATTTAGTCTCTTGCACCCAAAACTAAGAACTTTCACGTTTTTTTGTCCACAATTGGATATACAAAAAGTTGGTCAAAAATAACAATTATTCTCCATTTTCGAATTGGGTGGACTCTTGAAATGACGTAATTCAGATGTTTACATATAATTTAACTCTTGAGAGCGGTAAAATGAAACCAAATGGACCCGGACCCGTAAGGGTCCATTTGGTTTCATTTTAACGCTCTCAAGAGTTACAGATCTATACATTTTAGGGGACCGTCATGTGATCTACCTGCATGGCCTGTGTGATCTACTGGTCGATTACAATCTACCTTTTGGGCAGCCCTGGTGTACGTTATCCTTTGGGTTTATGCCTCTGTCCTTCTCTTAACTTTCCCCCAGAACACGGTACGCCTGTACCCATTTCAGATCCACAGCATCGCCCTGTCTGCCTTCGCCTCCATCATGGGACCCTTTGGCGGTTTCTTCGCCAGTGGCTTCAAAAGGGCTTTCAAGATCAAGGTGGGGCTTATGTAGGGAGGCAGCACACACCATTTTATATAGCAAGCTCTTGTTTTGAATGATACAATATATTCGGCATTACCGAGTCATTCGATTTGGGCTACTGTCAATACAGGTACATTTGTATGTGTTAATATGTCTGACTGTGTTGAAGATGTGTACACCAGGTCACCGTGGTAATCATTTTAATTCCGTGTAACCTTCACAGGATTTTGCCAACACGATCCCCGGCCATGGTGGGATCATGGACCGATTTGACTGCCAGTACCTCATGGCCACTTTTGTAAATGTGTACATCGCCAGTTTTATCAGGTATGTTACCTTAAAGGTAGGGGAAGTGATTTCACTTTTGTCAGATATCACCCCCCATTTTTTTTTTTTTCTGTTAAAATGCTCTATTATAAGGTGTGCAGACCATATATGGAGTTTCCCCCTCCCCCACGTTAGCAGAGGAGCTAATAAAAGTTCCCCAGGTGGTGGGTGAATTCTCATCCAATCAGGATCGAGCAGCAGGTTCACATAGTGTAGCTACTCTTAGGCGCCCCTAGTGCATTTTATGAAATCACCAGTTTTATCTTACCTTAAACCAAGGCCAAAAAGTAACCAATGTCACTACAGTATACTTTATCCAGATGTCTGCACAAATTACAACATTTCAGGGTGTTTTTATAGTTATGTTTTATGTACAAGGAACATAATACAAAAATGTATGATATCAAACTGACAGTATAAAAAATAATAATGATGAAGTATAGTCAATAACATGGTCTATGACATCACAATAATTTCCGTCAATAGACCTTTCAGTAAGCCCCTCCCCCAAACTGCTATGGTCCAATCACAGCTAAGCATGACATGTGATAGACAGACCTCTCCACCCATAATGTCCCTGACAAAACATTGTTTTAAAAAAAATAAATGTCATACACATGCTTTTCCACTGCATATACATTTGGAAGAGATTTTGAAAAATGGAAAGTGTCCAACCCATGGTTGAACACTGGGGAGAGGGCGGAGCTTACTGCAAGGGTGTTTTAGCTATTGAAAAATAGCAGATCCACAAGCTCATATCGCGCCACCGAGTGGCGCGATATGAGCTTGTTGTTCTGCTATTTTTGAAAAATTGTGAAAATGTGCTGCAAATCTATGAATGCAATATTTGGGAAGCAAACATTTTAACTCAAATCTTTGCTTCTGGGGGATCCCTAACAACATGGTTTCAGATGGGGGTCTGCAGCCAAATATGGATAACTCTGGTGGTCCTTGGCTTGAAATATGTTGACACAGAAACAACGGTAGATTTTTCAAGAAAAAAAAATAGAATCTAGTGTTAGAAACTAAAATCTAGTATAAAAAAATGATTCTAGTGTCGGGAAGTAGAATTTAGATTTTAGCGTTGGGGACTAGAATCTAATGGCAGAAACTAGAATCTAGTGTCAAAAACTAGATTATAGCTTCAGAAACTATACTTTAGGTGTCAATAACTAGATTCTAGTGTCGGAAAATACTGTAGAATCTAGCTTCAAAAGCTAGAATCTTGCTGCAGCTACAATCTGGTGTAAGGAACTACTGTATAATCTGGCGTCAGAAACACGAATCGAGGGTCAGGACAAAATGGGTTAAACACAGCCTTGTAAGCCATCCGGACGACTACGAGCGAGAAGCACTGCTGCACTGCTCTTTCACAACTCGGTCTGTTCGTTCTTTTGCCTCTCCCACAGGGGTCCAAACCCGGCTAAGGTCATCCAGCAGCTCTTGGCGCTGCGTCCAGATCAGCAGCTCTTCATCTTCAACTCCCTCAAAGCACATCTGACTGAGAAAGGTCTGCTGCCAATGCTGGAGGAAGCCGCTGCTTAGAGAGTTGACACCCCCGCAAGGAGAAACCTCTCAAACCTCTGCTGCAGGAGGAAGGAGAGGATTGGTGGTCTCCCTGCGGTGATGGGTGTGTACCAGACCATATCCAAGAGATGGGGGGGAAAAAAAGAGGAAATCTAACTAAAGCCTTGGGTCATTCCATTTTCGCATATTTGTGTGAGAGATAAGCGTGAGTGTGCGTACCGCACGTAGGGGTCAGAGCCTTCAAGTAGAAGAGTTGCGACATTGGGGGGTACAGAAAACAGCCTGGGACATGCCACTGTTTTAATGTATTGTACAGTAACAATTAAGGTCTCTGTAAGGTTTATGTTCAGTTGTACTATTGCTACAAAACTATCTAAACTAAAGGGATTTGAGAACATTAAAGCTTGGCTGTTGCCCGAGTCTAGTACTAGTACTAGTCCCCATTGGCTGTCCCCACGCTCAATAGAAGTCTACGTAGATCAGCCGCCATTAGCCCTTTCTCTGGGAGCAAGTGGAGATGTCCTAACTCTGTCTATCGATGGCTCTGGTGTGTGTATGCGTACATAGGACATACAGTATGTCTGTTACATCAGTGTTATCAGGTTTGAGTTTGTGAATTGCTGTATTGTTACGTTATTTCCTCCATCCAGCCACAGTATAGCTTCTTACACGATGATGCCACTTTATCCGTTTAACGAAAACGTTGTGTCAACGGTGGGATATCCTCTATTACAGCTATTATTTTTGTGTGAATATTTTATGGTACATATTCTATTTTATATTGTTTTTTGTTTTAATGCACTGCTACTCTAAAACATTACTCACACTGTATTTCTCCGCCTGCCTCACCTTTCCGTTTTTTTATGGATTTCCTTTGTTGTGATCGATTCTTATTTATGTTTAAGGTGGCCAGAGTTTTATATGTTGTATTTTCTAGTCTCTATCCCGATGTATTATTGTGAGAAATTCACAATTTGCCATACCCGTCATTGACCATATTACCTTAGTCAACCCCATCTTCTGTTGTTGTCTGTGTCTTTGTTTTTCATTGTTTTTTTTTTCCCATAATGCATTCGTTCAGTGTCCTTTGCGGAAACACTCGGCCAAAAATCACGGATGTGGTACAGTAAAACACGACGAGGTAGTTTAAGCCAAACAAATTTGTTCAAAGATTGCCCTGGTTTCAGCCAGGCTAATTGACTCCTTTTTGTTTTATTTATTGTACGTGCATATACTTGCCAGAAAGCAGTGATACTGCACATATAATATATACAGTATATAGGACCTTATCTAAAAGCCATAAAAAACCCCAGACGATGGTCTTTACTGAGATGGGTGCTTAGGATGCCACTATTGCATCAGTATCCTATGCATAAGTATGTTTAAGTACTCTGATATTTTTGAAAAATTTGTGAAAATGTGATGCAAATCTTTGAATATATATTCTTTCGGAAGCAAACAAATATATATTCTAAATATATTTAGAAACTAGAATCTAGCATCAGAAACTAGAAACCAGTCAGAAACCAGAATCTAGTGTCAAATAGAATATATTCTTAGATTTGCGCATCATTTTCACAATTTCTTTAAAAAAAATAGCTACAGTGTAACAGTTTTTTATTTGCAGAATAGGTCATGAAATTTACTGAAGCACATAAAACTTGATGTGGCCAATGGTGATCTTGCCAATAGGTTATTTCTTTGTCAGTACACTGATCCTTATGTCTGCTGATGATATTCTAGTATGGAAACAACAGCTGAATTACAGTAGTCTGACGGTCCTCACATGTTTCTGTTGACCACTATTAAGCAGACGGCCCTTTATCGATTGTTATGTTGTTGCGGTTATGTTTAGCGATGTTACAGTGGAAGGATAATCGTGATACATTTTGACTTGAGAACTGATTATACACAAATGTATTCTATTCATGGAGAACACATCTGCCGCTTTGACCAGTAAGAGCCCCACAACAGCAGTCCTACAAGCTCACAGTGCGCCACTCTGCGGCATGCTGTGAGCTTGTAGATCTGCTGTTTTTCGTTAGCTAAAGTATAGTACATGTTCCCACCCAAAATGGGTTAAACGAAGTTGGTGATGGATTTTACACTACCAAGTCTACTAAACCTATTCAATTCAACTCTACCTTATTATTATTATTACTAGGGAAGAGATGGCACCCTTTGACAAAATCTACTTTGATGATCTTATCAGTTCAACAGCGCACCTAAACATGTGCCTGCTGTCATGATTTCCAACCACATAATATCAGGATACAATTTGATTATCTACTGTACCCTTTTCACTAGTCTGCCGTATACCATGGTTAAGAGATTTCCGGCAGATGTATTTTGTTTTTGTGCCATTGTGAGTGCAAAGGCAATTTGTTTTGTGGTCACCGTCATAAATGTTGAAAATGTAACAAGTGTTAACGTTCCTTTTGGTTTTCAGACACTGCACAAAGGCAGTAACTGTTCCTATGATGTCATTTAGGCTCCTCTCTCTCTGTTTATGACCGAGGGGATGTGTGCCGTGTTGCCAGTTTAAATACGACATACTGTATGTCTTGTGATACCCATTTTTTTGTTTATCCATTCAGATTTGACCTGGTCTGATTCTTATTCCTCTCCTTTTCAACCAGACACATTTAACTATTAGATCCATTCAAAACCATTTTTAAATAAGCAGAGCTAGCCAATTCGTTACTTCGGTCTTTTGTGTTGCAAACGTTTTTTTGTTTTTGTTTGTTTGTTTGTTTGTTTTTCCTTTGTATATTGGACATCCGGGCAAACAACCTAACATGCTGAGATATTAGACTGAGAACTCATTTTTAATCTACATGTCTGTAATATTCCTCTAACAAACGATGCTAAGGCCTATGTTACAGTTGCACAGACAACCAAACCTGTTCTTTGTTAAGTTATACTTTTAATTTACTGTATTTGAATATTTTCAGAAGTTGTTTCAAATGAGAATTTAAAATGTTTAGACATTATGTTTTGTTTTTTGAATATTTTATAGAGATTTCAAAGTATATTTAAAGTGTGTGTGTATATATATGCACCGCCTATATAGAGGAGTACGGATTATAACACCATTTCTCTTCTCTTGCTGTGATGTTTTGTGCACTTGGGTGACTTATGATATTCAGCTTATTTGCTGTTAGACGCTGTTTACTGTAGGCCTACATGTTCTGTCTTTGTGCTTACTTCGAGTCAAAGCAAAACTGTATTATGAAAAAGTCAAGCCCTATCAACATTGACGGTCAGGTTATCCACTGCCAGTTGAGAGTCAGTATCATGGACAACCAGGAGAGGGAGCCAAATCCGTTGCAACATTTTCAGTTGTTTCCATTGGTCGTCTCTGCCAATGTTGCACTTTAGCAGTGATCAACCTTTTTATCGCTGCTGTTTGATACATTCCATTCCCTTTGGGTTGTGAGGAAAACTAAAGATAACTTTTTAATACTGACCTTATTCCAGCAGAATGTTATGTGTATATATATAAACTCTGGGAAAGTATCTTTCACAAGTGTAATATTTAAACCACATGTAGGGCCCAGTGTACAATACAAAATCAATCAAATAAACTTTATTGTCGCATCACATAGGTGCACAGCTTTACAGTATATTGTTTTGCAAGTGCATTCTTCTAAAGAGATTTTCTTTGTCGACAGATAATTATGTTTACTGTGTCTTATTAAACTAGAATGCAGTGATTGTGGAAAATACAATGGTGTTCACAATGCTAGTCCTGGCATTTTGCTTACAATTTATCCACAGGACTAGAGTTGAGAATTGCACTAGTTAAACAAGGAGATACTGTAGGCTACAATGGGCAGACTAGTTTCACGAGCCACTCAGAAACACTGTGCTATTTATTTTTTAAAAACCAGTAAAGTTCGGTTTTTGAAACCTCGGTTAAGTAAGAATTTCTAATGGAATGTAATGGGAGGGGGTGCTATTACTCAGTATACCATATATGCTTCCCTTTGTGGACCCTTTTTTGTCAGATATTGTCATAACCAGAACTTGATGTTAAATATATGATTTAGATTGATTCTTCTTCTTCTTCTCTATTGATCGTTCGGTGTGTGTTTAAGTTGTGCATTTGTCCGGAGAAACATTGTAACTGTTTCGATGCTGAAATGTGCTTTGCCAATGTTTGATGAAAAATAAATGGGAAAAAATGATGTGGTTTTGTGTGACCGTGTGTTTTCTTCCCCTCTTGTCGTTGCTTCCCCATTTTGTCGTTGTGTTATGAGTTGTTACCAAAATTGGCTGTGTTAGTACTGTGGGTATTTTTAAAAACTAGCACATGGGGATGTAGCGTATGGTTTAGCAGCTGCCTGTAGTGCTTTATCGCAATAAGTGACTTATATTGTAGCTCAACTTGAAGCAGGGAGGTGCAAATGCTTTAGGGATTGAGTGCAGCTCACAGACAGTGTTGCCAACTTTTTCACCATTTTGTCTCCTATGACAGAGGTTTCCAACCTGTGGTCCCCAGGCTAAATGATAGTTGCTTAACCAGATGTAACTCTTTGAGAGCGTAAAAATGAAACCAAATGGACCCTTGTGGGTCCATTTGGTTTCATTTTTACGCTCTCAAGATTTAAAATATTCACCATGTGAATTAGCCCGAGTCTATACAACTAGAGAATGTAGAAGATTAATGGCCATTTAATGGTCATATGCCCTTCCAGGCAAGCATCTAGCACATTCTAGTGCATTTTGGATTTGGGCAGTTGGCAACAATGCTCACAGGCACTCATAGGGTTGTTACTACAGTCATGTAGGCCATTGGGCAACAATGTCTGCAGCACCCTGTGTATGTAGTATAGTGGTGTGAACAGGGTCTAGCCTGCTTTAACTCCATTATTATAAAAAGAAACAGGTTGGCACTGTGTTAATAGCAGAAGTGTGTCTCTATTACCGCATGCAGTCTGAAGCAATGAGACTTTGCATGTCAAACACAGAGGAAAACCACTTCCTGGACTGAGTAAGAGTGAGAAACACAGAGACACAGAGAGATAGAGAGGGAGAGAGAGATTTTGAACACAGACCGTTGACACATGACCTTGTAAAGCCGTATGTCATTTTTAAAACACGCACCCTGGAGCTATTACTTTAAAAAAGCACTGTCATCCAAGGGCCTGGAAGGCTTTCATTCTTACAACAGAGTGTTTTAGAGAAGCAACAAGTACGCACATGGTAGCTATAGGCAAGCCTCATGAAGGGACATGTTTTGAGAGTGTGAGGGGAGAGGAGAGGGGAGGAAAAAAAGCAGAAAGACAGATTCACTCACACAGGAAGTAGGAAGTGCGCTAGAGACAGGTTCTAGGTATGTGCAAATAGCCTCTTGGGGGTAGGATCTGTAGAGGATCAGCATGTGCTGTCATGAACACTGTGTGTGTGTGTCTGTTTGAGTGCATGTGAAGTATGTGTGGGTGTGAGTTGTTGTGTTTTGTGTGGCGGGGCATGTGTGCAACGTTTTAAATGATATGCTGATCTATGAATCCACTAAGGACTACTATGTCTCTCAAACTACCTCGGACCTTTCGTGACTTCAGCACCCTGAAGGCCGAGACGTCAGCCAGAATAATAGGTAAGCTCATAAATGAATGAATCCGCTTCACATCTGACACTATGATGATGCTCTGAGATGGGTGGAATGCGTCCACATTTCACATTAAAAGCATCCCAAACACGCCTATAATTAAATGTAATAAAATAGATATGTGTATAGTTATGTGACATGAGAAAAAGAAACAGTTATGTTTCCATTGACATTT
Organism: Benthosema pterotum; assembly: GCA_039105355.1. Classification (NCBI taxonomy): domain Eukaryota; kingdom Metazoa; phylum Chordata; class Actinopteri; order Myctophiformes; family Myctophidae; genus Benthosema; species Benthosema pterotum. The sequence goes on along the minus strand of CM076972.1, from coordinate 49,778,231 downwards.
TTACTGTTTGTTTGAAAAGACAGACACTAAATAATATATACTATACAGTATATCCTAAAATGCTATTGAAGAAGAAGAAAGAAAACAATATCTGACTCATAGCACTCCTGCTTTATTTAAAGGGGAATTTCACCCATTTTCAACATTCTAATATGTCATTAGTATACCCTAGAGGTGCTGGGTGGACATGATGAAAAAGTTCCCCCATTCTGTGTTCCCAAGAAATGGAGGTCTGAAGAAAACCACTGACCTGGTGAAACATCTTGATGACATCATCAAGATGTATTTTCACCATGTTAATGGATTTCTTTAGAAATCCATTAACATGGTGAAAATACTTGTTCTGAGAGCGTACAAATGGAACCAAATGAACCCGCCAGGGTTCATTTGGTTGCATTTGTACGCTCTCAGAAAAAAAATGTTGAAAATGGGTGGAATTCCCCTTTAAGCATGTTGTGGATTAATACCGATTCCATTGTGTTATATCCAGGGGGTTGTCATGTAACCTATTTTGTTATATATAGTATTCATTAAAGGGAAGCAGAAGAGAGTCATATCAGTGATTATATTGCATGGATGCACTGTTTGCTTTGTACAGTAGCCTGTTATGCTGTAGTATAGGTGGCTAGCCTAGTATATGGCGTGCATGTTTAAACTTTAGACATTTAACAATGAGTTTAGTGTGGTTTTTTTTTAAAGGCTTAAGAACGACTGCAGACTATTTTTGTCTCTCAGGCTGAGAGATGGCACACCCATTGCAACATTATGACAGATTAACTTTGACAGTGTTAACTGGATATGTGCAGAAAAGTCAGACATCATTCAGTAGTTCTGCTTTTTTGTGAACAATACAATCACACAGATATTATATATATATTAATGTATATCATAATTGTATATTATGTAATAGTAGGTGTAAGTGACATTGTGGATTATACTTGATCAGGAAGTACTTCTGTAGCTCTGGCTGCTCACTACCATATCACTGTACCCTGTTTATAGATTTTGAAATACTGAATTTAGTGTCGTTTCCTTAAACTGAGTGTGACTGTCACGTTGGAGGGTCAAAGTCAATCGTCTGTGGTGAGACATCAGGAGGAAATGACAGGTTTTTTCTTTACAGATGCATTGCTGTACAGCGGAGCTGCATGGTATAGTATAGTATAGTATAGTATAGTATAGTATAGTATAGTATAGTATAGTATAGTATAGTATAGTATAGTATAGTATAGTATAGTATAGTATAGCAGGGGTTTTCAACAGGTGGTCCTGGGACCACCAGTGGTCCTTGAGAGGGTTCCAGGTGGTCCCCAGCTAAGTTGGTTAACCAGATGTAACTCTTGAGAACGTAAAAATGAAACCAAATGGACCCTTGCGGGTCCATTTGGTTTCATTTTTACACTCTCAAGAGTTAAAATATTCATCATCTGAATTAGCAATTTTGGAATGTATGTTTTGCCTGTTTTGTTTCCCAAATCCAGCCTGGAATTGTGGACAAAAACAAAATAAATCTTTAGATTTGGGTTTGTGGGCTAAAATGTCCTCAAATGTGGTCCGTGGCTCAAGTCCTGAATAAATGGTGGTCCCTGTGATGAAAAAGTTTGAAAACCACTGTAGTATAGTATAGTATAGTATATATAGTATAGTATAGTATAGTATAGTATAGTATAGTATAGTATTGTACATACAGTACAGTACAGTACAGTACAGTACAGTACAATGTGTGCTTTGAGCAGGAAACTGATTATATACAGCAGTCGTTTTCAGCCTTTTTCATACCAGGGCCCACTATTTATTCAGCATTTGAGCCACGGACGTACCACCATTTGAGATTTCACATTTTAGCCCCACAGACCCCCAAAAGTAAAGATTTATTTTGGTTTTGTCCACAATACCAGGCTGGATTTGGGTATTAACACAGTCAAACATACAGATCCAAATGACCATTCATCTTCTACATTCTCTAGTTGTGTAGACGTGGGCTAATTCACTATTTTAACTCTTGACTCTGAGAGCATGAAACCTGCATGCTGGTACCTTTGGTTTCATTTTTATGCTCTCAAAGAGTTATATCTGGTTAACCGCAACTTTACATCAATTAGCCTGCGGACCACCGGGAGCCCTGCTTGTGGTTTTAAGTTTGGAACATTTGGTTTTGCCTACAGGAAGGAAATGCAATGCTCCTGTTCCAATGCTATTAACGGATTTCTTTGTTGGACTTGAACTTGATTCTGAACGCCACCAAAAACCAAAGCAATGATCGTTCCTATAGGGACGACCATCCATGAATCCCTATCACGGGAATTCAAACACCTCTCTCATCATAAGCAATGTTGTAGTGGGACTTTTAGAAGTGGGGGACGCCTCTTAAAGGGGAATTCCACCAATTTTCTTTTTTTTCTGAGAGTGTACAAATTGTGCACAAATTGTACACGAAAGTGTACACGTGCATGCACACTTGCATTTGCAGGCACCTGCACAACACACAGAGACACGCTATAAAACAAGTATAGCATATTCAGAAAGATTGTTTACAATGCCTAATTGTATCTATAAAAGTAAATGACAAGACAAAAATTTGCTCCAAAAATATTTTAGATGTGAGAAGTTCATTTTAACACAACATGAATAAACCCATTTTAAATAACAGTGGACCAATGGCCTTGTGGTTAGAGTGTCCCGCCCTGGAACTGGGAGGCTGGGGTTCGATTCCCGGTCGGGTCATACCAAAGACTGTAAAAATGGGACCCAATGCCTCCTGCTTGGCACTCAGCATCAAAGGGATGGATTGGGGGTCAAATCAACTAATGATTCCCAGAGCGCGGCGCACGCTGCAGCTCACCGCTCCAAGAGATGGGTCAAAAGCGGAGAACTAATTTCACTGCGGTAACGTGAGTGACGAATCTGACGACTTTGACTTTAGCAGTGAAAAGGACCGTGTTTGCCACTTTTATAGCCTGTTACATCTTTTTTGGGGGGCCCTGAGCTTGAGCCTCTTAGCGATCACACAGGCACCCCCCCTAGCTCAGGGGCCCCTGGGCCTGGCCCTGGGCCCAACGTGCAGGGGCGGATCTAGGCATGGGCATGTGGGGGCAACGCCCCCCTAAATGCCCAGTCTACCCCCCCAAACACGATGCCATGCAAAACAACCCAAGATATTTCAAATTAAAGTGCTTATATTTAAAATGATGTGAAACACTACTACTGCTACTAAACTAACTACAGCTGTGTCACCACTAAACCAACAGCATTTCATCATTGAAAACAGAAAACTCTCTGAGTCAGACCTTTAGCTTTATGCATGCTGCGTATCTGTTGCAACTTCAACAACAACTGATGTTATTATTGATGCTTATACTTGCCGAATAAAAGTCCTGTAACCGAAAATGGTATGGGTGCGACTTCATCGCCCGTGGCACGAAGCGACACGGGCGATGAAGCCACCCCCATATCACTTTCTCTTGCCCCTCCAACAGGTTCTCTTGCCCCCCCCCAAATGGGACATGTTATATTCGCCCCTGACACACATCTAAAATCATTGAATGTAGCATCCCTACACTTTCAATTTACGATTTACAATTTAGGCATTTAGCAGACGCTCTTGATCCAGAGCGACTTACAATGGTAAAAAGTTTACAATTTAATCAGGATTTACAATACATTTTACAACATACAATGAAGCGCTAAAAACATTGTAATACATTAGGCAACCTATATAAGTCATTGCAGCAAGTACTGTAGGGTTGGTATGTAATAGGTAAGTGCTATGGGCTGAGATGGAGTCTGAAGAGGTGTGTCTCAAGACTGCGGCGGAAGATAGGTAGTGAGTCTGTGGTTCTGACTGCAGTGGGAAGTTCATTCCATAGTTTTGGAGTGCACTTCCCACCTCCCTTTCCTCACTCTTTTCATTGTAGTTGCTATTCCCATCACATAATTCATGGCGGATTCAGTTGGCAAATTCAAAAGGTCTCGAGAGAAAAGTATCATTTATCAATAATGCACCACATAATCACACGCTCATGTGCAGTGTTGGTCAATATTACTTAGGAAAGTAACTTCTTTACTTTACTCGTTACCCCTTAGACAAAGTAATATCATTACTTTACTTATTACTGGAATCAAAGAGTAATATATTACATATTATGTTATTACTTTCCCAAGTTCTCAACTCCTACATTTGAAAAAATAGAGATGTACAACATAATCTGTTTAGCGAGCTTTCTAGAACTGAATCCAATTTATTGGAATAATAATAGTCTCCTTGCCTCTTTGACTTTTTAAACTTTTTCACAATTGTTTTCAAAGACAGTTGAGTTCTTGTATTTAAAAATAAATACAAAATATAGCAGCAAGCGATTTGTAGTGTACATAACTGTGCGCAGGATGCTGCGTGTGGACTGGATCTACAATCTAGTGCACATCTCTGTTGTTACAGTACCTGTTGATAGCTTGTAAATCTGTTCTATTTTTGCATGCAACAACAAGCTCATTTTAAAAAGTAACTTGGCGTTTCTAGCAAAGTAATGCGTTACTTATTACCCATTTTTGCAGAGTAATCTCATTACTTTACTTTTTGGAGCAAAAGTAATAATATTACAGTAATATGTAATCTAAAATTAGTTACTGCCCAACACTGCTCATATGTGTAAACCACACATTGCATAATCAAATCCTCCTGTGTCAGTACCAGTAAGACGCTGCACACATGTCTGCGTGACGCAGCCACAAGTGTCCTAACTCTAACCCTAAATTTAACCACAACGCTGTATACTACCTAAACCTAACATTAATATTATAGCTATCCTCAATGAAACTCTGCTTAATCCTAACCTTAACCATAAAACTAACATCAGTGACATTATGCCCTGAACCTATTCTTAACCCTAAAATTAATCTCAGTAAAATTTTGCTTGAAAGGATCCCTGGCAAATGAGACAAACATGCCTTAAAACACTAGTATTTGTCTTCTATAACTAAAACATGTAGATAAAAACACCTTCAATGCTTTGTTTCTTTCGAAAATAGAGAATCTTTCACTCAATAGGAGGTGCTCTTGTCGCAGGATGATGATGTCACATGAGCATTCTGTATATTCCCTAGAGCTAGACCACACAAGGACACTTGACATCATCATCCTGCGACAGGAGCAGTTCCTGTTGAGTGAAATATTCTCTATTTATGATAGAAATAAGATGCCAATGGTGTTTGTATTTATTTTAGTTATATAGGTGAACTAAGTATAACGTTTCTTCAAGCGATGTTTGTCTTATTAGACAGGGATCCTTTTAGACCTAAGGTAGGTGTGCAAATGTTGTGCGCAGTGTGTGTGTTTGTGTCTGTGGGGCCCGCTTAAAAAAATGTGAAAACATATGTTTGTTCATATTCTGTTAAAAAAAAGTAGTTTTGCTTGTTTGCTGGCATGTTCCGGCTTGTTGTGCATTCGAAGCAGGGCCTTTCCTACGTGCCTTTCCAGCGTTCATGCAAGCCTTTGGATTGGTTTGATTTTTTTAAAACCAGGTCCACAAATTGGCCTGAATGTCTGCCAGTCGGAGACACCCAGTGTTGCCAACTTGGCGCATTTGTCACTATATTTAGCTCTTTTCCAGACCCCCCTAACGCCAAAATTAGTGAAAAACTCCTGGCGGAAAATCTAGTGCTTTTTTGCTGGTGAGTTGGGGCGAAATCGTCTGACAGGCGCCAGAGATTAAACCCTTGTTTTCACCATTTTTCCTACAACTAGATGTAACTCTTTGAGAGCGTACAAATGAAACCAAATGGACCCTTGCAGGTCCATTTGGTTTCATTTTCACACCCTCAAGAGTTAAAAAAATATATATATATAAAAAAAAAAGAGTTAAAAATATTCATCATGGGAATTATTCCAAGTCTATAGACCTTCCAGGCAAGCATCTAGCGCATTCTAGTGCATTTTGGAAGTGCCACTAGTGCTTTTTGGATTTTGGCAGTTGGCAACACTGGAGACACTGGCCTTGTGGAGACGTGACTGCAGTTATGGTTCAGGCTTGTTCAGTATTTTTGCTTCTATATGGGCCCATATATGTGTATGGCCATACAGTATATGTGCACGCACGCACGCGCACGCGCACGCGCACGCACGCACACACCACACACACACACACACACACACACACACACACACAACACACACACACACACACACACACACACACACACACACACACACACACACACACACACACACTCAAGCTAGCATGCACATATTTGCAGAAAATGCAGAAGATTAATGGTCATTTTGATCTGTATGTTTGACTGTTTTGTTTACCAAATCCAGCCTGGAATTGTGGACCAAAAAGCAAAATAAATCTTTAGTTTTGGGTCTGTTATGAAAGCATAATAGACCCCAAATCTAAGTTTTTACTGGATTACTGTATTTTGGTAATATATAATTTAATATATTAAGTAACGTAGTGCACATGTCCCAACACTGAGTCACTGAGTCACTGTCCATCCCATATTGAAGGCATACAGTCCATGACAGTTCTTAATGGGGAAAAAAATAGCACTGCGCATGACGTATAGGGTCGTCATTTGATGGTGAGTGTTCAAAGGGTCTTGGACGTGCAATGGGGGGCTGCCGCATTCTGCCTCGTCTCCAAATCAGAGCCAGCTTGAAAGGCCTTTGTGAGCGATGGGGCTCTGCTATCTGCCCAGGGGCGCGGTGTCACGTCCACCGCAGTGTGTGGCCCGGGGCTTAGGGCAGGGCCGGATTTAGCCAGCCCCACTAGGGTGGGCTGGAAGAATGACAGGGTGGGCAACACCAGGGCCCACTATTTATTCGGCATTTGAGCCACGGACCACCATTTGATGACATTTTAGCCCCACAGACCCCAAAACTAAACATTTATTTTGCTTTTGTCCACAATTCCAGGCTGGATTTGGGAAACGAAACAGTCAAACATACAGATCAAAATGACCATTAATCTTCTACTTTCTCTAGTTGTGTAGACTTGGGCTAATTCAGATGATGAATATTTTAACTTGAGAGCGTAAAATGAAACCAAATGAAGCCACTGGTGGTCCCCGGACCCCTGATGAAAACCACTGATGTTACCTTTCATTGGGTGGGCAGGATGCTCATTTGGGTGGGCTCTGCCCACCCATGCCCCTCTCTAGATCCGGCCCTGGCCTAGAGGAACATCGTCTTCACTTTTCCACTAATCACAAGGCAGGGTGACGTTATTAACAGAATAAAAGCACACCCAAAATAGCCAGCTAGGGCTGCTTGTGGTGCGAGGGCCTTCAAAGTGTTGCTGGTCCCCGTGGCGGCGGCGATGATTCTCTTCAGGTTTCCTGTTTACTGAACAAGGGCCGGGCGCTCTTTCTCTCTTCTTTTCTCTCTCATCTGGCCCTAATATCAGCATCTAGACTTAACACGACACGGGGAATTGAACAACAGAGAGACTTGCACCCGATCGCCATCTCTCTGGGTCTATATACCGCCCATGATGCGACATATCGCTCCAGTGTCTCCAGGCTGTCTCCTTCCTTTTTTTTTATTATATTTTTTTATCCAACGATTTTGTAACCCATTTTTTCACCCAGTGCCAATTCCTAATGTGATCCTGGGCTCTACACACCCTCCACCAACCTGGGGAGGCAGCGGACTGGCCTCATGCTTCCTTCAATGCATGAGGAGTCCAAGCTGCCTTCTTTTCACCTGACAGGGGGGAGTTTCCCTGGTTGGACGTAGCGCAGTGGAAGGAACACGTTATTCCAACCAGTTCCTGTCCCCTCCATCAGGCGCCCCGGCTGGCCAGGGGAGGCAGTCTAGAGTCCAGGATTACAGCATGTTTTTGTGAGGGTATCAACCCTAGGGGACATGGGGAGAACATGCAAACAGAAAGGCCCTTTTGCCAACCCCGCCTCGGGTATGGGCACTGATGACGTGGAGGAGCAGACACGCCGCCAGCACCCACAGCAGCGCCCCTAGCAGGAATCGAACCCAGGAACTTCTAGCTGTGAGGCAACAGCACTAACCACTGTGCCACCGTGCCCCTCAGGCTGTCTCCTTCCTCACGCCCACGTAAACCACGTACCTCTGCTGAAATCGTTTTTTTTTTTTTGTTCTTTTAAATCTCGCCATCATTTTGTCCTCTTTGTTCTGTCCCCATTGGAAAAAAAAAACATCTCTGCAGTTAGGTTGTGTTCTAAGATGGACGGACGGACGGACAGACAGACAGAAACATGTTGGTGGTTATTGAGTTTAGACTGTAGCCTGTGGTTAACTTAGTTTAAAAGAAGCCATGGAGGTGTTTATGTACTGTCAGGTCTTCTATAACTAAAACATGGAGATAGAAACACCTTCAATACTTTATTTCTTTCATAAATAGAGAATCTCTTTCACTCAATAGGAGCTGCTCCTGTCGCAGGATGATGATGTCACATAACAGGAGCATGTGCATTCTGTATATTCCATTGAGCCAGACCCACACCAGCAGACAGCGGCTCCAGGCTTGAAGCTGGCACGCTGGTGGCCAAGTTTGGTACTGCAGGCGGGTGGAATTCATGCACGAACGCCCCGAGAGCACGCACGCTGGTTTGCTTTGTGCACGCGTACAGGGCAGTTTGTGTTTAAGTTGTTTTCTGAATAAACCAGCGGCCCTCACGTCATATACTACCTCTCAAAACATAACGGATGTATTATATGACAGATAATAAGCTCAATGCAAACCCACAAGCTTGTTTTTGATGCTTTTTGATGGTTTTTTTCCTTTGCTCGTTCGCGACGGCGCTCGTTCATGGTTCCCATAATCCCTTGCGTCGGGCACGTTCATGGAGAAATACTTCCGCATTTGGGCACCAAATTTTTGGTGCTCAAATGCGGAAATAGGCACACTTCCGGCGGTCTTTCCGGGTGCTTCAAAGCGCCAATGAGCAACTTGTATTGAAATGAATAACAAGGGGGCGGGCTGTCGCTCCAGTCCGGTCTGTTATTTTATTACTCTATGGCCAGACCACACAAGGACACGTGACATCATCATCCTGCGACAGGAGCAGTTCCTGTTGTGTGAAACATTCTCTATTTATGAAAGAAATAAGATGCCAATGGTGTTTTTATTTATTTATTTTAGTTATAGGGAAAGTATACTGTTTTAAGCGATGTTTGTCTAGTTAGTCAGGGATCCTTTCAATGTAACCTATTGCTAGCCTATTAGTAGTTACTTGCACAAGCAGAGGGAGACTCTGAATGGCTGGGTTAGTTGATGTAATATAATAGTGTTGCCAACCACCAAAAAACAAAATGCACTAATGGCACTTCCAAAATGCACCAGAATGCACTATAGCAGTTGGTTCTAAACCATTTCATACCAGGGGCCACTATTTATTCTGCATTTTAGCCACGGAGGACCACTGTTTGAGGTTAAGATTAGTCTCTTAGACTAATTTAGGAGAAATAACTGACAAAATGTTGGTCTAAAATAGCAATTCTTCTACTTTTTCTAAATGTGTAGATACTCAAGAGTTACAGATCTATAAGGGTCCATTTGGTTACCAATGGTCCTTTCTAGGAGGGAAGGAGGAGGAAAAATGGTGAAAAAAAAAGGTTTTATCTCTGGCGCCTGTCAACCAATTTCGCCCTAACTCTCCAGCAAAAAAGCACTAGATTTTCCCCCAGGAGTTTTTCCACTAATTTTGACTGACCTATGGTGCCGCAGTTATACACTAATGTAAATTGCCTGCATCCAAAAATGCAATGTATACAGTAGATCTTGGATGTAAGGATCAGTAAACTATACTGCATCCCATGGATGCATTACTGTACTGTGCAAGTGGTTTTCAACCTCTTTGATACCAGGGCCCACTATTTATTCAGCATTTAAGCCACGGACCACCAGTTGAGGACATTTTAGCGCTCACAGACCCCAAAACTAAAGATTTCTTTTAATTTTGTCCACAATATAGATCATTTGGGGGGGAAAAAAACAGTCAAACATACAGATCATAAATGACCATTAATCCTATTCTAATTCACATGATGAATATTCGAATGAATATTTTTAACTCTTGAGAGCTCTCAAGAGTTACATCTGGTTGAACAATTTTTCATCTGGTTAACCAACTTAGCTGGGGACCACCTGGAACCATCTCAAGGACCACTGGTGGACCCCGGACCACTGGTTGAAAACCACTGATGTATAGGAAAAACTAAAAAAAATAAAAAATAAATAAAAAATAAACTAACTAATATGAGTACTTTTGCCAGTGAGCAGTGGCAAAAGTGGCATGCTGATTGATTATGTTCAAAAGCCCTAATAGTTATTCCCTAATAATGAGAAACATCCCCTAGTCCCATGTAAGCAATACTCAAATGAACATTTTGGATCTGATCAATGGATATATAGGTCCGGGGACCACCAGTGGTCCCTGAGAAGGTTCCAGGTGGTCCCCAGGCTAAATGATGGAAAGTTGCTTAACCAGATGTAACTCTTGAGAATGTAAAAATGAAACCAAATGGACCCTTGCGGGTCCATTTGGTTTCATTTTCACACTCTCAAGAGTTAAAATATTCATCATCTGAATTAGCACTAATTAAGAAGTCTACACTGTTTTGTTTGCAAAATCCAGCCTGGAAATGTGAACAAAACCAAAAGAATTCTTTAGTTTTAGGCCTTTGGGGCTAAAACGTCATCAAATGGTGGTCCGTGGCTCAAATGCTGAATAAATTGTGGTCCCTGGAGTCAAAAAGGTTGAAAACCCCTGAAGTAGGCCACGGCCTACTTGCCATGCGTAAGTTGGCACTCTACCGAGTGCAGTATAATTAATGTTCATTCGTCAAATTCATTCTAAGCATAGACTTGGGGACTAATTGGTATACCAGGTGAATGCATTTACCTTTCAATATTAATAATCATAACAATAGGTTTTGTTAATATGTTTTCACTTTAAATTTATGTAAAATAAATATTTTATGTAAACAGGCAACCCATTTCAGAGTAACATCCTGTCCTTCCTTGGGCTGTATGTATAGTCTATTGTAGATCTACCAGTAGATTACACAGACCGTGCAGGTAGATCATATGACTGTCCCCTAAAATATAGAACATAGGTGATTAAAGGGGGGCTTATAAATCTGTAACTCTTGAGAGCGTTAAAATTTTACACTCTCAAGAGTTAAATTAAATTTAAACATCTGAATTACGTAATTAATTCACAATTAGAAAATAGAGAGTAATTGTTAAATGACCAATTCTCTTTTCAGTTCTCCTTCCCAACTGTGGACAAAAATGTGAAAGTTCTTAGTTTTGGGTGCAAGAGACTAAACTCAACATCACAAACTCAAACCCCAAATGCTGTTTTCAAATATCAGTAATAGCAAGAAAACCTTCCAATTCTCGCCCTCTATTTTTCATTATACCGGTAAGTGCATTATTCTTAAACCCTATAGTAGTAAGTAACACCATCACCACTATTTCAAACTCAAACTTTTTGGGGGGCCTTAAAATGGATTTTTTTATGTGTAGATCTTGCTGAGCCGGTCATTTTGAAAGTAGCTCAAGTCAAAAAAGTGTGAATTGAACGCGCTGTCGGCAGGGGCGGATGTAACATTTCCCAATTGGGGGGGTGGGGTAGGAGAAAATGGTATGGGGGCGGCTTCATCGCCTGTGTCGCTTCACGCCACGGGTGATGAAGTCGCACCCATACCATTTTCAGTTACAGGACTTTTATTAGGCAAGTAAAGCATCAATAATAATTGAAGTTGCAACAGACACGCAGCATGCATAAAGCTAAAGGTCTGACTCAGAGAGTTTTCTGTTTTCAATGATGAAATGCTGTTGGTTTAGTGGTGACACAGCTGTAGTTAGTAGTAGTAGTAGTGTTTCAAATCATTTTAAACATAAGCACTGAAATATCTTGGGTTGTTCTGCATGCCCTCATGTTTGGTGGGGCAGACTGGACATTTAGGGGGGCATGCATGACGCCTCGCGTTCATGTTCTTGGCCCATTTTCCCCAAAATGCACTCCCCCCCCCCCCCCCCCCCCCATTTCCCCCCAAATGCACTGTTTTTTTTCCCATTTTCCCAGAATGCACTGTTTTTTTTCTCCTCAAAGAGGAGTGAAATCGCCTCATGCGCTGGGTGAGCAACTTAATGCAAGCCTATGTCGTAATTGATACCTGTGCCCCAGCCAGGGGCCCATAATTTCAAGTTCCGCCTATGATTATGTGTGCTATCCATGCAGGCCGGTCCAGGAGTGTGGCGCCAGGCGAGGGGAGCCCAGGCTCTCCACGCTCTTCCAGGTCCATGGATCGGCCTCTGAAGGCAGGCTGGTTGAAGAAACAACAGAGACTAGTGAAGAACTGGCAGCAGCGATACTTTGTCCTGAGAGGGAACACGCTAACCTACCACAAGGACGACAAGGAGACCACGGTGCAGGTGACACACAGTTTAGTTTAAATTCAGTGTCATTTGTATTTTTGTTTTTCTGTTGGTTGACTTTATTTGCTTTTATTTAAGTTTAGATGGTCGCATTAAAGGGGCTCCACCACAAATTTGGCATTCAAGATTTTTGATTTTTTTTTGTTCCGCAAACCACCCCAAACTTTACACAAAGTTTTTGTCTCCACCAGCTAATCTCTGGGCAGCAATAATCCGGTTGATGCAGAACTGCCCTACATTTTCTAGAACGGCCTGTTATAGTGCTACCAGGATGCTGATCTTTGTAAAACACATTATTTCATCCTCTAGACTCCAAAGCTCGCATCAAACATCAAATCATCAACATAGAGGGCAATTTACGCGAAATCTCTAACACATTTCCTACTAAATATGACTGCACCCTTTTCACCTTTGTCTGTTATAGCATCACCAACAGGTATATTTTTACAAAGCACATTTTTGGGGGAGAAAAAAACAACAACAAAAAACAATCAAATTGCCATCGAAGGCAATGGTCACATAGAGATGCCAGATATTATCGGCCCTCCGATATTATCGGCCGATAAAAGCTTTCAAATTTCATATAGGAAAATATCGGTATCTGTATTTAAAAACTGTAAATTATGACTATTTACAGAGATGTAGACTCAGCGCTACGGTCATGTTTATACCATTACTTTTGTACTTTACTCAAGTAGGCTACATGTTGAATTTATAGTTGTATGGAGGATTTCTAGGCTATAACATGAATTCGTATTTATACTAAATGTTTATTTATATTAAATATTTGTATAGTAATAGTTTCTGTTATTTTTCCACCACTGGAGGCCGCATATATATCGGTATCGGTTGATATCAGTTGATATCGGTATCGGGAATTAGAAGTTGGATAATATTGGGATATCGGATATCGGTAAAAAAGTCAATATCGGGCATCTCTAGTCACATAGTGATGAGTCAAGACACCTGCAAACTACTGTATATATCATCTCTCTGTGTGCATGCGTGTGTTTTTTATGCAGGGAATCATTCAACTGAGGTCCAGCAAAGTCAGTGAGCTACCTCCAAACCCAGATGACCCTGGGAAATACTTCTTTGAGATCACACCACGTAAGCCAAGACCATTTAGATCTAATGTGCACTTTTGTCAGGTGACAACAATGCAGAGGCGGATCTAGGCATGGGCATGGGGGGGCAATGCCCCCCCTAAATTCTCAGTCTGCCCCACTAAACACGATGGCATGCAAAACAACCCAAGGTATTTCAAATTAAAGTGGCTATATTTAAAATGATTTGAAACACTACTATTGCTACTAACTACAGTTGTGTCACCACTAAAACAACAGCATTTTATCATTGAAAACAGAAAGCTCTCTGAGTCAGACCTTTAGCTTTGTGCATGCTGCGTGTCCGTTGCAACTTCAACAACACACACACACACACACACACACACACACACACACACACACACACACACACACACACACACACACACACACACACACACACACACACACACACACACACACACACGTTGAATGACTCCCACTTTTGGACCATAATGTCAATGTAATATTATGCATTCCCCAAGGTCAATTCTTTTTTTGCACCGCCAAAAATGGAAATCCCCGATCTAGTCTGACGGTAACTCTGAAAATGTCTGTCTTCGTACAGGTAGTCATGGAGACCGAGTGCGCAGTCCTTATGTGTTCATGGCCAGCTCCCAGGCGGACATGGACGAATGGGTGCGTTCTCTGCGCAGGGCCATCGGAGTACAAACTAGCGGAGGTACTTTCATGTGAAGGAATCGCATTCTTTCCATTTCAAAATAAGTGTTTTGCAAATATAGAATACGTGGTTGCGGTGCATTCATGCATAGATTGCAGCCATTCCCTCATAACTCGTTGTCGTCAGGACTTGTGGACGCTGCGGTTTCAAATGTTTGCATTCGTGGCCCTATGGCATATACTGTATGTCAAACTCAAAGACTGGGGTATTGGTATATTGCACACCATGCGCCATGATAAATAAGAAATGAATGCAATTCATTGTTTTACTTTGTCAACTCAGTTGGTTTACTTTCTCATTTTAGTATGAAAGAAAATAGTACCAGCCGGACTATTTATTAGCCAATCAGGAAGAGCCTCAGTGAGCTGCCTCTGACAGGGCCTACAGATTGCAGGATTTCACATTCCAACTTTCGGCCGGGGGTGTGACGTCACGTCGTCCTTTTTTGAATGGGTTTCAATGGGAACTTCCGGCTAGTTCCTGTCTGAATTTCGGCCGCGGGCGGGTCTTTCCTGCTGCTTGGCCGCTGTCCGAAATTCAGACAGGAAGTAGCAGGAAGTGCCCATTGAAACCCATTCATGAAAGCAGGACGTGACGTCACACCCCGGTCCGAGACTTGGAATGTGCAATATGTAGTGTAGAGGCACCCTGATTAGGAAAAAAGGGAGGACTGATGGAGGACTATGATTTTTAAAGCGCCACTGCGGCTCCTATGGTTGTCATAGATATTTGTCATAGATATTTTCATAGATATTTTCAGGATCTAATAATGAAACGGTCTAAGATAAAGAATTAAAAGAAGAATAAATGCCATTAAATATACTTTAAGGGAAGGGAAGGAAAATTGCCGTATTGTCCCGAATATAAGACGACTCGTTTATAAAGACGACCCTCATTTTTCAAGACCCATTTACAGAAAAAAAGAACATTGAATGTCAAATAGTATAGCCCCTGAATATAATACGACTCCATTTTTTTGGGATATTTCCATTGGGAAAAAAACATAGTCTTATATTCAGGCCAATAGGGTACTTTTTTTTTGCTGTTTGTCTGGGACGTCCTCATAAACCAGTGCTTTGGCCCTCAACTTGTACCACTTGTTCTCTTATCGTCTGTATTTAAGTTTCACATCCCTGCCCTATAAAATTCCAATTTGTGCTTCATTGTCGCATTCCATGATGTGTTTGTACATCATGGGAAGATGCTGATTTTATACTGACGACGCGATCATCAACCCAATCTTCTTGCTCTCCGCAGTGTTTGGAAAGAGCCTCGCGGACACGGTCACGTACGAGCGGCGTTTCGGACCTCACATGGTGCCCATCCTCATACAGAAGTGTGCCGAGTTCATCAGGGAACATGGCCTCAACGAGGAAGGCATCTTTCGTCTCCCGGGTCAGGAGAACACCGTCAAACAGTTCAGAGATGCCTTCGACGCCGGAGAGAGACCCTCGTTTCCCAGGTAACTGAATCCGACATTTATGAGTTTGTTATTGTAGGTAAGGCTTGCGTTGACAGCCTTCCTGCTAGTCTGATGAAGTACATCATACATTGTGTCCTGTCTAGATTTCTAGTTTCTGAATAACATAATATTCAAAGGTTTTCACCATTTTTCAAAAATAGCAGAGATACAAGCTCATAGCGCGCCACTCGGTGGCGCGCTATGAGCTTGTAGATCTGCTATTTTTCAATAGTTAAAACATAATGCTTAGAACACCAAAACGCGTTCAGTACACTAAGGGTTAACACGATAATCGCCTGAACCAAATATTGGGCAGGGGGTAGTCAAGTCCAGGTACTGTTCACCTAAGGTACTCATGTTTTCCAAAATGTATCCAACCTGTGGAATTAAAAATTTGAAAACGTTTCCTAATTATTATTGTGAAGCTAATCTTCACATGATGAAGAACTCTATGTACTGAAGACATTCTCTGAACAGCCTTTCTCAAGTCAGTCGACAGGTTTGTTTGAGCAAATTGACAGCATGCAGGTTAGGTAGTCATAGAGTGTTCATCCTTTCTGGGAGCTTGATGGAAAATGAGATAACGAAGAGACTAAGACAGGAGTTGACGATTCTCTCTATATATGGTGTTCTGTCTGCATTTGCATTGCCACCACATCCTGTCATGTGCAGAGGACTCTGCATTTCTCAAGCGCAGTGCATTTCTCAAGCGCAGCTACAGTTTTCTTCAACCATGTAGCCACTCACTCACTCACTCACTCACTTGTGAATGAATGAATAAATGTTTATTATGCAGTACATTTCAAGTAGATCTGATAACTGAATGGACACATTAGTTAAAGGTAATCAGTGTTGGGCAGTAACTAATTTTAGATTACATATTACTGTAATATTATTATTACTTTTGCTCCAAAAAGTAAAGTAACGAGATTACTCTGCAAAAATGGGTAATAAGTAACGCATTACTTTGCAAGTAACGCCAAGTTACTTGTTTAAAATGAGCTTGTTATTGCATGCAAAAATAGAACAGATATACAAGCTATCGACAGGTACTGTAACAACAGAGATGTGCACTAGATTGTAGATCCAGTCCACACGCAGCATCCTGCGCACAGTTATGTACACTACAAATCGCTTGCTGCTATATTTTGTATTTATTTTTAAATACAAGAACTCAACTGTCTTTGAAAACAATTGTGAAATAGTTTAAAAAGTCAAAGAGGCAAAGAGACTATTATTATTCCAATAAATTGGATTCAGTTCTAAAAAGCTCGCTAAACAAATTATGTTGTACATCTCTATTTTTTCAAATGTAGGAGTTGAGAACTTGGGAAAGTAATAACATAATATGTAATATATTACTCTTTGATTCCAGTAATAAGTAAAGTAATGATATTACTTTGTCTAAGGAGTAACGAGTAAAGTAAAGAAGTTACTTTCCTAAGTAATATTGACCAACACTGAAGGTAATAGAGGCAACTTTAGTGTGTACACACACTGTGTTAGGGTACAGGTACATGGATATTTTGGTATCGATTCTTGTGGACCAGACCCAAGATGTTGTACTAGACTGTTGTCAACGCTAAGCTAACCCATTCGGCCAAAGTGGGCAGCGGTGACAGCCTTTTTCAGTTTGTTTTGGGAGGTTTATAGCCTTTGAGGTGCTGTGGTACCAAGAAATGCAGGCATAGTGGAAGAAACCTTGTACTATGGCTCCCGTTAGGCGTTAATTGATCAGTGAGGAGATCCTGTATAATAGGAATCTAGTTCTTGGATCAAATCAACTGTTTGTTGAGGCTATTGCTGAAGAGAAAACCTTGTTGAGTTTCCAGACACCTAGGCTTTCATTTTCGTCCACGTTGCGCAAAAACGGAAAGCCTGGACTAATTTGTTAGCCACAGTGGCCTAGAAGTGGGAGGAGTCAACCTTTCGGGGTGGGCGTGGCTCCAAATGATGTGACGTAGCACAGCAGTGGAGGGGCGGTAGGTAGGGGGAGGGGCCGGGGGATAACGACACGTTGGTGGGATCAAATCAGATCAGCTCGATCTGCCGTCCAGGCATGGACGGTCCCCGTCCCCCCCCTGGGCCCAAATCATTTCAAGTTAGGCAATATCCTGTTGCACGATATGGGTTCTGTGTGGGTTCCTGTACTTTGTTGGTAAATACCGGTATGTAGTAATCATGTGAGGGTGGACTGCCACAGCCAGTGTTGACAACTTGACGCATTTGTCCTTACATTTAGCTTTTTTTTTTAGACCCCCCTAGCAGAAAATCTAGTGCTTTTTGGCTGGTGAGTTGGCGGCGAAATTGATTGACAGGCACCAGAGATAAAACCCTAATTTTTCACCATTTTTCCTCCTATGACAGTGGTTTTCCACCAGTGGTCCCCAGGCGAAATGATGGACAGCTGGTTAACCAGATGTAACTCTTTGAGAGCGTAAAAATGAAACCAAATGGACCCTTGCGGGTCCATTTGGTTTCATTTTTACGCTCTCAAAGAGTTAGAATATTCATCATGTGTGTTAGCCCATGTCTACACAAATGTAGAGAACGTAGAAGATTAATCAACTAGAGAATGTAGAAGATGAATGGTCATTACGTTCTCTAGTGGTGTGCTTCCGTCTCTAGTGCTTCCCCTCAGCATCTAGCGCATTCTAGTGCGTTTTGGAAGTGCCGCTAGTTGCATTTTGTATTTTGGCAGTTGGCAACACTGACCACAGCATAGTGAGAGGTAATCATTGGTCTGTTTTTTTTTTTTTCTTCCTGCAGTGACACAGACGTCCACGCGGTGGCGTCTCTACTCAAGCTGTATCTGCGAGAGCTGCCTGAGCCGGTGGTGCCATGGACTCAGTACCAAGACTGCCTGGACTGTACTCACAAGCTCAACCCCGAAAGTGCAACAGTACAGTCACATTGGTTTTTTGTTTGTTTTTTTGTTTTTCTTCAACCCATTGTGTCCTGACCCTCGATTCGAGTTTCTGACACCAGATTATACAGTAGTTCCTGACACCAGATTATACAGTAGTTCCTGACACCAGATTATAGCAGCAGCAACATTCTAGCTTTTGACGCTAGATCCTACAGTAGTTTCCGACACTAGATTCTAGTTATTGACACTAAATGATAGTTTCTGATGCTAGGATCTCCTTTTTGACACTAGAATCTACTTTCTGACGCTAGAATCGAGTTTTTGACACTAGATTCTATAGTTTCTGACACTAGATTCTAGTTTTTCTGAAAAACCTGTGCTCCTGTGTCAGTGATGCTAACATATTTCTAGCCAAGGACCACCAGAATTATCCATATTTGGCTGCAGACCCCCCATCTGAAAACATGTTGTTCTCGGGGTTCCCCAGAAGCGAAAAATTGAGATAAAATGTTTGCTTCCAAAATAATGTGAAAGATGGCGGCGCATACGCACGCAGCGCCCCCAGCAGCTCCGCAGTGCAAACATGTTTTTTGTTTTGTTTACTATGTTTGTCTGAACGTTCCTCGTGTTCTTGTACAACAAGATACACTTACAGCCGTGAGCAACTTTTACAGCTCGCCAACACGGGATTTATGGAGTTAATTTCTACTACAGAGGAGGAATTACGCACCCTGGGAATATCCAAGCAGCAGCAGAGCGCAGCGCCGTGCCGCGCCGCGCCACCGCCGACTCTGACTACAGTTTCATGCCCGCCTCGGAGGCGCCGCAGGCGGTGTGAGAGGAGACAGAAACGCGGCAAGCGCGGCGGCATTCGTGCGAGGCTGGCGGCTCGTCCCAACAAGCCAGCTATTCCCTCGATCCTGCTCGCGAACGTACGTTCTCTGGACAATAAACTGGACGACATACAACTCATGAGAACGTCCCAACAACACGTGAGAGACTGCTGTGTCTTTGTTTTCACGGAATCATGGCTTAGCGTCGCCGTCCCGGACTCCACCATACAGTTGGAGGGACTTACATGCTACCGGGCGGACAGGAATATAACGGCCGGTGGGAAAACACGTGGCGGTGGACTGGTTGTTTATATCAAAGACGCCTGGTGCCGTGACACTGTCGTGGTTCAGAAACACTGCACAGCCCTCGTGGAGTTCATGTTTTTAAAGTGCCGTCCTCATTATTTGCCGAGGGAGTTTACAGCCATTCTGTTTCTGGCTGTATACATTCCTCCCTGCCCCAGCTTGAAGGACAGAGAGAACGCACTACTAGAACTGAACAATGCAATCAACGAACAACAGATGGCACACCCAGACGTTTTCCTCGCAGTGGCTGGGGACTTTAATCACGCAAACCTGAAGTCAGTGTGCCCATTACTCCACCAGCACGTTGATTTCAAGACCAGAGGTGAAAACATTCTGGACCTCGTCTTCACAAACAAGAGGGGAGCTTACAGAGCCTTCCCCCTCCCCCACCTAGGCGCCTCCGACCACTGCACTGTTATGCTAATACCAGCCTACAGGCCCAGGTGCAAAGCCGTCAAACCGGTTCGGAAACAGGTTCAAGTGTGGCCAGAGGGGGCAATGTCTGCTCTACAGGACTGCTTTGACACTACAGACTGGGACATGTTTAAGCAGGCGGCGACCCACTCTGGTCACACAGACATCAACGAATTCACTGAGACTGTCACTGCTTACATCAGCAAATGCATCGATGATGTCACAGAGACCAAGACCATCACAGTACGGGCCAATCAGAAGCCATGGCTGACAACGGAAGTCCATAGGCTACTGAGGGTCCGGAACGCCGCCTTCAAAGCAGGCGACGACGACGGCCTGAGAACAGCAAGGGCCAACTTGGACCGTGGCATCAAAGAGGCAAAGAGACAGTACAGCAAGAAAATAGCTGACCGTTTCAGCGACAGCAGAGACACCAGGAGCCTGTGGCAGGGGATCCAGACCGTCACGGACTATAAACCCCGGCCACGGACCTGCGACAACGACATCAGCCTGCTGAACAACCTCAACAACTTCTTCGGGCGCTTTGAAGCCCAAAACAGCACCCCTGCACGAAAGTCACCCCCTCCCCCGACGACCAGGTGCTGCTACTGTCTCAACACAGTGTGCGGCGCTCCCTCTCCAGGATCAACGCCCGCAAGGCACCGGGCCCTGACAACATTCCGGTCGGGTGTGGAAAGACTGTGCAGGAGAACTGGCTCATGTCATCACTGACATCTTTAACATCTCCTTGAGCCAGGCTGCTGTCCCTACATGCTTCAAAGAGACCACCATCATCCCCATCCCAAAGAAACCTTCTCCAACCTGCTACAATGACTACCGCCCTGTTGCACTGACACCGATCATCATGAAGTGCTTCGAGCGTTTAGTCATGCATCACATCAAAGGCATCCTCCCTCTCAACCTGGATCCCTACCAGTTTGCATATCGGGCCAACAGATCAACCGACGATGCAATCTCCACCGTACTTCACTCTGCCCTCACCCACCTGGACACCAAGGACGCACACGTACGGATGCTGTTCATCGACTTCAGCTCAGCATTCAACACCATCATCCCCCAGCAGCTCATACACAAGCTGGACCAGCTGGGAGTGAACACCTCAATGTGCAACTGGCTGTTAGACTTCCTGACTGGGAGACCGCAGGCAGTCCGAGTCAGCGGGAACACATCCAGCACCATCACCCTGAACACGGGGGCCCCCCAGGGATGTGTGCTCAGCCCCCTCCTCTTCACCCTGCTGACCCACGACTGCACTCCAACGCACAGCAACAACATCTTCGTCAAGTTTGCGGACGACACAACTGTGGTCGGTCTCATCCACAACAACGATGAGACCAACTACAGAGATGAGGTGAGCCAGCTGACCACGTGGTGTGCAAACAACAACCTCCTTCTCAACGTGGAGAAGACAAAGGAGATCATTGTGGACTTTCGGAGAGCGCACACCCAGCACTCCCCACTGAGCATCAACGGAACTGCAGTGGAGAGAGTGAAGAGCACCAAATTCCTTGGTGTACACATCACAGAGGACCTCTCCTGGAACACGAACACCACAGCACTGGTCAAGAAGGCTCAGCAGCGCCTCTACTTCCTCCGTAGACTGAGAAGAGCCAGAGCCCCAGCCCCCATCATGTGCTCCTTCTACCGCGGCACGATCGAGAGCATCCTGACCAGCTGCATAACTGTGTGGTTCGGCGGGTGCACAGCATCCTGCAGAAAGTCCCTGCAGCGCACAGTGAGAGCAGCGGAGAAGATCGTGGGTGTCCCCCTTCTGTCCCTGCAGGACATCTACAACACACGGGTGACCCGCAGGGCGCTACAGATCGCAGGCGACACCACCCACCCTACGCACGGCTTCTTCAACCTCCTCCCATCAGGGAAGAGATTGAGGAGCCTCCGGGCAAGGACCAGCAGGTTGAACGATAGCTTCGTTCACCAAGCCGTCAGGATGCTGAACTCCCTCCCACTCCCTCGCACTGCGCACGCCACTGTGCACGCTCCCACTCCGCACCCCCCCATGCTGCCACTCCTCCCCCCTCCCACGGTGGGAGTGCACGCGCACACACGCACACGCTGAACTCCCTACACACACATGCACACGGACGCTGAACTTTCAACTACCCACTGCCCCTTACACATGCACACACACTCACGCACATGCACGCACTCACACATGGTCAAACACACATACAACTGAAGGACTGGATCGAACTGCTGCTATCCTATCCTATCTTGCACATGTATACCTCACCTCATAGTAAGCTATATGTTGTTTTTAGTTGTAGCTATGTACTGTAGTCTTGTATATAGCTCTAGATTTTTAGCTGTAGTATACTGTAGTTTCTAGTAGTAGTTTTTAGTAGTTGTATATGTCCTGTCTAACTGTCTGTTAGCTTCACACTACTGCCACTTTATCACACCTGGTTAGCCAAGCACCTTCACCTCAGTTAGGGGCACTGTTCGCACCTTACTGGTCTGCTGCACTACTGTTTGTCTCGTCTATTGTCTCGACCTTGTCTTATTGCACTGTCTATTGTCTTGACTATTGTCTATTGCACTGTCTATTGTCTTGACTTTGTCTATTGCACTGTCTTGTCTATTGCACTGTGGAGAATGGAAACGCTATTTCATCCCTGTATATGTCCTGACATACACTGGAGTGACAAATAAAAAACCTTGAACCTTGAACCTTGAACCTTGAATTTAATGTATTCAGAGAGTTGCAGCGCATTTTCACAATTTTTCAAAAATAGCAGAACAACAAGCTTGTTGATCTGCTATTTTTCAACAGATAAAACACCAAAACGCACAAAGGGTTAAAAGGTAGGGTAAGTGATTTAAAATTCATGGTGTAGTACCAGCCTGGTGCACTAGGGGCGCCCAAGAGTAGCTACACTATGTGAACCTGCTGCTCCATCCTGATTGGAGGAGAATTCACCCTCCACCTGGGGAACTTTTATTAGCTCCTCTGCTAACGTGGGGGAGGGGGAAACTCCATATATGGTCTGCACACCTTATAATAGAGCATTTTAACAGAAAAAAAATGCGGGGTGATATCTGACAAAAGTGAAATCACTTCCCCTACCTACCAATACAAGTAAAAGAAAAATCTGGTTGTACTGAGAGTTTTGAAATGTGTACCTATGTTGATAATAAAATGAAGTGTGATCCAAAAGCTGCACTATTCTGTCTTCTAGGGTCTGGAACCTTTGGAAAAACAAATCGCTCTTCTTCCCAGGATAAACTACAACCTTCTCAGCTATATCTGCAGGTGAGTACAGAGATCTGCAACTTATTAAAATACCCGTTACAACAACAGAAGAGTAAAATCCTCTGCCCACACTGTGCACACTCCCAAGGAGGGACTCCTACTACATGTGTCCTAATGTGAGGATCAGGCTCATGCACATTTTGTATTCCATCAATTTAGGGAAACTTTACAAGATCATTTCCGGCCAACTAGATTTTCACTTTTCTCTGATTCCATTCTGGTTGGTGTCGGCTATGATGGTCTAAACCAGGGGTTTTCAACCTTTTTGACTCCAGGGACCACCATTTATTCAGCATTTGAGCCACGGACCAACATTTGATTACATTTTCACACCAAAGACCTACAATTAAAGAATTCTTTTGATTTTGTCCACAAATCCAGGCTGGATTGTGCCAACAAAACAGTGTAAACTTCGTAATTAAATGGTACTAATTCAGTTGAATATATTAACTCTTGAGAGTGTAAAAATGAAACCAAATGGACCCGCAAGGGTCCATTTGGTTTCATTTTACTCTATACACACTATATTACAAAGAAATCACACCTGTGGTGAAGTGAGGTGCACTCTTATTATCAAGCACTCCTATATCAGACCTCGTTACATGTTTACGAGCATTTGTTTCAGATTTGCATGTCACCTTGTGCTCTAACTTGTATTTCATGCCGTATGTCAAGATTCTGTGGAAAAAAAGAAGGTGGTCGCGGCTAGAAAAGGTCGCGAACCTGATATAGAATTAGTTTGTGTCTGTGGTCAGAAACGAGGTGTTTTTGTCACGCGCGCACACACACACACACGCACACGCACACACGCACACGCACACGCACACGCACACGCACACGCACACACACACACACACACACACACACACACATACACACACACACACACACACACACACACACACACACACACACACACACACACACACACACACACACACACACACACACACACACACACACACACCTGTCGTTTGAAACATATGTGGGTGTCAGCATCAAATGCATGAAGCACATTGCAGCAACCTTGGTCATTCCAGAGTTCCAGAGAGTCTACCAGCATGTGCACTTAAGCCCCTCCAACTGATCCAAAATGCTGCAGCCCGCTTGGACTTTAACCAGCCAAAATTCTCACATGTCACTCCGCTCCTCCGTTCCCTCCATTGGCTCCCAGTCGCTCTCACAGTGGATTCAAAGCAACCAAAGGTTTGACTCCACCATATCTCACTGTCCTCATAAAACCCTACAAGCCCTCCGATCAGCCAACACTGGGGAGCTGGCAGTAGCCCCACAAAAAAACGCCTGGACAACGCTCCACACGCCCCACGCTCTTCTCCCTCCTGGCTCCAAAACTATGGAATGCACTTCCCACCGCACAGACTCACTACCCATCTTCTGCCGCAGTCTGAAAACACACCTCTTCAGACTCCATCTCAGCCCATAGCACTTGTATTACATACCAACCCACAGTACTTCAATGCAATGACTTACAGTATATACGATGCTTAATGTATTACAATGTTTTAGCGCTTACATTGTTTATTGTAAAATGTATTGTAAACCCTGATTAAATTTATCTTTTTACCATTCTAAGTTGCTCTGGATCAAGAGTGTATGCTAAATTCCTAAATTGTAAATTATTCTATGAGCACTGCTATGTGGTCCTGGTGCCTGGAGGGAACCTCTCAAGAATTATTGCCTCCCAGAGTCAATAAACTCTCATAATCTACCTTTATGTTACAGGTTTCTATACGAGGTGCAGCAGAACAGCAATGTGAACAAAATGAGTGTGGAGAACCTGGCTACTGTGATGGGCATCAACCTACTGAAACCACAGATAGAAGACCCAGAAACCATGATGCAGGGTGAGCGAGTCAATGTAGTTATAACAGTGGGTATATTCATGGGCATGGGGGGGGGGGGGGGGTTAATGCCCCCCCAAACACGATGGCATGCAAAACAACCCAAGGTATTTTAAATGCATGCTGCGTGCCTGTTACAACTTCCAACAACAACTTGTTGTTGTTATTGATGCTTAATTGCCTAATACAAGTCCTGTAACCAAAAATGGTATGGGTGCAGCTTCATCGCGATGAAGTCGCACCCATACCATTTTCACCCCCGCCATACCATTTTCACCTGCCCCCCCCCCTTGGGAAATGTTACATCCGCCCGATGGGATTCGTGCAGTACATCTCATGCACAGATTGCAGAGACTGACGCTCTGAAGTCTTTTTTTTAAAACTACCTTCCAGCAACACCTCAGATACAGAAGCTGATGACGACGCTGATCAGACAGCACCAGGCTCTGTTCCCTCCCTCCAAGGACGTACTTCCATCCACTACCACCAGGAAGCAGAGAAAGTCCAAGGACAAAACACCTCGCAACCTCGTGGGCTGGGAGTCAGCCGAGGTTAGGAACGCCTGCTGTAGTTCTACGGCCCGATAGAAATGTCCCTTTCATGCTTTGGTCTTTGTACTATGAATTACCAACCCGGTCTCATGAGGTTTAGGCGAATATGCACGGAGGTGCCTAGAATACGCAAAAATCCGCGCATATTCGCTTACAGTAAATCCGTGCATATTCGCCTACAATAAATCTGTGCATATTATACTTGCATATACTCCACTGAAAATAACGGAGCTGCGCCGTCTCTGCCGCCCATCAGCATTGTGAAGCGCCACTGAGTGAGCCGACTCAGCCGCATCCGAGTTGCGATGTGTTAGGGACAGAATAGTAAATATTATAAAACCCAAACTGCCCCACCCCCAACTAGCCACTTCCGTTTTCGTGAAAACCACGCCCAAGTACATATTCACGTATTTTTGCTTTAACTAGTAGTGTATGCACGCAATCCGTAGGTGGCATTCCGTGCATAGTCTAACTGCTATCTGTGATCTATCGGGCTCGAATTACTGTTTGTACAACGTACGTGACAGCCGTGGTGGTGCCATTGCATTAAACGTTGTCCATAGAGTTTAAACAATATAATTACTACTATGGAGGACCAGATCAAAATAACAAGGAAAGCATTGCTGGTCCTGGGTTCCAGGTATCAGGGGCGGATTGGCCATCTGGAGTACAGGGAGTTTTCCCGGTGGCCTGCGCCACCGAGTGGCCTGGACAGTTTTTTTTTTTTTTTTTTTTTTTTGAAAAGTCCAGGGCAGGCCAGGGCGCCAGGCCCAGGCCAGGCAAACTAGTGTTTCTATCCTTCAAAACAGAAAAGGTGTCCTACACCAGAGCCATATTCCCGTTCACTCCTGTGCACCAGGGCGCTCGCGCTGCTGGAGGCAGTGTTGCCAACTGCCAAGATCCAAAATGCACTAGTGGCACTTCCAAAATGCACTAGTGGCACTTCCAAAATGCACAAGAATGTGCTAGATGCTCGCCTGGAACATACAGATCAAAATGACCATTAATCTTCTACATTCTCTAGTTGTGTAGACTAAGTTGGGCTAATTCACATGATGAATATTTTAACTCTTGAGGGTGTAAAAATGAAACCAAATGGACCCGCAAGGGTCCATTTGGTATTCATCTTTACACTCTCAAAGAGTTACATCTGGCTAACCAGCTGCCCCCCCAGGGTGGCCTGGCAAAGGCAAAATTGTCCCGGTGGGAAAATATGTGCCAATCCGCCCCTGCCAGGTATATTGCTGACTTTACTTTATTGATGCAAGTGTGGATGCTACCCACAAAGCCAATGAACGGGGCATGTTTGGGTACAGGTTAAAGGCCCAGTGAATTGAAAAATACGTTTTTCACACCTTTAAACCACATCATGTGGTCATCATATGGCCCTACCCGACAATGCATGCCAAAGAAAGTTTACTTCCTGTAAACCAAAAAAAAAAAAAAAGCGGGTTGAGTGACAAGTTATATCCACTATCACCTCAATAAAAGCCAATAGAAATTAAGTTGAACTATTTTCATCCCATTTCTGGTGCCTTGATTACAGTCAGAAATACTCTTTCTGGCATCCAGGCAGTGTATTACTTGGTTTAAACTCAACCATCATGTTAGAAATATATATCTGAACACATTATTTGGTAGA
The DNA here is from genome assembly GCA_039105355.1 of Benthosema pterotum. Lineage (NCBI taxonomy): Eukaryota > Metazoa > Chordata > Actinopteri > Myctophiformes > Myctophidae > Benthosema > Benthosema pterotum. Next base: position 49,750,793 of record CM076972.1, on the reverse strand, counting down.
AATAAGCCAGATAGCAGTAAAGTGGCAGAGTTGAGCGACTAGTTGTAAACAAACATTGCGCGTGTCGTGTGTCTATAGCTCAGCGTAAACCGTCCCTCGCACTATGCCATTCCGTCACCTGAAGGAATGCATACTCTGATTATCGGGTGCGATCCATATTAAAACCCTCTGTGCCAGATGATCGGGTGCGATCCATAATAAAACTCTCTGTGCCAGATGATTGGATGGGATTCAGCACACCTTTAAAAGGATCCCTGGCTAATAAGTCAAATATGGCTTAAAACATTATACTTGCCATATATAACTAAAATAAACAAATAAAAACACCTTCAGTATCTTAGTTCTTCCAGAAATCTAGAATCTTTCACTCAACAGGGAGTGCTCCTGTCGCAGTTTGATGATGTCACACGAGCATGCGTCCTTTAGGCCTGAACCACACAGTCTCACGTGGCATCATCAACCTGCGACAGGAGCAGTCCCTATTGAGTGAAATATTCTCTATTATGAATGTAATAAAAGTATTGCAGGTGTTTTATCTGTATTTTTCAGTTATAGAATGCAAGTATAGTGTTTTAAGGCATATTCGTCTAATTAGGCAGGGATCCTGCACACCTTTAAATCAGTATCACCCCCTGTCTATTCTAGCTGTGTGACGCCTCTCTGTCTGAGTCTCCCGAGGAAGAGGAAGACAACGACAGTCCGGACCCGGAAGCAGCGGACGGCAGCAACTCCTCGTCTCATGCCGTCTCTCCGGAAGCCTCGGCGCCTTCCTCCGACGCCTGGTCGTCGGGGAGCAGCGGCACCCGCAAGCGCACTCAGACCCTGCCCACCTTCAACTGCCCCACCACGGGCATCGTGGCCAAGGTGGAGGCCCTGAACCGCTGGAGCCGGATCCAGGAAGGCACGGAGGAGAAGGGCGAGACGTTCTCCGAAGACATCTTCAAGATCCTGGACCTGCAGAGTTCGTCGCTGTTCGGGGGTCGCAGTCTGAAGAACACCGCCAACACCGCCAAGGGGGGAAAGGACAGGAGCGCGCTGGTCCGAACGGGAAGTGGCGACGCGGCGGCTTCTCGTGTCGAAGAGACGCCCGAGGCGGTCGGTGACACTGCCAACGCCGCGTCCGCCGAGACGCCGCCCTACGAGCAGCGTACCGTCGAGACCCTGACGGTCGACACGCCAGCTTCTCCGCTAAACAGCGAGGCTGTAAGCCACGGCGACAGCCAGGAACACACACAGCACCTCATTGACAGGTGAGTGGAATCAGGGGCGGATTGGCCATCTGGAGTACAGGGAGTTTTCCCGGTGGCCTGGACAAGATCCAAAATGCACTAGTGGCACTTCCAAAATGCACTAGAATGTGCTAGATGCTCGCCTGGAACATGCAGATCAAAATGACCATTAATCTTCTACATTCTCTAGTTGTGTTGACTAAGTTGGGCTAATTCACATGATGAATATTATTTTAACTCTTGAGGGTGTATTTTACGTCCCCCCCCAGGGTGGCCTGGCAAAGGCAAAATTGTCCCGGTGGGAAAATATGTGCCAATCCGCCCCTGAGTGTAATCAGTGGTGAAAGTGGTTGGGAGTTTTTGCCAGAGCTATCAGAAATAAGCGTCCACGACGCTACGCAAAGCGTATAGCCCTAAATAGCCCCAATAGCCCTAAAATGCATTAAAAAAATGCACAGTATACCAACACGATACAAACACATCAGGTCTTAAATCACTAGTGCTAATGTCTCTTGCAATGTGCAACGTCTTCATCTAAAGATATCATAATAACTGTTTTCCCCATAAAGCAAATGAAATTACATGAAAATAAGCACACCATATTTTAGCATTATTTTAACATTTTGATAGTTCTCCTTATCGGAGCTTCACTCCCCCCCCCCCCCCCCCCCACACACACACACACACACACAAACATATTTTTTGAATAAAGAAAATACTTATGTGTTTTGCAACTTACCCAGTGGGTGTCCACACAGGCCCATTATGGGTCGCTTTTGACACTCACAGGGTTAATTCCTCACTGACAGAACCCAGTATGTAAAGATAAACAAGACACTAAAGTCGGTGCACCCCAGGGATGCATCAGCTCACCAGTTCTGTTTACTCTTTACACAACTGACTGTAACACCTGTGAGTCAAATCAGATCCTTCTGAAATATTCAGACGATTCTACTTTGATTTCCCTGATGTCTGTCAGTGATGACCCAAAACAATACCAGCGTAGTGTTGATCGGTTGGTGGAGTGGTGTGATAAAAGTCACCTTATCATCAACACCGATAAGACTGAAGAAATTATATTTGGTACCGCTCCAGAGGTCTTGACACCACCTGTAACTATTCATGGTACTGATATTAAACAAGTCTTGTCATACAAATATTTGGGGGTGATGATAGATGCCAACCTATCATGGTCCTCACATATTGAGTATCTATGTAAGAGGATACAGCAACGTATATACTCGTTACGTAGACTTAGATCTTTTGGTGCCAACAGTCAGATCCTGTCTCTATTTTACACATCTGTTGTCCAAACGGTGTTGTTGTATTGTAGCACGGCCTGGTTTAACAGCCTGTCAATAACATTCAAAAACAAATTGTATAGCCAAATTAAGATCTGTGCTAAAATTACTGGCAGGCCGGTCGAAGCCGTGCTACACTCATTCAAAGGAGCCCACAATAAGAGCATGCTCAGACTGGCAAATACAGTAGTATTTCTTCTGACCCCTCACATGTCCTGAATGAAGAATACCAGCTGTTGCCATCCATGAGGCGGTTCAGAGTTCCTAAATTTAGGAAAAACAGACTAAAGAACTCTTTTGTACATCAGTCTGTCCTACTTCTAAACCAGAATCGCTAAATCCAAGGTCTTGTTCGTCATGTCCTGCTTTTTGTTTTGTTTCCGTTTTTTGTTTTGTTTTTCTGTCGGTGTCTGTAATGAATTGTATGTTGCACTTGTATGTTGTCTTATTTGTGAACGGTGTCGCCATGGAGGCAAGACAAATTTCAGTGCAAACTGACAATAAAGTTGTATCGTATCGTATCGTATCGTTAAATTGACACTCAAGGTTTTACAGCTTGGGCTTCTCAGACTGTTTCAAGGTAGTATAGACAACATTTAACCCTAAATTCAAAAATATATGTATATAATATATTAATATATGTTGCATTATTTTTCCTTTAGCATAATTGCGCTGTGGTGTTTTTTTCCACAGAAAGACACATCCCTCCGGCCTGGCTGTATTTTGGTTTTGTTCCAAAGTTTATGTTGACATTATGTTGACATTCATCCCATGTTACACCCCATACTGTGTAACATGTTCTGAACTTCGTCTTCCATTCTTTGTCCTCGTCTAGTCTGCAGCAGAAGAACAAGGAGCTGAGCGACACCGTGGCCGAACTGAGGTCCGCCCTGGAGAGCGAGCATCGCTACCGGGCCGCGCTGGAGATCCGGCTGAGGAACGCCGAGCGCAGCCGGGACGAGGCCCAGAGCCGCAACCGGGAGCTGGACAAAGAGATCCAGGAATTTCTCAGCAGAAAACCACAAGCCCCCAGCTAGAAAAGGGACACTTGGGACAGAGCTCCCACACGCGGGATGTGTGCTGTGTTGTAGTGCTACTTTTCAAAGTAGGGGGGCAGACGGGTACCCCCCCTAAGATACGTACGCAAGCATGCGCATTTGCATGCACATGCGCAGCCACGTGTGCAGACAGGTACTATAAAAACGTGCAGACGTGTATAGCCGATTTTAGGAACTTGATAGGCTTAATCATATGCCGAAAAAGTAAACGAGAAGTCGAAAAAGAGAAAGTCCTTCTTGTGGGATGTTTCATTCATGATTATGTGAGAAACTGCTCTAAGAACACAAAAGGATTTAAAGGTAATAGCGGCAACTTTTTAGCCAAGAATCAAAATTCATATATAGCTATATTTTTTTTGCCTTTACCCCCTGTGATGCTTCTATACTTTGATGCTGCAGCCGTTTCCCTGCAGACAGACACTTGCTTCGTCCTGCAAACGGTCCAGAACTTTGTTGTTGTTGTCAACAAATCATGAAAACAAAACAGTCTGCCAATCACAGCACAGCAGTCTCCTGCAGATTCACTATGAGCCAATAGAGTGGAGGTGAAGTGGAGTTAGATTCTGTTTTCTAAACAAATCTGTTTACAAACACCACGTTTGTACACACTGAAGTTGCCTTTATTACCTTTAATGATGAACCTTCTCTTGTCTTGTGATCTTTAAACAAAGTCAAGGAATGTGGCAGAACTAGGAATGTAGATTTGTTACTATTGTGTTAACACACGGTACGAGGACTGACTCACACTGTTGTTCTACTGTAGTGATATTTCACTAATATTTTATTTAGGAAAAATGATTACCTACAGTACTTTGTACTTTTGCTAAATCTGTTCCAACATTGCTGCATGAGGATGAGGATGGACCTTGTTTCAGGAAAATGAATAGAGAGATGAGTGTTACTTTTAGGCAAGGATCAAAGATACGGTACAATGGTACAGCTTAGTGATACATACAGTATGTCCACTGTACTGCTGTGCCGACTTCGATAAAGTGTTACAAACACCAAATACTGTAATAGGCTCTTGTCTAGTTCATGCAAATCTTTAGTACAATCGCAGAAATGATAATGAATGCATGTTGATATGTCCAAACTACAAGGGTTTGGCCTGTCTTTTTTGGATCAGTTGAAATTGTAGGAATAACATACAATTTCAACATTATTATAAGTCAGTTTTATGTAAACATTCTACTTTGCTTTAGTCTTTAGCCCTGTGATTCAGGGACTTGCACACTCGGTGCCTTTGGTGTTACTAGTTGAAAATCCAACTACAGCACCTGATTGGCTGACACTCCACAGTGTCAAACAACAAACATGGCGGCTGCCACTACCCTCAAGACGGCAAATTGGTATGACCCAAACGCTGAAGACTGCCGCTTTGATAACGCCCATCCCAGAAACTGCAGGCTAATTTTGCTTCCCATTTGAAACATGTTACAATTATTCAGCTTCCACTTAGAAAAGGAGTGATGCATTAGCAAAAACATCTAATATCAAGTTTGGAAATGACAGTCTTTTGTACAGTATGGACTAATCCATCTGCCATTCTTGCAACCGCACTTGCAATTCTGGCCACATCACTTTTGGCATCCTCACTTTTTTATCCTGACAGTCCATGCACAGCCAATCAAATCATCGCTATCGGGATACACAGACAAGCACACAAAGCTGGGCGCTGGAGGGGCTGGCTCCCCTTTTCTGTTGCAAATGGTATGATCATGTTTGCAACTTGAGAATGCATTTAATAAAGTTGAATTTAAGCCAAACTTTATTGTCCTGTTAGCTCCAAACCCTTACACACCTCACAAGCTCATATTGTACAGTTCCCTGTTGTTATCCCATAGGCCCTCTGGGTACACCAACTTTGATTGGTAGCAGTGTTGCCAACTTGGCGCATTTGTCACTATATTTAGCTCTTTTCCAGACCCCCCTAGCGCTAAAATTAGTGAAAAATCTGGTGCTTTTTTGCTGGTGAGTTGGGGCGAAATTGGTTGACAGTCGCCAGAGATAAAAACCCCATTTTTCACATTTTTCCTATGACAGTGGTTTTCAAACAGTGGCCCCCAGGCTAAATGATGGAAAGTTGGTTAAACAGATGTAACTCTTTTGAGAGTCTAAAAATGAAACCAAATGGACCCTTGCGGGTCCATTTGGTTTCATTTTTACACTCTCAAGAGTTAAAATATTCATCATATGGATTAGACCAAGTCTACACAACTAGAGGATGTGGAGGATTAATGGTCATTTAATGGTCATATTCCCTTCCAGGCAAGCATCTAGCGCATTCTAGTGCATTTTGGAAGTGCCACTAGTGCATTTTGGAATTGGGCTTACTGCACATAGCATCCTGGTGTGGAGCATTGGATTGGGATTTAGGGCATGCTGTCACATAGTGGACAATGGACTGAGTCCATTAGACCAGAGGTTTTCAACAGGTGGTGCGGGGACCGCTAGTCGTCCCTGAGAGGATTTCAGGTTGTCCCCAGCTAAATGATGGACAGTTGGTAACCCAATGGGCCCTTACAGATCTGTAACTCATGAGAGCGAGATGAGACCAAATGGACCCTTATAGGTCCAATTGGTCTCAGACCCTTACGGGTCCATTTTGTCTCAGAGCGTGAAATGAGACCAAATGGACCCTTTACAGGTCCATTTGGTCTCAAATTGTGGAGACAAACATGAAAATAGTTTTGGGTCCGATGGACTAAACTCAACATCAAATGATGGTCCGCGGCTAAAATGCAGAATAAAGAGTGGGCCCTGGTATGAAAAAGGTTGACAACCTTTTATACAGATTTATAGTATAAATAACAGTCACAGAGACAGTCACTTATTTCCCCAACTAGTCCACTCAACTTTCACAGGGTGAAAAGTACCATTGAAGTTGTTTATTTCAATCCTTTTACTCTAGGCTACCAAACATTAGGAGGCAAGGAGCTGCCACACTGTAGTAGCCTGGTTCCTGCCCATAGGCGGCACCATTATGCTCAGAGTCTGGCAAATCAGCCAAAAGGGCATTCCAGATGGGGAACAGGGACGGATCTAGGCATGGGCATGGGGGGGCAATGCCCCGCTAAATGCCCAGACTGCCCCACCAAACATGTTGGCATGCAAAACAACCTAGATATTTCAAATTAAAGTGCTTATATTTAAAATGATTTGAAACACTACTACTGCTACTAACTACATCTGTGGCACCACTAAACCAACAGCATTTCATCATTGAAAACAGAAAACTCTCTGAGTCAGACCTTTAGCTTTATGCATGCTGCGTGTCTGTTGCAACTTCAACAACAACTGATGTTATTATTGATGCTTTACTTGCCTAATAAAAGTCCTGTAACTGAAAATGGTATGGGTGCGGCGCGAAGCGCCACGGGCGATGAAGCCGCCCCCATACCATTTTCTCCTGCCCCCCCAATTCTATCAGGGGCTATATCCGCCCCTGATGGGAAATGATAAACACACACACACACACACTTGCTCCGCGTACAACAAACTCTTACCAGAAATTAGGTCTAAAACCAGATACGGCTGTGTGCGTGAAATGAGCACAATCAACCCCACCAAGATGACGCACAGCTTTGTCTTTGTGGGAATAAGAATTTGTCATCATGTTGGTCACAGACTTTGGACAAAGGTTATTACACAACACCATGGAAATACATGGATCACGTCCCTAGAACAGGCTGATTATAGGGTAGGTTGGATTTTACCAGCAGTCGCTTGCAGGTGATATCTTCATCATTCACAGATGTTGGTATAATTCAATAATAAGCTTGAGTAGACTTGGTAAAACATTGAAGTATTTATTATTGCGAAAACCTATTTTCCAATATGTAGCCTATTATCCGTCACAATTTACATTATCAATTAGTTCGTGCAAACCTCTCAATTTCTCTCAATAGCCATTACACACACACGCGCGCCGTGCGCCACACACAGGAAATGTATTTAGATAGGACCCTGCAGCATTCCGCTTTCAGCATTCCTTATTAATGTAATTGATGAATGAATGTTGTACTTTTACAATTTTACACGAGGGTGTGCTTTAACATGATTTCATGAACCCGCAGGTATCGCTGAAGTGCAGTTATCCTCACAACAAAAAGAATCGCTGAAAGATACAATTTTTCCAATGACAGATGTAGTCACTACAACCACAAATGGCTCAAGCCTTAGCTCCTGCACTCTGAGAGAAAAACATAGCAGAAATCTTCGTATTATTTGTCACACCGCGGGCACACTGGAAGACGGAAAGCTGGAAAATGCGACACTTGTTTGGTTGGTAGTGGACGGAAATGAAGCTAGCTTGAGAATGTTGCTTCCTGGAAAAAGCTTAGCCCTAGCGTAAAATTCATTCGGAGCCGAGCTTTGAAGTCCCACTGACGACCAGTCAAAAATTGTGAATTGATTTTCAAGTGGTGGTTTAAGTAACTGCATGTGATGTTTTTAAAAAGAGGAATTCTCGTTGTCAAAATGTACAGTCCTGGATATACGGCACAATAAACAAAGACTTTCAGTCCATTTGAATATGTGAGCAACACACGCAAACAACGCAAAGGAGGAGGAAGGAAGGTAGTGAAGGCATGTCCGAGGAATGTCACGGCTAAGACCAGGTCAGTAACAAGATAGTGGGTCAAGACCGATAATACTGCGAAAAACATGGTGGGAAACAGGGCCGGATCTAGAGGGGGGCAGGGGTGGGCAGAGCCCCCCCCCCAAACGTGCATCCTGCGCACCCAATGAAAGGTAATATCAGTGGTTTTCAACCAGTGGTCCTTGAGAGAGTTCAAGGTGGTTCCTAGCTAAAGGTATAAAATATTCAATTAATTGAATTAGCCCCAAGTCTACACAACTAGAGAATGTAGAATATTAATGGCCATTTTGATCTGTATGTTGGACTGTTTTGTTTCCCAAATCCAGCCTGGAATTGTAGACAAAAGCAAAATAAATCTTTAGTTTTGGGGTCTGTGGGGCTAAAATGCCCCCAAATGGAGTTCCATGGCTCAAATGCCGAATACATAGTGGGCCCTGGTGTCAAAATGTTTGAAAACCAAGGCTTCAAATGAAAAACTTTGGAGTTGCCCATACACCCTGCCATTCTTCCAGCCCTACACTAGTAGGGCTGGCTAAATCCGGCCCTGGTGGGAAAACTAGTAGGGATGTCTTCATGCCGTTTTTTTTTTTTTTTTCGTCCTGTCTGTGGAGGTACAGGGGGGGAAAAAAAACTCGGGAGAGAAGAGAGTAGTAAAAGTGTTTACTGGCGTGTGACACCGCCGTGAGACAGACAAGGACACTGTCACTATCAAGCTTTCCTAGGCCCTGTCAGGAAGATGGCGAGAGACTTTTCGTGGCAGACAAGGCTTGTGTAACGGAACCCGTCAGAGATAACGGCTCATCTGTCCACTGTCAGCCTGGCAAATGAAGGACGGGGAGGAAGAGGACCTCCATTCCTTTCCCCAAACTATCTGCCTTCACGTTACTATTCAGAGTGTATCTACGGGTCAAACACAGAAGCCCCTGGAATGAAGCGCTGCTTTCGCCGGCTATTGTGTGGAAAGATTTGTCTTTTAGGTAGCATGCCAATACGCTGCAAGACTGCAGCGAAAAGATATGGGCAGTCACATTGAAGCAGATTTCTGTCCGTTTTGGTCATCATTGCTGGTGCTTCGTTTTGTTGACCTTTGGACTAAGCTGGATAGCAGCGGTTATATGGGGCTAGGATCTTACCCATTGAATATGTCAAGTTCAAATGATGGAAAATTTGGGTAATAATTATACCAATGATGTAAGTGGTTTGAGGAACAATCATTTTAATGTACGTTTGAACATGGGAAATGGTAAATCAGACAGATCAAGATGGGCATTAATTTCCTACAATCTATAGTTGTGCATACTTGGGCTAACATCTGGTTACATCTGGTTTACCAACTGTCCATCATTTAGCCTGGGGACCACCTGGACCACCTCCTCTCAAGGACCACTGGTGGTCCCCGGACCACTGGTTGAAAACCACCGTTTTAAGCCATTAGTGGGGGCTCTGAGGGAGACACGTGTGTGGGCGCAAACACACGCATAGGAAAAGTTGCATTTTCACACCAGGGTTTAGTTGAGTTTAGTCTCTCGGACTAATTAAGGAGAAATAACTGGCGAAACATTGGTCAAATAGCAATTCTTCTACATTTTCTAAATGTATGGATTCTTGAAAATTAGGTATTTCACATGTTTTAATATTGTTTAACTCTTGAGAGCGTAAAATGAAACCAAATGGACTGGTAAGGGTCATTTTACGACCTCAAGAGTTAAAGATCTATAAGGGTCCATTTTTAAAGGCCTCCAAAATAACCTGTATCAAAATATATTTACTTTATTTCCCAGGGAACCTTTAAAAATAAGTTGGACGCAAGTCGTTTGGTTACAAATCTCCATTTTCATTGGAATACTCTCCCTCCAACTCTCGGATTCACCAAGGTTCTATAGGGTCACCTTTGACACCCTAATCAAAGAGGAATGCTTCCAGAAAAATTCTCCGTTCCTCTAAAACAAATAGCAATTCTTCTCCATTTTCTAAATGTATGGATTCTTGAAAATTAGGTATTTCACATGTTTTAATATTGTTTAACTCTTGAGAGCGTAAAATGAAACCAAATGGACTGGTAAGGGTCATTTGACGACCTCAAGAGTTAAAGATCTATATGGGTCCATTTTTAAAGGCCTCCAAAATATCCACTTGGACATCTACAATATCCCTACTTTATTTCCCAGGGAACCTTTAAAAATAAGTTGGACGCAAGTCGTTTGGTTACAAATCTCCATTTTCATTGGAATACTCTCCCTCCAACTCTCGGATTCACCAAGGTTCTATAGGGTCACCTTTGACACCCTAATCAAAGAGGAATGCTTCCAGAAAAATTCTCCGTTCCTCTAAAACTCCTTTGTGGCTATCTGGAGGCATCCTGGCTATCTGGACAATTTACCATATTCAGACCGCGCCGTCACAGTTTGGAAGTGCTTGTTTTCAGTCAAGCAATGTCCTGCTGCCTCCTTCATTATTTGCAAATTCAAAACAGGTGTACGTATTGACTGTTGAGTGATATCTAATGCGTGTTTCCAAACTGGGGGGAAAGTAGCCCGTAGCATGTCTGCAATGGATTTTTATAAAACCAAGATTTTGGGGCTTGAAAGAGGAAAATTTATGCTTGAATGGGCTGTAATGGGAAGTTGCACCTATACTAGCACCTTGCCCATTAACTTACATGTTGAAATGGCTGCCGTGTGAATGAGGTCCATAGTATTTTGTATTTCTCCTCAAGTGTTTTTAGGATGATTTAATATACTGTACATTTTACCAAACACATTTCCACGTCATATTAAAATAAGCAACAGAAGTCTCAAAATTATACTTATAATTTGACACAAATAATATGTGTGTGTCAAATTTACGTTTCAAACCTTATATTATAAGGTTTGAAACGTAACCCAGGGCCATGAAACTTGACCACAATCCCAAGATGAGCCTGCAGTGCTGCTGCAGTGCCTTCATCATAAGATTATTCATAATGAGCCGAGATAACCCGTATCTGACATTCTGACGTATGTGTGCGACTGACTACCACCCAGAAGAGGAAGTTCACTTATGGTCTTTTACGTTCGACCGACAGCCATAAGAGTACAAAGGGCCTGGGGAAATGCTGTTCACCACGTCAACATAGTTGTTGTTATGTATGAAGGAACACACCCAGTGTCTGCCACCAGATTCATCTTTAGATATAGTAAAAATATACACATTTAAAAATATATATACATTATAACTTTATGAAATTACTATTCATCTTTACAATATAAGGTCAAGGACAGGTCAAGATAAACTTTATTGTCCACAAGGGAAATTTGTCTTGGGCTAACAGCCCTGCTTCAGCCACACATGAAACATAGATGACACACAAAATACAGAACAGAGGGAGACAACATTACACAGTGCACACAGTGTGAAAAGCTGGCCTGCTACAATCACTGCTGTTTCAGAGCATCATTCAACATTTTAGTTGATGCTGGTACAAATGCTTTTTTAAACCTGACATACCTCTACTTAGGTTCTTTGTACCTTCTCCCTGAGGGCAGGAGTACAAACTCTCCATTTAAAATGCCGCTTATCATGTAATTATAAATAAAGCAGCAATGCTAGGCCATAAGCACTTAACAAAACAAGACTAGGAAGTGTTTTGCACATAACTGAACTGTACAGCATCTATTTCTAGGATTTTCTCAGGATTCTCATCGCGCAGTTCAAAACAAAATTGTTTTAAAAGTTCTAAAGCAGGTTCTTGCACGACTTCAGTTTATCCCCCGGTCATTTTCCTCCAACACCTACACGCATTGCATTTTCATCTAAAAACCAAAAATTGTGCGATAAAACATATCCTGTTGCGGTCAACAACATCTATAGGCCCCTTTCATAGCGCATTTGTCTAAAACAAATGGAGCCAATGGAGCTTATGACGGCTCAGCGCACAGCTCCCGAGCTCCACCATTTGCAACGCAAACAAACAAACGAGGAAAATATCGAGCCCCGGAGCACCCACCCAAACAAAATAGTGCTTCCACAAGGAAGAGGGCTTAAGGAAAGTGTTTACAACATCTTCATTAAGGAAGTGGTGAGATAAGAGTCCCCCCCCCACACACACACACACACACACACATCGTGGAGGCGCGTGCACGCGTCGTCCGCTCCACCGTGCACGCACACACAAACTCAAGATACACCCAACCATTGAGCAGCCTACCATATCATAGATAAGGGGACAGGGAGAGAGAGTGAGTGAGGGCCAGGGGAGAGCAGAGATACATCCAAACAGAAAGAGAAGAGGCACGTATAACCGAGATGACCACTGGTGGACGCAACCTTAGGCTATTTGGGAGAACGCATCAAAAGGTGTGCATGGACGATTTAAAGGCTTGTGAGGCCCGGAATGAGAACAGTTTAACGCCACCAGGAACTCGTCGCCCTGTTTGTGGGGACCGTATGTTATGCAAGGGTCAACGGGAGCCACAACAATAAAACTGGTGGACCTTTCGGATAAGAAGATGGACTGAAACTGAAATGAACTGATCAGCCAAGAAGCTCATCTTTGGATAAAGGGGTCAGAGATCATTGTGCACTGCTATAACTTTGGTTGTTCTTTTTAAGACAGCCCCAGTGGACACAATAGAAAAGACTGGTATTTGTTGTTGTTTTTTCCTCCCATGGCGAGCATTTGCGTCACTATACTAGGAAATATCTTAATCGCCAAGACGTTGTTCTTGTGTTTTACCTTCGTGCTACTCGCCCAGGGGCCACTTGTCGCGCGGGGCAACCCCATCTCTCCCACCCTCCAGAGGCATCGCCCAGCCCCGGGGCTGGGCGATGGACACGGAGGGGTGATTGACCCCTCTTTGTTGGAGCAGGGCAACGAAATGGACTTGCAGAGTTTGCTGGAGAGCCTAAAGGAGCAGTTCCTCCAGACCTTCAACCTGACCGGTCTGCCCCCGCCTCACCTGCAAGCGGGGGGCGACCGCGTGGAGCCCCCGGAGTACATGATGGAGCTGTACAACCGCTTCGCCAACGACCGCACGGCCATGCCCACCGCAAACATTGTGCGGAGCTTCAAAAACGAAGGTATGTTTCAACTTGCGCTCCCATTAATGTCTCCATTTCTCTTGATGTCGTATAGATTTGATCGACATACAGTAGCTTGTTAGTCAGTTATTGGAATTGCATGCACAAATCACATTATTATTTTAATTAACTTAAGTAACTTAAGATATTGATACAACAATAATATAAATACAACGCTATGAAAAAGCAGAACTCCTCTGAACTTCCACTGTCTTTTCTCATCCCCAGACTCATCGCCCAGTGGCGTAGGGGAGGGGGGAGCTAGACGCCACCCACTCCTTTTCAACGTGTCCGTCCCCCACCACGAGCGGATCACGTCGGCCGAGCTCCGCCTCTACACGCTGGTGCAGACCGACCGAAACCTCTACGCCGGCGTCGACCGCAAAGTCACCATCTACGAGTTGGAGTCGCACACCGGCGACAACAACACGACAGAGAAGGAAAGCAGCGAGAGAGGAGACGGGCTGAGCGCAGAGGATAAGGATTTAGGAGAAGACGAGAAGGTGGAATTGGTGGAGCTAGCTTCACGCCAGGTCTACGGAACCGACAACGGCTGGCAAGCCTTTGACCTCACGGCCGCGGTCCAGCGCTGGCGCAAGTCCGAGTACGGCACCACCCACAGACTGGAGGTGCACATCGCTAGCCTGGCCGCGAGTCCCGACACCGGTCAGGGCACGCCGGGGACAGGGCAAGCGACGGAAGCCGGAGGAGGAGGGTCCCCCAGAGGGAACATGGAGATCGACACGAGCCCGGAGAAGCACAAACCCTTGCTGATTGTGTTCTCCGACGACCAGAGCGGCGACCACCGCGACGACAAGCGCGAGCTGAACGAGATGATCGACCGCGAGACCTCGGACAGCGGCGGCGGCCTGAACAAGCTCTGGAGCGAGCTGGGGAGGGACGAGGACGAGCCCGACGACGGGCCCGACGAGGAGGCGCTCCTCCAGATGCGCTCCAACCTCATCTACGACACGGCGTCGCGCATCCGCCGCAACGCCAAGGGCAACCACTGCAAGAAGCAGTCGCTCTTCGTGGAGTTCAAGGACATCGGGTGGGACAGCTGGATCCTCGCCCCGACGGGCTACGACGCCTTCGAGTGCAGCGGCGTTTGCACCTACCCGCTGCTCAAGCACGTGACGCCCACCAAGCACGCCATCGTTCAGACCCTGGTGAACATCAACGACCCGCAAAAGGCCGCGCGGGCGTGCTGCGTGCCGACGAAGCTGGACCCGATTTCTCTCCTCTATCTGGACGACACAGGCGTGGTCACCTACAAGTACAAGTTCGAAGGCATGGTGGTGGCCGAGTGCGGTTGCCGATAGTTGACGGAGAGACCCCATGGGGCGGAACGTTGATAAAGTCTTACTAAAGACTTGGACCGGGACACAATTTCTAAAACAATTAGCTGTGTGCGGATTAACCTTCCTCTGTGACCTTGAGGCACATTCCAGCAGAAACAAAGCAGAGGAACGGTTTTGGGGTCCCTGAAAGAGACAGGAGTACATATTTTTTGCCAATTGTGAAGCTATGTAAGCTCTAAATGAACGAGTAGGCCTACAGTACATACATTGTTGCATTTCAAGGCAAAACCATGATTTTTTCCCCCTTTACTTCGATGATATTAGCTCTCATTGTCCAGATAATGGAGAAACTGTGGGCTATTTGTGATAGCCAGGCTTGTCGTCGGAACCACAAACTCAAGACACGAGTGGAACCCCACTTAAAAAGTTCCTAAAGACGTATACCCTGTGGTGTAGCATTACGTTGTGCAGCAGCCTGGTTGGGACTGGGAACCGTCTGTCTCCGCTGTCCACCGTCCTCTATTGTGACAACTGTTGTTCATGACGTCGGTCATGCTCTCTTCTTATCTCTGCGCCTCCCACTGGATATACAAAACACTAATCGGCACCTCGTGCAGCCCCCCCCCCCCCCCCCCCCCCCGGCTCAGGAAAACGACCTCCCTGACTCAACAACAGCAAACCTAACCAAACCCTAGCGAAGAACACTCTGGGGCCTTTCCCCTTGCAAGCTTTTCTGTCCCCTTCCTCCTTTCTGATACTTAGTTCCTGGCAGGAGTCAGGGGAATACGGTGGGAGTTATCTCTCCAAAACCTCCTTCCCACTTCAAGCGCTGATCAGAAGGCGTGCCAGCCGGCCGCTCGCTCTCTTCCACTTATTCTAGCTGCAGTGATAACAAGGTGTTGGGGTTGGGGAAACATGTTTGCTGCCACACAAGGTTTGAAGGACCGCGGACTCCCTTTCCAAAATGTTTTGGTAGTTGCCGTGGGATAGGGGGGAAAGGACAAGGGTCAGTGTGTGGGAAGGGGGATGTCCAAATTCCTAGGACATGGAGAATCTATATAGTGCTCAACTCTGACCCAGCGCCACATTGTTCTCCACAAACACATCTGCAACACCTAGACTCCGTCACCCCCCCTCACTTTTGTGTTAAGAGATGAACTCTTTCAACTTTTTATCGTGTTCGGGACATGGGGCCGTGATGTCTAGTGCCCCCCGTTTTTTGGATTCTCAAATAATAGAATGTTATTTTTGTCATAATGTTTTGTTGATACTTACCTCTGCTGCTCAAGTTAAATGAAAGACTATTTATTTTTTAGTAATTTATTGATTTTTACAACAAAGAGTAGATGAATATGTAATATTTGATAGTTGATGTATTGTATAGAAAGTGTTTGCTCCCTTTGGGGGATTTTTATACAAAGAGTTTCCCCAAAGAATTGTCAAGTGATCCTGCTGTTTTGACAAACTACATACAGTACATACTTTGACAACATTATTAAACACGTCATCTCATCTCAGGATGATTTAAATACTGTGGTTTTGTTTTGTACATCCAAATGTGAAGTGTCAATCTGACTTATATAAATTTTGTCAGCTTGAAAATTACGATATATTAGATTTCTTTTACATGATACAATTGAACATAATAGTGTAGTTGTATCAAGTTGTTACTTTCCTGCACAATAGACATCGGAAACATATTTACAGGCTTTTTAAGAGTACCAATTTTAAAATGCATGACTAACATTGGGTTCATTCAGTTTAACAATACAATATGTCTGACAAACTAATGGGCAGTGTTGCCAACTTGGCACATTTGTCGCTATATTTAGCTTTTTTCCAGACCCCCCCTAGTGCCAAAATTAGTACTGGAAATAGTACTAGATTAGTACTAGATTAGAAAATCTAGTACTTTTTTTGCTGGTGAGTTGGGGCGAAATTGGTTGACAGGCGCCAGAGATAAAACCCTCGTTTTTCACCAGTTTTCCTCTTATGATAAAGTCCTCCTTCCTTCCTAGAAAGGACCATTGGTAACCAAATGGACCTTTATAGATAACTCTTGAGTTACAGTTTCATTTTACGCTCTCAAGAATCAAATTATATTTAAACATCTGAATTACCCAATTTTCAAGAATCTACATATTTAGAAAATGTAGAATTATTATTTTGACCAACACTTCAATCAATAACACTGCCAGTTATATATCTTATATCAGTCCAAGAGACTAAACTCAACATCCCCCGTGGCTAAAATGGAGAATAAATAGTGGGCCCTGGTATGAAAATGGTTGAAAACCACTGCTCCAGCGCATTCTAGTGCATTTTGGGAAGTGCCGCTAGTGAATTTTGGATTTTGGCAGTTGGCAACACTGCCAATGGGTCACAGTTCACAGATGACACCCAAACAAAGGCCCATGGGAAACGGATTTAGCACCACGCTAATGAACGCAATGGATGGACCTCTGCTGCTCTGCACTGACAGCTTGCAGATACTGAGGACGGCAACAAAAAAGCCTTGTGAACACAAACCCTAAACAGAAATCTGGCCTTTTGTGCCCTTCAAAGGGTTTTTTGTTCGCCTCTAACCCAAATGGCCAAAACGCAGCTGAAAATGTAAATAAAAGATGAAGATTTTGTTCAGACAAGTGTTTAGTTTACTTTGACCCGTTGACCAATTTTGACCCGACACTAGATTCTACAAAATAATTCTAAATCCTAAAGGTTTCCGTGTCGATTTCTGTGTCAGTGATGCTAATAATTATTTCATGCCAAGGACCCCCCAGAATTATCTGTTTGACTTGCAGACACCCATCTGACAATATACTGTAGAGTCCCAAGGACCTCCCAGAAGCAACGATTTAAGTTAATAACGTTGCGATACAATAGACTTTATAAATTACTCAGGGGGAAATTCAGGGTTCTCACAAGCCACGTTTCCATAAGACCTATTTTTGCACAAAAACGGCTCTTGCGAAGAGAATGTTGAATGGAAACACAAACGAAATGCGAATAAGTTTCCATTTTGCGCAAAAATACTTTTTTGCTGAAAGGTGGCGAATCTCGGAGTGTATCGAAAGAGTCTAATGCGCAAATGAGGTATGGAAAAAGCTTGCGAAAAGACTTTCTAATTGGAAAGCACTGGACACGCATTATAGCGCATTTGAAGAGTTCTGGTCTGCCGATGAGAGCATTGTTAATGTGGGTTATATTTCTACAAAACTGCTCAAAACGGACGAGGGCCGTGTACGCAGACATCCAAGCCAAGGCACGCTACGTGCATGGCCAAAATGTTCAGACTCCCATCACGTTTGTTCATGAAAGTCGCAGGGCAGCTACAGGTCCTATATTTACAGTATCTGTATCATCATGCATGATGGCTAAAATACGCAAGTGATATCAGACAACAGCTGTTTTACATGACCGGGCTCTGCCCTTATTATTTCGTTAATAAAGTTCAAACCTTTTTTCCTTGCACGTGTCGCGCTGCAGATGATGTAGTCTACAATATCACACCAAATCAGTAGGCTACCGAGTCTCACAACCGCTCCGGTTCAGGAAAACAGTGAGTTGTGTAGATTATGTATTAGGTTTTTAGGCTATTAATTATTGTTTTTGCTACAGCAGAGCCAGAACAGCCTCTGCACAGCACAACGGACCTACAGTATAGTTCAATAGGAATACAGCAGGCAGTCCGTGTGTAAAGCCTAAAATAACTTCAAAAGTAAAATATATGTAAAATAACCATACGTCTCGCGTTAACTGAATCTGTCTTCACCGCGGTCTCACGTTACTGGCAAAACTGTGCCACCTATTGCTTGTTTCATGAACCTATTGAACCCTAGACTCCCATGAGTCGCATTTCGTCAGTTAATGGAAACAGCAGTCAATCCGCTTTTCTTTTTTCTTAATTAACATACTCTTCCTATTTTCGCGAAAGTTTTATGGAATCGTGGCTACAGAAGCCCAGACAATAGAGAAACAAAACAAACAAACACGCCAACACATCTGTAGAAGACTAAAACTACAAATAATCACAGCATAAAAATGTAAAATCTTCTGTAACATCTCCTGTTATGTACTCTGATAGCTGCTGCCACAAAAAAAGCCACCAAATTTGGGGGAGAGTGAGTCTCTGGCTAAAGACGTTGACTCTGAAAGAACATAATATTCAAAGGTTTGCACCAGATAGATTATATAGCTAAAGCAATAGCCAAAGCCAATGCCCCCGTTTAAATTCTAAGCACTTATGAGTGCATTTTGATTTTAAAAAAGTAAAGGCGCTTATGTGTTTAAAAAGGTGTTACCGGTGATGAAACCGGTGATGTTCTTGTGTTTTATAATGTATGCACTGTGGCATGTTTTTAAAAAGTGTAAGAATTAAGTCTAAAAACACTTACAGTGTACAGAATGCTTACATGCGTGTTGCATGGCACTGGCAGGCACGGAGGCTAATTACACTGCTAGCTTAAATCGTATGATAAGGAGAACATGTAACATGAGTTGCTTGAAAGCATTGCCTTTCATGGTATGCAATAATAATAATAACTGGAACAGCTCTGTCGAGTGCCAATTTACGCACTCGACACTGCACACAAGTAGTCCATGTAATACTTGTGTGCAAGCAGTGGGCCCCTGGCAACAAGAGATAATACTCATGACAATACATATACTGTAAGGATATCTTAATTACATCACCATGATGTCACCAACTAAACCCAAAGTATCAAAGACAAACTGAAAACTAATAGTAATTGGAGTGTTGCAATTTTGGGAAAATTGCAAAGTGTGGTTGCCCTATTGTAAGGGGCGAGGCAACCAGACTTTTGTTATGCAGGTGACGATATGTAATGGTGGCGCAATTAAAAGTGAGCATTATCTCCTGGAGGTGAAAAAAGGTTACTCTATCAGAAAAAGAAAAATAATAAAGTGGCACAATAACAATAGTCTCGTTGCCTACCACAATAATAGTATATATATAATAATAATTTGGGGAACATCTCAATAGATAAGGTTGTATTCAATTTAGTCATTTTTCCTTATTTTTTATTTTCCATATCCCATGAGGTGATCTTTATATTACTATAACCAAATCACTAGTTTTGCAATCAGTAATTGGTGAATTGGTGAAGGGAATATGAGCTGTGAACTTCCAGTGCAAGCTATATCTTTGTGACAAGATGGCAACACACTACATGTACATGCGAGAGTGGGCGATTATGTCTCATTTTATTTTAGACCTCCCCTGCTCCATGAGCACGATTATTCACATGCAATTTGTTGGCATCGACACTACTGGCAAGTGTTAGGATCGCTCTCTTGCGAATGCAAACAAAGTCAGTCAGCGAGTGACCTCCCATGTTAGAGGCCATCTAAAAATGGCTGCAGTCCACAGGGCAAGAACCTCGGCCAATTATTGACAACAAGCCAACAGCATGTGAAACTCGCTAATTGAATATTTATAGAAGCGCCGCCAAAGCGCTATCAATCATGGCGTTTGTCACTGCGTGGCAAAGAGTGGAAGGGAAATGTTGAAATGGGATGATTATGATTGTTGGATAGTTGCAGAGTGAGCTGTTGTTTCTCTTCCAACTTTATCTTGATACAGTACTGTGGTCCAAATCCTGGTGGGCAAAGGCGTAATATGCGTAGCAAGGGTGTTTTTGCCATTAGGCAGACTAGGCAGTTGCCTAGCGCCATGATGGGAGGTGTGGCGACCAACCACCAGACATGCTTTAAAAGGATACCCGCGGTTAATAAGCCTAATATACAGGGCTGCACATAACTATTTTAGTCCAGTACTCAGAGGAGCACCTGGGGATGTTACTTGGTGCTCCCAAAATGCGGCGACCCCTCATTGCCGGGCCCTGGGACCCCTTTTTTCCACTCCGTACAGCCTGATCAATGTACAGTATTACAGTACAGGGCGATAGTTTGGGCGTTGCAATAGTGGCCTAGTAGTAGTACTACTACCTGCATACTACATCCATTAAAAATACTAGTAGTATTTTAGACTTAGAGGTCAGAATTAGTTAGAATTATTTCATTTTCAAGGCTTTTTTACTGGCCCAGTCAGGCAGTCATTATGAGCCCTAGAGCTGTGTGGTGCTCAAAGGAGCTTTTCACCCCTGGATTGACAGCTCATTGTAGGATTTTTGGTGCTCCTGAGCACCGGAGCACCACTTATGTGCACCCCTGCTAATATAAGCCTAATACATTATACTTGTCCTCTATGACTAGAAAACACATATGTTCTTTAGTTGCAGCCCCCCCTACCAAATGGACCGGTAAGGGTCCATTTGGTAAGGGGGGCTCCAGGGAAAATCTTGCCTAGGGTTCCAAATTACTTAGAAACACCACTGATGCATAGTATTATAACGCCACTGATGCATAGCATTATAACGTGTTTAATCTAGAAATGTTTCTGATGTGAATAGTTTGTGAAAACGTCTACATCAACTTGCATCAACAAAAAAATGGATACGCTGCACAGTTGCCACATGCAAACAACCTCAGACAATGTTTAAAACCTAAATCATCTGGCAACAAATTGCATTTGTTGAGTGGACTCTATGCCTGTGGGTCAGTCAGTGTAAACGTGTGATTCTGTGTGTATTATATAGCCAAAGTCGAAAGTCTTGCTAATTGGACGTGGAGTCCCTAATTGGGCCTGATTGTTTCCGTTTTGGGTCACACGTTTATCAGGCCATCTTTTGGCAAACACCTCCACCCCGCACGCTCCCCTCATCTCCTGTCCCCTCCTTTCCCCTGCAGCTCGCTCGCTTTCAGGAAACAATAACAGGCACACGTGTGGTCCGTGACGTCAATTTGCTGAATGTCATTGCAAAACATCACGTCGCCGCGCTGGGCCGCACCATATCATGACGCCGAAAGAAATCTAAAATCTTATAAGCTCACGGATCATCATGGTGTGTCGTGAGCTTGTAGGTCTGTTACACACATATGCACAGTGCACACTGCCTTCACTTTCACAACACAAAAAAAAATGTAAGCCTAGGGGCACGGTGGCACAGTGGTTAGTGCTGTCGCCTCACAGCTAGAAGGTCCTGGGTTCGATTCCTGCTAGGGGCGCTGCTGTGGGTGCTGGCGGCGTGTCTGCTCCTCCGCGTCATCAGTGCCCATACCCGAGGCGGGGTTGGTGAGAGGGCCTTTCTGTGTGGAGTTTGCATGTTCTCCCCGTGTCCCCTAGGGTAGATACCCTCACAGAAACATGCTGTAATCCTGGACTCTAAACTGCCTCCCCCTGGCCAGCCGGGGCGCTTGATGGAGGGGACTGGAACTGGTTGGAATAACGTGTTCCTTCCACGCGCTACGTCCAACCAGGGAAACTCCCCTACTGTCGGGTGAAAAGAAGGCAGCTTGGACTCCTCATGCATTGAAGGAAGCATGAGGCCAGTCCGCTGCCTCCCCAGGTTGGCGGAGGATGTGTAGAGCCCAGGATCACATTAGGAATTGGCACTGGGTGAAAAAATGGGTTACAAAATCGTGGGATAAAAAAAATGTAGGCCTATTTATTGAAGAACAATGTCCACAAGCGACAATATATACAGCAGGGTTTTTTTCAACAGGTTCTTTGTGGACCGTGAAGGCATTGCTTGGCCTGAACCGACTATGTATTTAGTAATGTTATGCATCTTCCACAAAACGGTACAAAAGTGCAAAAAAAAATCCACCAAAAAATGCAAGAAATTCCACAGAAAAGGGTTAGAATCTGAAGAAGGGTTAGCGTGCCTGATTAGGAAAGGAACTTTATTTTTATTAAATACATGGGATACATTGCATTGCAAGTTGGAACACAACAGCGGTCCCCAGGTTGATTCTTATGATGATTGATTCAAGATGGTGCAGGTCCCTGTTTCACCATCAGTTGAAAAGCCATGAATAGAGCACGGAGAAGCAAGTCAAATGGTGTGGAACAAACTCCCACTCCCACTGTACCTTCAACAGGCAGCATAGCAAAGCTCAAGACCTACTTATAGTCTTGCGCATATACTGTATATAAAAAAAGGTATATACTATAAGTGATTTCAATTAATTCAAATGTTTGTTTTTTCCTTCTTTTTTGGCTGATCCTCCCTACTATTGTGGTGACCATATAAATAGTTCCTCCCTACCCAAATACGGAGTGTATATGGCACCAAGATGATGCGCAGCAGACTTAAATGAGAGGTCCACCCATTTTCAACATTCTAATGTCATTAGTATACCCTAGAGGTGCTAGATGGACATGATAAAAAAAAAAGTTCCACCATTCTGTGTTCACAAGAAATGGAGGTCTGAAGAAAACTAGCAGGTGAAACATCTTGATGACATTATCAAGATTTATTTTCACCATGTTAATGGATTTCTTTAGACGCTTCTTTTTTCTGAGGGCGTACAAATGGAACCAAATGAACCCGTTAGGGCAGGGGTCGGCAACCCAAGATGTTGAAAGAGCCATTTTCAACCAAAAATTAAATTCAAAATCTGTCTGGAGCCGCAAAAATGTAAGCCTAATAAGTGCTTAAAGGTGAATTCCACCCTTTAATTTTTCCTGAGAGTGTACAAATGTGAACCAAATGGACCCTGACGGGTCCATTTGGTTCCATTTGTACACTCTCAGAAAAAATGTCCTAAAAGAAAAGTTTCTGGAAAAAAAATTCTAGTCCACACAACATCTCTAAGGTATATTAATGACATAGTAAACTGTTGAAAATGGGTGGTTCAGATTGAAAGCTCCACCGCTGATAACTGCTGGGCTTTTTTGGCATGGCCAACGCGTTTTGGGTGTTGTCAGGGACTGAAATGTTTATATTATGTTGGCGGATCACCCCAGTGTGTATATATGCTGCTACATCCAGGGAGCCACTAGAGCCGCATGTGGCTCCTGAGCCGCAGGTTGCTGACCCCTGCGTTAGGGTTAATTTCGTTGCGTTTGTACACTCTCAGAAAAAATGTTGAAAATGGGTGGAACTCCCGTTCAATAGTATAATATTGTATTTGTTGCGAATGCACTTACTATGCAATTCAGGCAGAAAAGCGCTTGCGCGTCCATATAGTTATCCGATTGAACATTTACTTTACATCTATTGAGCTTTGTATTCATTTTATGCTGCAATTAATGGACATTTTGCATTTCCTGTCAGTGTTTGTGTGAGCGCACAGCATCACAACACTGACCTCAAACCCTGTACACCAGTGGTTTTCAACCTTTTTCATCCCAGGGCCCACCATTTATTCAGCATTTGAGCCACAGACCACCATTTGAGGACATTTTAGCCCCACAGACCCCCCAAACTAAAGATTCCCTTTGCTTCTGTCCATGACCATTAATCTTCTAGTTGTGTACATTAGGACTGATTCACATGATGGATATTTTAACTTACATCTGGTTAACCAACTTAGCTGGGGACCACCTGGAACCCTCTCAGGGACCACTGGTGGTCCCCGGACCACCTGTTGAAAACCCCTGCTGTACACTCATCAGGGGCGGATCTAGGCATAGGCAATGCCCCCCCAAATGCCTGCCCCACCAAATGATGTGAAACACTACTGCTACTAACTAACTACAGCTGTGGCACCACTAAACCAACAGCATTTCATGATTGAAAACAGAAAACTCTCTGAGTCAGACCTTTAGCTTTATGCATGCTGCGTGTCTGTTGCAACTTCAACAACAACTGATGTTATTATTGATGCTTTACTTGCCTAATAAAAGTCCTGTAACCGAAAATGGTATGGGTGCGGCTTCGCGCCACGGGAAGCCGGCCCCATGCATACCATTTTCTCCTGTCCCCCGAAATGGGAAATGTTACATACATTGATCTGAACTGATTGATCTGATCTCCCTTGCCAAAGTGCCAATTGATGCTTGTCCACCAGCAATGACACAACGAATGAGTGCATGCAAACCGTTCTCATATAGTCACTCTGTAGGGCGAGATCGCTTCTCGTCCTTTGACATCTCACAGGTTAACGCAGGGGTCAGCAACCTGCGGCTCAGGAGCCGCATGCGGCTCTAGAACACAGCCCTAGTGGCTCAGTGGCTGTAGCATTATTACATACACACACTGGGGTGATCCACACCAAAATAATATAAACATTTCAGTCACCCAAAACGCGTTGCACTGTCTGACAGTTGCCAGTTAAAGTAGCACTTGGCCATGTCAAAAAAGCCCAGCAGTTATCAGAGGTGGAGCTTTCAATCTGAACCACCCATTTTCAAAGGTTTACTCAGTTTACTATGTCATTAATATACCTTAGAGATGTTGTGTGGACTAGAAATGGAGTTCTGTAAAACTCCTTTTTTTTAGAAACTCCATTTCTGAAGAAAGGTTGTGTTTCACCATGTTAATGATTTTTCTTTGAGGACCTTTTTTCTGAGAGTGTGCAAATGGAACACATTTGCACACTCTCAGGAAAAAAAATAATAAAATGCGGCTCCAGACAGATTTTGAATTTAATTTTGGGTCGAAAATGGCTCTTTCAACATCTTGGGTTGCCGACCCCTGGGTTAACGTAATCTCTAGTTGTCTATTCCTGCCCATGTTGCATGCACAATTGCACATAAAGCACTACTAGACCCGTGTCTGCAGTCTGCATGTCATTACTAATCTCTTTGGTTTCTTCATTCATGCTCGAGGCGACAATAAACCTTTATTGCTAATTATATTGAAAATGTGGGATTGATACTAGGGTTAATTTGATTATAGGCTAGCACACCTTTTAATTCAACTGTGATAACAAGTCTAGGTTTCCCCAAAAGGAATGCATTTAATTCAGTCTGAGACAGAAGCAGAGACAACATATCACTAGTGACTACTGGTACTGGGATAGAAATGACTAGAGATTAAGCAGACATTCCCCCATGAATATAAACTGTAACTAAAACGATGCCTACTGTACAACAGGGTATTCCCACAAGGTGGCAGCAAAGTGGCTGTTACAAATCCTGCCGTTTTCAGACCAGGTTCATCTTTCAGGTACACATTTAAAAGAAAAGAAAGCTTTCACGTGAAAGTTTTACATGACACCAGCCAGGAGCAAGAAATCAAACCCTTTCCATATCCGCCCGTGTCACAAATAGATCAACCGATTTCCACATGTGCGTTATCTTCATTGTCATTTAATTGTTATAAATAAAATGGTGCATTTATTTAGCCAAGAGGATGTGCTTGCGAGCAGTCGTTTGTAAAAGTTTTTGCTGTGCTTAAATTCCTCTGGCCGTTCCAGATTTAACCTCGTCAGAGATTCACATAATTTCCTCCCAGTGGTTCTTGCACTGGGCTGTTGGAACTCAACTCAACTCAACTTTATTTATATAGCACGTTTAACATGACTGGGTCAACCAAAGTGCTGTACAGGTTACAAAAAGACAAAGCACAGTATAAACAGTCGATAAAACAAAATAAGCAGGCAATAAGGAAAATACACAACACAAAAGGAAGTAAGTAGGTAATAATGAAAATAATAAAACAGGACGAACTAGGTTTTAGGCAGAGAAAGCCTGCAGGAATACTCAATGTTTTGGGAGTAGGGTCTAGCGGGAACTATCTCAGCTGACCCCAAAGGCCAGGGCGAATAGGTAGGTCTTAAGCAGTGATTTAAAACAAGTAATGGACTGGGTGGCTCGGATATTGAGAGGTAGGCTATTCCAGAGCCTAGGAGCAGCTGCAGCGAAGGCTCGATCCCCTTTCGAACGTCGCTTGGAAGTTTAAGTCCCCTCTCAGGAGTCAGGTCATACCACCCCGCCTTTGGAATTTGTCTAATTCTTACTTTACAAGGGCAGTTTTAAATTCGGCTAGATGCAATGTGCTTGACCTCAAAACAGTTCATTGGTAATTTGGTATGATCCAAAAATCCCTACTCACGCAGTAAGCTAATAGCTCTCTTTTGCATAAAGCGTCTGTTACCGATTAAGTTTTTACATCACAGTAAGTGAAGTTAGTTATCAAAAAACACCATTGCTCGCCACGCAGCAATGGTGTATATATTTAAAGTGCACCGTTTAAAGTGCTGAGTGCATTGTTACAGTGCAAACCAAGCATGGCCCTTAATTTCTGCAAGACTACGCCACTTTAAGTTTAATGAGCTCTTGCAAAGGATACTTAGTCATTTACCAGATAAAGAGCAGTGGAGATTGAGAATCGTGGAAAAACAAGAACAGGTTTTTAAAGGGGAGAATGTATTTTTTATTTGTCTAGGGCATACCTGGGCATTATGCGGCCCGGGGGCCAAATGCGGCCCTTTGGTTGACTCTGACCGGCCCGGGGACCACCAGTGGTCCTTGAGAGAGTTCCAAGTTAAATATGGAAAGTTGGTTAACCAGATGTAACTCTTTGAGAATGTAAAAATGAAACCAAATGGACCCTTGCGGGTCCATTTGGTTTCATATTTACACTCTCAAGAGTTAAAATATTCATCATCTGAATCAGCTAAAATCTACACAATCAGATAATGTAAAATAATGGTCATTTTTTATCTACAGTATGCTTGCCTGTTTTGTTTCCCAAATCCAGGCTGGTATTGTGAACAAAAACAAAAGAAATCTTTAGTTTTGGCGTCTGTGGGTCTAAACTTTCATCACATGGTGTTCCTCTGTGGCTGAAATCTTCTCTAAATATCTCTAAATAATTCTAGGAATGTGTGTCTTTCTGTCTGTCTGTCTGTTACCTGCGCAAATGCACTATGCAATGGGGATCGCCCACACATGCCACGGCGCACGGACAGCCTCGATGAACCTCGCGTAGCACAGCCCTGTTAACCAGCACCAATGTGCACTACGTACAAACACGAAACATTTTACCAATCATTTTAATTTAATAGATTTGCATTAAAAGCTCTTCGCCGCGCAGATCACGTGACACGGACACACATTTATTTGTGGTCACAGTTTGTCGTGCAACACGGGATCACCTCCCCTTGCGTTCTCTGTCCTCGCTGCTCCGCCTGACACACGGCGTGATGACATAACAAGCTACTGCGGTCAGCTACGAGGCTACGACTTTTTTCTACTACCACTGAAATCTACACGTTTGGATATTCATTACGCGCGGCGACCATGGCATCCACTTCTCTCAAAACTTTTACACAGAAAAGTTAGAGGACCACACAGTACAGTGCTTAGCCGTTAGCCATCGCCTAGCTTGACACAGCTGTGACTCAATCATGCCTTCCACACCGGGCAGCGAACCCCGTCTCCAGCCTACGCGCTACTACGGTCACCTACAAGGCTACCACTTATTTCTTCTACCACTGAAATCTACACGTCTGGATATTCATTACGCACGGCGGCCATGGCATCTACTTCTCTAAACCTTTACACAGAAAAGTTAGGGGACCACAGTACAGTGCTCAGCCATAGCCTAGCGTCTTAGCTCACATCAATTGTATTGCTTTTTATTGAACGAGAGCGCTCAAGACATAGGTTTGACGCAATCATGCCACCGGCCAACCCCGTCTCCAGGGTAGGGTTGCTCAGTGCGTGCAGCAAACACACCAGTGTGGATAAACGAACAAGGAGCACCAAATGCCCCAAATACACCACGTATAAATGAAACGCAACAGGGCACTCCAGTGCATTTAGGGCACAGTTCTGAAGTTCCGAACACGCCCCAAATAGCCTGTCTACAAGCTCACATCAACGGTTGCTTGAGCCACGCGTTTCCCCAGCCAGAGCTAACACACACACACACACACACACACACACACACACACACACACACACACACACACACACACACACACACACACACACACACACACACACACACACACACACACACACACACACATTGTGCTCACAATTTACCCTAGCCTTTCATCTGTGCGATTTCCAACATCAACAATTCCCTCCCAATCAATGTGATCTACACATCATCTCCAGATACTTTTGTGCCCAAGTTCAACCCAACTTTCCAACATCAACAATTCCCTCCCAATCAATGTAATCTACACATCATTTCCAGATCATACATTTCACAACGGGTATAGGACTAGTACTGAATAAATGGAGGGCCCTGGTAACAAAAAGTTTGGTCTTACTCTTACTTTCGTCTTGAAATCAAATCAATATTCCGTAGACTTTAGTTCAGCCTTTAGTCTTGGCCCTCCACAATATTTTATGTATCTCATGTGGCCCCTTGAGAAAATAATTGCCCAATCCATGCACAGGGTGCATCTTGTCAGCCATTCTGGATTGCGTGGTGTTAACAAGCCGGTCTAGCGTTGGCAAAACTACAAGAAAAGTTACTTACAGTACACTCAACTCAGGTATAAAAACCTGTAGTATGGCGACCGTGATGTTGTTCTCCCACTCCAGCACGTACGTCTCTCCTTCTCCTCCCCAGAGGCTGGATTGGGTGCACAAAGTTTACATTTGATTTGGGAAAGAAAGAGCCTGAGTTTGAGTGATACGTTGCACATGTGAACAGGTAAATGTCATCACATGTATGAAATGTGAACTCCAAACAGGGGCACGGTGGCACTGTGGTTACTGCTGTCGCCTCACAGCTAGGAGGTCCTGGGTTCGATTCCCGCTAGGGGTGCTGCTGTGGGTGCTGGCGGCGTGTCTCCTCCTCCACGTCATCAGTGCCCATACCCGAGGCGGGGTTGGTGAAAGGGCCTTTCTGTGTGGAGTTTGCATGTTCTCCCCGTGTCCCCTAGGGTAGATACCCTCACAAAAACATGCAGTAATCCTGGACTCTAAACTGCCTCCCCCTGGCCAGCCGTGGCGCCTGATGGAGGGGACAGGAACTGGTTGGAATAACGTGTCCCTTCCACGCGCTACGTCCAACCAGGGAAACTCCCCCCTGTCAGGTGAAAAGAAGGCAGCTTGGACTCCTCATGCATTGAAGGAAGCATGAGGCCAGTCCGCTGCCTCCCCAGGTTGGCGGAGGATGTGTAGAGCCCAGGATCACATTAGGAATTGGCACTGGGTGAAAAAATGGGTTACAAAATCATGGGATAAAATATTTAAAAAAAAGAAATGTGAACTCCAAACAGCCCCACGGGGGAAGGATGTAACTAATAAAATAGAAAGGAACAGACTTGTTAAAATAAGGTTTCCCCCCGCAACTTTTGGCTCGTAAAAATGCAGATTAAAGGGTTGTTTTTTTTGCTTTTGATTATGCAGCTCCATGTGGTGTTTACAGAGCTCTGATGTGGATTAAGCAATATGAACGGCTGCTGGTTTGAATTATTACACCATGAACCATCAATATTGCTCACCATGAGAGACATTCGTGTTGCTCAATCCACCCACAGCAGAGCTTGGTTATTGTTACAATATTAAATTGGCTTTGCTGGTTAAATAACCAGTTTAGTCTACCAGTTTAGTCAAGTCTTTTATCCTTCCATTCATCTTCTCAGAACCAATTCTTCATAATAGAGAGGGGCTAAATATGTATTTTATTGTTTTCACTATACTTGTGAACAGTGTTGTAGTGGGACTTTTAGAAGAGGGGGGACGCCTCTTAAAGGGGAATTCCACCCATTTTCATATTTTTTTTCTCAGAAAAAAAGGAAACTCATTAACATGGCGAAACACATCTTGATGATGTCATCAAGATGTATTTCACCATGCTAATGATTTTTTTTTTTCAGACTTCCATTTTTAGGAAACACAGAATGGGGGAACCTTTTTTTTTTTTTTTTACCATGTCCACATCATCTCTAAGGTGTATTAATGACGTAGTAAAATATTGAAAATGAGTGGAATTCCCCTTTAAGACACGTGCATGCACACTTGCATTTGCGGGCACCTGCGCAACACACACAGTATAGCATATTGAGAAAGATTGTTTACAATGCCTAATTGTATCCATAAAAGTAAATGACAAGACAAAAAATAGGCCTACTTTTGCCCCAAAAATATTTTAGATGTGAGAAGTGGGGGGACGCCGTCCGTCCCCCCTCCACTACACCCCTGTATATAAAATATTTTAGATGTGAGAAGTGGGGGGACGCCGTCCCCCTGCATCCCCCCTCCACTACACCCCTGTATATAAAATATTTTAGATGTGAGAAGTGGGGGGACACCGTCCCCCACATCCCCCCTCCACTACACCCCTAGTATATGAAATATTTTAGATGTGAGAAGTGGGGGGACACCGTCCCCCCGCGTCCCCCCTCCACTACACCCCTAGTATATAAAATATTTTTGATGTGAGAAGTGGGGGGGCGCCGTCCCCCACGTCCCCCCTCCACTACACCCCTGTATATAAAATATTTAGGATGTGAGAAGTCCCCCCTCCACTACACCCCTGCTTGTGAAGATCGCTGCTTGGAATGTGTGTAAACCAGGGGTGTAAAACTCAGATACAGAGTGGGCCAAAATTTAAAACTGAACAAAGCCGCGGGCCAAGTTTGAACGAACTAACCTTTTAAAGGGGAATTCCACCCATTTTCAAAATTTTCCTGAGAGGGTACAAATGTGAACCAAATGGACCCTAGACCGGGTCCATTTGGTTCCATTTGTACCCTCTCAGGAAAAATGGGTCTGACGGAAAAATCATTAACATGGTCGGAAATACATCTTGGTGATGTCATCAGATGTATTTCACCATGTTGATGTTTTTTTCAGACCTCCATTTTTAGGAAATACGGAATCGGGGGAACTTTTCTTTCATCATGTCCACACAACATCTCTAAGGTATATTAATGACATATTAAAATGTTGAAAATGGCTGGTCTTCCCATTTAATTTGATAATGTCTCAAGGGCCAAATGAAATTACACGGCGGGCCAAATTTGGCCCGCCGGCCAGAGTTTGACACCCATGGTGTAAATTGTCTTTTGCAGAATTGTCCAGTAATCCCAAAATCCAACATCACTGATATGGACTCATTGCTTCACTGACGTGTGTAACATTATTTCCACCACCTGGTTCTTTGACATCTTAATGACTCCTTCTTTGGTCTCCCATCCATGACCCAGCTGTATGCAACACGTTCTGATATAGCAAAGGTTGGCTCAGGGAAGAAGACAGAGTCAAGCAACTGAAAATGGGACTGACATTCAAGATTAGGGCGGCTGTGGCTCAGGAGGTAGAGCAGGTCGACCAATGACCCAAGGGCCGGTGGTTCGGATCCCGGCTCCTCCTGTCTGCATGTGGAAGTGTCCTTGGGCAAAACACGGAACCCCACCTTGCCTCCAGTGGTTGGCACCACTGGTGTGTGAATGTGTGAAGTGAGGACGCTGGCGTTGACTGTTTGCTGCTTCACCTTCCAATGTATGAATGAATGGACCATTGTAACCGCTTTGAGTGTACACATCGTGCATAGAAGTTGAAAAGCGCTATAAAAATGCAATCCATTAAGATTGTGAATGCAGCACATGCCCTCAGGTCCCCAGTTTTTTTGACTGATTATCTCAAAAAAGTGAGCAATTCTCTCTCTCTCTCTCTCTCTCTCTCTCTCTCTCTCTCTCTCTCTCACACACACACACACACACACACACACACACACACACACACACACAGTGTAAATAATGATCTGGTGCCAACCATTTTTAGAACAAATATCGCTAAATCAACCTTCCACAGCACTCATTTGGTGTGCAGATTTGGTGTTTCTTCTGCTATTCCTTTTGGTACCTCTTGTATTGTATGTGTTTTATTGTCTAATAAAATGATCAATCAAACCATTAAAATACAGTAACTGGCAAATTTTAACATTCTCTTATTTTGTAGAGCCCTTGTAAATTACAATGCAGATGTTTAACAATAATTTAACTATATTGAGTCAAATTATATTATATATAAATATTTCCATTTTTTCTGGTGGTGATCACATTGAGTTCCTCCTTGTCCCTAGTGAGCGCCTGAGGTAAAAAAAAAAAAAAAAAACTTAGTTTCAGTTTGAACTCGGGAGAAAAGCCTTTTGTCCAATCAGGATAAGAGGGGGGCCTTCCTCCAATCCTGAAATGTGAAAGGAAAACTAAGAAGAAGAATGGATGATGACTCTCATGTTTGTCATTTCGCTGTGGCTTTCAGGTACTTTTTTCCCTACACCAGGGGTTTTCAACAGGTGGTCCGGGGACCACCAGTGGTCCCTGAGAGGGTTCCAGGTGGTCCCCAGGCTAAATGATGGAAAGTTGGGTTAACCAGATGTAACTCTTGAGAATGTAAAAATGAAACCAAATGGACCCTTGCGGGTCCATTTGGTTTCATTTTTACACTCTCAAGAGTTAAAAATATTCATCATGTAAATTATCACCACTTAATGAAGACGTTTACACTGTTTTGTTGGCAAAATCCAGCCTGGATTTGTGGACAAAATCAAAAGAATTCTAATTTTATGCCTTTGGTGTGAAAATGTAATCAGATGGTGGTCCGTGGCTAAAATGCTGAATAAATGGTGGTCCCTGGAGTCAAAAAGGTTGAAAACCCCTGCCCTACCCCTGCCCTACACTGTGAAGTTGCTCTGGATAGAATGCTATTGCACAATATGCTTGTTATGTGCCAAGGACATTGTGCTGTGCTTTGTGTATAGTAGGCTATGTGAACGTTTTTGTTAGAAGCAGCTGTAATCCA
Organism: Benthosema pterotum; assembly: GCA_039105355.1. NCBI lineage: Eukaryota > Metazoa > Chordata > Actinopteri > Myctophiformes > Myctophidae > Benthosema > Benthosema pterotum. The sequence goes on along the minus strand of CM076972.1, from coordinate 49,717,717 downwards.
TTGACGCTTGTTCTGTGGAGACAGAGCATTTAGATGAAAGAATGGAAAGTTTAATAAGGCACAATAATGGTTATGCACACTTTCTTTGCACATTTACAACCAAGGCTGTGTTGACAATAACTAGATATTGGCATATCGCCCAGGGCGGATGTAACATTTTCCAATTGGGGGGCAGGAGAAAATGGTATGGGGGCGGCTTCATCGGCCGTGTCGCTTCGCGCCACGGGCGATGAAGTCGCACTCATACCATTTTCTCCTGCCATTTTCTCTTACAGGACTTTTATTAGGCAAGTAAAGCATCAAAAATAACACCAGTTGTTGTTGAAGCTGCAACAGACACGCAGCATGCATAATGCTAAAGGTCTGACTCAGAGAGTTTTCTGTTTTCAATGATGAAATGCTGTTGGTTTAGTGGTGCCAAAATTGTAGTTAGTAGACAGTAGTAGTGTTTCAAATCATTTTAAATATAATCACTTTAATTTGAAATATCTTGGGTTGTTTTGCATGGCATCGTGTTTGGGGGGGCAGACCGGGTATTTAGGGGGGCCATTGCCCACCCCCTCCCCCCCATGCCTAGATCCGCCCCTGCCAACAGCCAACTTGTCCTGCGCAAGGGAGTGAATCAGCAGTTAATGGGAAAAAAAACATCTGGTTTGCATTTGCTTTTTATTGAAACATCCCAAATGAATCATTAGGCTGTGAGCACAGCAGTAGGCCACAGGGCAATTAAATCATATTTACAACAACACAGCAACAAACTATAATAACTGAATCAATGAGAAGAAAATAAATCTGTGTTTTGTGTTGTCTTTGTGTGGTCCCCTCGCCTATTAGTAGTGATATCTGCGGCGGCTGCGGTTTTAAATAGGCAGGCACCTTTTCAAAACATCTGTTCACACCTCTTGGGCTTCCCACCCACCAAGGATCATCAATATGCATATTATATATTTCAATTTTGACAATGATGAGAACCTATTGCTTATTTCTACTGTCACGGTTAACTTTAAAAAAATAAAAAATAAATAAACTTTTGGTCAATATTAAAAAATAAATACATGAAATCAGTGAATGAAAATACACAGATCCCTTACGTATTAGGAGAACAATATCAGTTACAAGAAAAAGGATTGGATGTTTTAAAACAGGGCTGCCCAAAAGGTAGATGGTGATCTACCAGTAGATCATACAGCCCATGAAGGTAGATCACATGACTGTCCCCCCAGCACTTGGACCCTTATAGATCTGTAACTCTTGAGAGTGTTAAAATGAAACCAAATGGACCCTTACGGGTCCATTATATTTAAACATCTAAATTTAAACATCTGAGTCCACACAATTAGAAAATGGAGAATTATTGTTATTTTGACCAACATTTTGCCAGTTCTCTCTCCCAATGGTGCACAAAAACGTTGACGAACTGTCAACTCAAACCTCAAATACTGTTTTCAAACGTCAGTAATAGCATATACAGGAAAACCTTCCAATTCTCTCCCTCTATTTTTCATTATAAGTGCATTATTCTTAAACACCATAACCAACTATTTCAAAGCTAGCTGGCCTTGAAATGGATTTTCAGCAATGGAACAATCATATTTTTGATGTGTAGATCTTGTTGAGCCGCTCATTTTGAAAGTAGCTCTCAAGTAAAAAAAAGTGTGGGCACCCCTGTTTTAAATTATGGTTAAAATGAAGTTATAATGAGTTGAAGGGGTCAGAGTACCCCTCCAACATACACGCACACACGTGCACACACCCCCCCCACACACACACACACACACACACACACACACACACACACTGTGTGATAAATCGTCTGGTTTCAAGATGTTTTGGCCGTTATTTTCTGGAACAGAAAGTCCAATCTGTTCATTTTCAAAGCTTGTTGGACGAGTGACTATGAGGACATTCTGGATCCAACGGTGGGAGCGTTTTGATCCAGATGTTGGGCCCTGAACCAACCAACATAGGGTCAGAGCCCCTATACACACTTGACAAGTCAAAATTCATTCTGTGAATGAATCAGTCAATCAAGGCCTGCATGGGCCACAGGGGCGGATGTAACATTTTCCAATTGAGGGGGCAGGAGAAAATGGTAAGGGTGCGGCTTCATCACCCATGTCGCTTCGCTTCGAAGCCGCACCCATACCATTTTTGCTTACAGGACTTTTATTAGGCAAGTAGCCTAAGGCATCAATAATAACATCAGTTGTTGTTGAGGTTGCAACAGACACGCAGACATGCATAAAGCTAAAGGTCTGACTCAAGAGAGTTTTCTGTTTTCAATGATGAAATGCTGTTGGTTTAGTGGTGCCACAACTGTTTTTATAGTTAGTAGCAGTAGTAGTGTTTCACATCATTTTAATTATAAGCACTTTAATTCGACATATCTTGGGTTGTTTTTCATGTCATCATGTTTGGTGGGGCAGTCTGGGCATTTAGGGGGGCATTTCCCCCCCACTGCCCATGCCTAGATCCGCCCCTGATGGGCCATGGCTCAGCAGGCCACGCATTCTGGCTGGTAGCCCAGTCTGGCAGTATACCTCAGGTTCGCTCAAAAACATGGCTGTCCGTCCCCCATCTCTTTCCCCATTTCCTGTCAGCGTACTATCTCTCCCAAAAGCAACAAACGCAAATCAATCAGTCAACGTGGCCAATTTATTGCGGAACATCCTAGCATAAGACATCAAATGTAGTCCCAATACACAATGGCACAATGAATGGATGAACTCCACAAGCAGACTGCAATTAATTATTCTACACTGTTGGCCTACTCTTGATATAACAAAGCATGATTTCTACAAAAAGTTGCAAATCCAGCCGTCTCAAATAATAAAATACTCTCATACAAAAAGCAACAGAGCTGTGCAAGCATCACAAACTTTTTTTTTTTTTTTTTTTTTTTTTTACACAGGGCAGGGACCGGCGCCTGCTGGGCCGTTCCTGTGTTGTGCCGTGCTTGCAGTTAGGGTTAGGTTAAGGTTAGGGCTGCCGCTGTCCAGGGTCGGATTGACCATTGGGCGTACAGGGAGGTCTCCCGGTGGGCCACGACCCGTAGGGGGCTGGTGGTATCACGGTATGATTAAAAGCACTGGTTTTCAACCTTTTTGATCCCAGCCTCCCAGGGCCCACTATTCATTCCAAATTTTTTTAGCCACGGAGGACCACGATTTTATGACATTTTAGCTGCAACAGACCCCCAAAACTAAAAATTTATTTGGCTTTTTGGTCCACAATTCCAAGCTGGATTTGTGGAAACGAAACAGTCAAACATACAGATCAAAATGACCATTAATCTTCTACATTTGCTAACTAGACTTGGGCCAATTCGATGAATATTTTAACTCTTGAGAGTGTAAACATGAAACCAAATGGACCCGCAAGGTTCCATTTGGTTTCATGTTTACGCTCTCAAAGAGTTACATCTGGTTAACCAACTATACCAGGTAGAATCACGCTAAAAATGTCCGGGCCGATTTTTTCGCCCAGTCCACCACTGGCACTGCCGATGAATGCACTCGCTCTCTCTTTATTTGTGCATCTGGAGTCATCTCGCAGAGATAACAGACTCCAGCAGAGAAGACTTTGCTTGACCCTGTCCCAGGCGACGTCCAACTGGGGGAATTCCGTGGTGTCTACCGAAGACAATGTGGAGACATACTTGTAACCATGGGGACAGAGTGGCATTCGGTCACATCCCCACATGATACATCAAGTAGATCTCACATAGTTCATTCCAGTAGCCTGGTTGTTATGGCCAGCCTGCCGTATTTACTTTGGTATTATATTAAGTTATTTGTTTTTCCTATTATCGATTGCTTAATTCCAAATGCCGCTGCCAGAGAAGAATATACAGTTATAATATTAGTAATATAAAAAAGGGTGAAAAAAGATCTGTAGGCCGCTCTGAAAGAAATGAACATAGTGGATTAATATTACTGTACATGCTTACAGTATGGTCGCCCGGATGCAAAAGTGTCCCAGTGCAGAAGTGTATCAGTGGTGACCAAAAGGTAGATGGTGATCTACCAGTAGATCACACAGGCTGTGAAGGTAGATCACATGACAGTCCCCCCACACTTGGACCCTTATAGATCTGCAACTCTGGAGAGCGTTTAACGCTCTCAAGAGTTAAATTATATTTAAACATCTGAACTACGTAATTTTCAAGAGTCCACACAATTAGAAAATGGAGAATAATTGTTGTTTGGACAAACATTTTGCCAGTTCTCTTTCCCAATTGTGGACAACAATGTGAAAGTTCTTAGTTTTGGGTGCAAGAAACTAAACTCAACAATCACAAACTGTCAACTCAAACCTCAAATACTGTTTTCAAATGTCAGTAATAGCATGTACAGGAAAACCATCCAATTATCCCCCTCTATTTTTCATCAGAAGTGCATTATTCTTAAAAATATAACAGTAAGTAACAACATCACCACTAAAAAAAAAAGCTCAAAAGCTCAAACTTTCTAAGGGGCCTTGAAATTGATTTTTTGTAATGGAACAATCACATTTTTGATGTGTAGATCGTGTTGAGACAGTCAGTTTGAAAGTAGCCTGGTCTAGCCCTCAATGATTTTGGCCTTGGGGGGCGGGGGTGTCGTGGGATCCACACGGCGGAAGTGCTGCGCTCTGATTTGATCTCACCAACGTGTCGTCATCTCCGGCCCCTCCCCCTCCCGTCCACTGCTGTTCTACGTCACATCATTTAGAGCCACGCCCACCCCGGAAGGTTCACTCCCCCCTCAAGGCCACTTTCCAACGTGCGTTAGTCCAGGCTTTCCGTTTCCGCGCAACGCGAATGAAAATGAAAGCCTGGGTGTCGAGGCTAGTTTGAAAGTAGCTCTCAAGTCAAAAAAGTGTGGGCACCCCTGGTCTACATCATGCACTTGGGCAACTTCAAAGCAAAAAGGCAAGTGGGTGTTTGTGTACAGTAGACGACTTGCTGCATCTGACTTTACAGAAGTGATATTTCACTCAGCTATCAGTGCTGTTGTACTATAGCTGGGGTTGGATACTATACCACGGGTTGGATGAAAGCTAAAAAGCGCCCAAACCACACCTATGCATAATGCAACGGCTCTAGGAGGTGTTTAACCTATTGTGTCCTGTCTAGATTTCTAGTTTCTAATATTGAACGATTTGCACCACGTTTTCACGATTTTTCAAAAATAGCAGAGATACAAGCTCATAGCGCGCCACTCGGTGGCGTGCTATGAGCTTGTAGATCTGCTATTTTTCAATAGTTAAAACATAATGGGTTAAGGGAGATAGGATGGCAACGAAAATAGCAACTGTAGCATGGGAACGCCTCTTCCCCAATGCTAGATGCTCTATTCGCCTATGAAGGGCGTATTCATATCATTCTGTGTTGGACATATAGTAAACCATTGCATTGTCTTGGGCGTCTGCCCAACTTCAGTCGGGCGTGTGCTTGATAGTAGTAGTCATTCATGTCCGCCGCGGGGGAGAGTGACAGTCGACTAGTTCCGTGGTATTCAACCTTTTCATGTCGGGGACCCCCTACCCTGACGTGTGAATGTGGGAGTTGGGGCACTAAATTTGGCTTGACTCGCTTCCCCAGATAAATATGATGAAAACAGCAGGTTGTAAAACAAAAATTCCACCCATTTTTTTTTCCTGAGAGCGTAGAAATGCAACCAAATGAATCCTAACGGGTTCATTTGGTTCCATTTGTATACGCTCTCAGAAAAAAGAAGTGTCTAAAGAAATCCATTAACATGGTGAAAATGCATCTTGATGATGTCATCAAGATGTTTCACCATGTTAGTGGTTTTCTTCAGACCTCCATTTCTTGGGAACACAGAATGGGGGAACTTTTTTTTTTGTCATGTCCACCCAGCACCTCTAGGGTATACTAATGACATATTAGAACAGTGGTTTTCAACAGGTGGTCCGGGGACCACCAATGTCCTTGAGAGGGTTCCAGGTGGTCCCCAGCTAAGTTGGTTAACCAGATGTAACTCTTGAGAACGTAAAAATGAAACCAAATGGACCCTTGCGGGTCCATTTGGTTTCATTTTTACGCTCTCAAGAGTTAAAATATTCATCATGTGAATTTGTCCAAATCTACACAACTGGAAGATTAATGGTCATGGACAGAAGCAAAAGAAATCTTTAGTTTTGGGGTCTGCGGGTCTAAAAATATCCTCAATTGGTGGTCCGTGGCTCAAATTCTGAATAAATGGTGGGCCCTGGGATGAAAAAGGTTGAAAACCCCTGTATTAGAATGTTGAAAAAGGGTGGACTTCAACTTTAACTTGGAGACCATCCGATGACCTCTCTTCCAGGCTCCATCCATTAGAAACAGAATATAATCTTCTTGTGTTCTGGCCGATCCTCTTCGTAACCATAGCAACGATGCGTCGGCATGCTGCAACTCGTCAAACACTATAAGGATCAGTCTGAGGCTCACTGCCTTCGGGGAACAACAACAATTTTCGCAACCGGGACCCCGTTTCCTTCCTTCTTTCCGCACAAACAACTTCTAACCACCAACTCCTGCAGTGGATATTTCAATTAAGTTAAAAGTTCCTTTGAGGAATCTGCCCTTATTTTATCTATTTAGCCTTTATTTATACTCAACAAAAATATAAACGCAACACTTTTGTTTTTGCTCCCATTTTTCAGGGGATGGACTTAAAGCCCTAAAGCCCCTTCAGTGGCTATGTGAAGCTGGATATTAGTGGGAACTGGTACACACTGTCAAAATGGTAATAACACATTATTACCATTTTGACAGTTCCCACTAATATCCAGCAACTTCACATAGCCATTGAAGAGGAGTGGACCAACATTCACAGGCCAGAATTGACAATCTGATAAACTCTATGCGAAGAAGATGTGTTGCACTGCATGAGGCAAATGGTGGTCACACCAGATACTGACTGGTTCGGAGGCCCATACACCCAATAAGGCAAAAGAAAATTGCACATTTCAGGGTGTCTTTTTATTGTGGAGAGTCTGAGGTACACCTGTGCACTAATCATGATGTCACATCTGCATCTTAATGTGGCACACCTGTGAGGTGGGATGGATTATCTTAACAAAGCAGAAGTGCTCAATATCACACATTTAGGCATATAGCAGATTTGTGAACAATGTTTGAGAGAAATGGTTATATTGTATATCTGGAATGAATTTTAGGGCTTTAAGTCCATCCCCTGAAAAATGGGAGCAAAAACAAAAGTGTTGCGTTTATATTTTTGTTGAGTGTATATTTAGTTGGCTTTCTTGGTTCAATTCAATGAATGTCTGTAAATGTAATGCTGTTTGTTGGCAAATGCTTTCGCCGCCCCAAGAATTTCACCTCTAGTGGTGCAATACGAATGCTAATTCTGAATTGATTACTAACAGTATAGTCTTTTTTTTGGCTAATCCTCCCTACCATAGAGTGCAGTGACCAAATATGGAGTTCCTCCCTGTCCCCAGTGTGACACTGGGGTAAAAAACAAAACAAAACCCTTTCAGTTTGGCGCTTTGGGAGAAAAGCCTTTCGTCCAATCATGGATGAGAGGCCTTCTTCCAATCAGGGTCGAGTGGGGGCACTACTGTAGAGCACTGCTGTAGAGTGTGTGCATGTGCACATCTTGTTACTGTGGGGGAACGGAGTGTTTTCCAAATCATGCACGCAAATCTGAATGCTCCTTTAACAAACGTATTAAAAAACCTCAGTTTTCTGAAAAACTTCATGTTTCTGTATCAGCGGCAGGTATAGCCTCGATCTCCACTCTTCCATCTGCGCTGCGTGAGCGGCAGGCCTTAATATTTCACGTCAAGGACCCCCAAAGTCATCTGGCCACTTAACTCCTATATGCACCACATTTTCACGATTTTCTTTAAAAAAAAAATAGCAGACCTACAAGCTTGTAGATCCACAAGCTTGTACTACGTTGCAATAGTACAAATACAACACAACATACAAAAATACAAAATACAATATAGTACAACACAATGCTTAGAACACCAAAAGGGGTGTCAATCCCTGTAATGTACATACTGGGCTCGACTGTGGTTGCTCAGGCAAATGTGGGAAAACCGGTCCGTAAGAAGACACACGTCCATCTCTCAACCGCGCTCTCTCAACCGCTTTCAAGTTGCGTGCCAAAGACGTGATCCCAGTGCGTGAAGTAGGGGGCGTAGTTTCCCCTGAACAGGCGGTGGTGCGCCTGGTGGTAAGGGGCGCCTCCCAGGCAGGGCAGCAGTCTGTGCAGGCTCCAGGGCAGGTCATAGCCGCAGTGGTCCTCCACGGCCAGCCAGCTGTTGAGCACGTGGAACAGCGCCTCGCTGAGCGGGTGGCTGCCCACCAGCCGGGCGCTGCCCAGCGCCAGCAACAGCAGGGAGAGGAGCTCGGCGGAGCTGGCGTCCTGCGCGGCCAGCGCGAACGGCGTCTGGTTGTGGTGGTGCACTTGGTGGACGTTCTGGTACAGCCACTGAAACCTGGTGATAGGGGGACAGAAAAATGTTTGTTAGTTAGCCCCACAGACCCCAAAACTAAAGATTTCTTTTGTCCACAAATCCAGGCTGGATTTGGGGGAAAAACAGTCAAACTTGTGTGTAGACTTGGGCTAATTCAGATGATGAATATTTTAATTCTTGAGATTGTAAAACCAAATGAAACCAAATGGACCCGCAAGGGTCAAAACAAAACAAAACCCTTTCAGTTTGGCGCTTTGGGAGAAAAGCCTTTCGTCCAATCTGGATGAGAGGCCTTCTTCCAATCAGGGTCGAGTGGGGGCACTACTGTAGAGCACTGCTGTAGAGTGTGCGCATGTGCACATCTTGTTACTGTGGGGGAACGGAGTGTTTTCCAAATCATGCACGCAAATCTGAATGCTCCTTTAACAAAGGTATTAAAAAAACATCTGTTTTCAGAAAAAACAGCGGCAGGTATAGCCTTCCATCTGCGCTGCGTGAGCGGCAGGCCTTAATATTTCACGTCAAGGACCCCCAATATTTTAATTCTTGAGATTGTAAAACCAAATGAAACCAAATGGACCCGCAAGGGTCAAAAAGTTACATCCGGTTAACCAACTTTCCACCATTTAGCTGGGGACCGCCTGGACCTCTCTCAACCACTGGTGGTCCCTGGACCACTGATGAAAACTACTGATATTACCTTTTATTGGGTGGGCAGGATGCACATTTGGCCCCCATCTAGATCCGGCCCTGGGTATTATTGTTATATGAGGACGGAGAATTCTTTCCAAAACATGGACAGTATTTGTTAAAAATGCCGTTTTTATGTGGATGCTATCCCCACCAAGTTCATGAAGTGTGCCTGGTCCGCCTGGGGGGGTGCTGATGGATGGAGATCCAGCTAAACTGAAGCCACACCCACAGCTTTAGTTGTATGATAAGGGGGAGGAGTTAGGGGAGGGGCTGATGTGTGATGTCACTAATATTACAGTTTCTTTCATTGGCACGTTTGACTGGAAAGGTTTCAGCCCCCCATAAATACAAAGGGAAGACATCCCTGCACATAAAAAAACACACCCACCAAGGGGTTTAATTCTAGGGCTGTTGAATGATTACAATTTTTAGTGAAATTAATCACAGCTTCAAAATGAATTTAATCATGATTAATCACCATTCGAACTATGTCTCTTTTCCTTTACAGGATTTGAACATTAAAAAAAGAAACAGAATCTGGGGAAAAAATCTGTTTATTTCTTAAATATTTATCAAAATAGGTGATCTATAAATCCCCAATGCTTGTAAATCCTCCAGCTATACTCTATGGCTCTGGTTACAGGGAGACACTCAGCTATATGTCTCCGTAAATGAGAAAATGCACAGTGGGCTGAGACAGTGTGAACATGAGTTAACTGCGTTAAAATTTTAAATCAGATTAATCAACAAAATTATTGTAACTAATGAACTTGTTATTTTCAACAGCCTTAGTTTAATCAATACATTAATCGCTGCTGCTACTCTGTGATCTCTTCATGAGGTAATGGTTTATCCCCCAAATTCACAAAAAGGCTACTTTGAGCGTTGCGATGTATAAATAAGTTGCTTGCTGTGTCTAAAAACCTCCTTACTGCCTTGGCTTTGTTGGGTAGTTGTTGCTACTCATCTCCGCCAGGCCTTGAGGCAGTAAATATTATGATTATATGTTATAAATCAATACAACGTAGAGCCAAGTAGCATGGGTTTTACTCTTACCACATCCACAGGCCTAGGGGGCACCATGCAACGCTACAAATGTCACCTCTTGCATGCAGAAACATGAGTTTAGAATGGTCGACTAAACAGGCTCATGTGATAATGGCTGTTAAACAGGATTTTGACATTACACAAGAGCAGTGTCAGAGGCCTAGCTACCTGTACTGTTCGTACCCTAAACATTGGGATATACAGTACAGAGGGATGGGGGTACATGAGGACATTGTTATTGTTCCTTGGAGTGTGTAATGGATATTTTAAGGTTGCCAAATAGGATACATTATTGAGCATTTCTTTACCCTTCCACAGGGGCGGATATAACATGTCTGGACTGCTAGAGTGGGCAAGGAGGCTTGTTTATGACTCTTGTATGTTAATATTCTGCAGTAAGTTCAAAGCTTCATTGTGAAAGACTTTTGTCAATCCTTCATGCTTGAGGGATACATCTCTATCAAATGGTGGTTGGCACCGCTCAATCATCATACCATGAATGCAACACGCAATCAACCATTTGTTGAGCCTGAGGGGCCTTTGTAAAGCACCACAGTGCATAACACTGCAGACATAGAAGTGCAGTGTGCTATCTGCCAACGTCCTTTTATCGCCCAGATTGCAGAAACCCACAATTTACTATACACAGGCCTGGCTGGGCAGGCCCATCCATCCTGGTGGAGATACAGCGTTCTCCAAAGAGAACACCACATAAGTTTGGAGACCTAACATTGGAAATGATTTCATCCACCTTAATAATACCGATTTGTATTGTGTCTTATATTGTAGTAATTGTTGATGATTAGTCACTTTTACATTGGCTTGTGGACAGGGGCGGATCTAACATTTCCCAATTTGGGGGGCAGGAGAAAATGGTATGGGGCGGCTTCGCTTCGCTCCACGGGCGATGAAGCCCGTGGCCCATTTTCAGTTACAGGACTTTTATTAGGCAAGAAAGCAATCGATAATAACTGTTGTTGAAGTTGCAACAAACACGCAGCATGCATAAAGCTAAGGGTCTGACTCAGAGAGTTTTCTGTTTTCACTGATGAAATGCTGTTGGTTTAGTGGTGACACAGCTGTAGTTAGTTAGTAGCAGTATTAGTGTTTCAAATTAGTTTAAATATAGGCACTTTAATTTGAAATATCTTGGGTTGTTTTGCATGACATCATGTTTGGTGGGGCAGTCAGGGCATTTAGGGGAGCATTGACCCCCCATGCCCATGCCTAGATCCGCCCCTGCTTGTGGACTCATTCTCATTCATGGAATGAGTAACAAACACTGCCGATGGTTGTTGTAACATCAATAAATGTGCCAAAAATGCAATGTTGTTCTGTAGGCATTCACTGTTGTTTTGAATTTCAAGTACTGGCAGGTGTGTGACAGTCTCAGGTGTGTGTCACTCAGTCGCTAGTTGTGTAGACTTGGGCTAATTCACATGATGAATATTTTAACTCTTGAGAGCGTAAAAATGCAAGGGTCCATTTGGTTTCATTTTACGCTCTCAAAGAGTTACATCTGGTTAACCAACTGTCCATCATTTAGCCCGGGGACCACTGGTTGAAAACCTCTGTCATAGGAGGAAAAATGGTGAAAAATGAGGGTTTCATCTCTGGCGCCTGTCAATCAATTTCCGCCCAACGCATCAGCCAAAAAGCACTAGATTTTCCGCCAGGAGTTTTCCACTAATTTTGGCGCTAGCGGGGTCTGGAAAAGAGCTAAATATAGTGACAAATGCGGCAAGCTGGCAACACTGCCTCAAAGCACGGCTGAATTTGCCACTTTGCCAAAGTTTTGGATGGTGCCAGCTCACACATTTAGCAGTGCTACCCATTCCGGGAATGTCCCATCTGGGGACCCATACTCACAACATTTCTAATAAAACTTGGTGTAGGCCACTCAACATGCCTGGGTTCACATTCTCTCAAATGGACTATAAATAGAACACTATAAACGATTCACTTCCCAGTGGGAACTAATAATAATAACATGTACTCAAATGTTGAAATTCCACTCCTGTTGGAAACTGGGCCGATAAGCTGAACCGCGATTTTGTAGAAAAGGTCATTCGACCATAAAGTTCCACAAATTCTTAGAATTTAGAAACTCATTAAAAATGCATTTTGAGGGAAAAATTCATTTTGAGGCATGGCTGACGCAAACACTGATGCATTTTGGTGTGTCCATGTGTGTTTTTCTAGGAGATATTGCATTTTTAATGAAACCTGTAATTTATGTGCAAATACCCATCTGGATGAACTTGAAACCAACTTCACCATGCAAACAGGTTAAAGTCGAGATACTAGTCACAACCTATAGAAGGCAAAACCTGAAAACCTGTAAAATTTCATCACACTTTGCACGTGTAGCATGTGATATGTCTATTTTTTATGATGCTGAATCCACTCCAAGCATTAGCATAGTGCATGGGGGAGAACAAACCATTGGGCTGAGAATGGCCATAGCACCCAAATGTAGCCTACTGACTATAGCGGTGTAGCCAACATTTATGATGACTGGTAGCTATGTCTGTTTTCAAAGGAGTTGTTTTCTGAGAAAACAAATGCTTGGAATGTATACAGCATCACGAAAACCCCTAGTTAGTAGGGCTGGGACGATATGGGTACCTCACGATACGATACATATCACGATATTAGGGCCTCGATAACAAATATATCACAATATTCAATATATTGCGATATTTGCGATATATTGCCTGAAATTCATCAATGATATATCACGATACCTGTAATTGCAAAAATAAATATATAAATAAAAGGCAAAAACAGAAATTACTAAAGTGCATCCTCAACTTTTGTCTATTTTATTCTGATACCTAACTTTTTATTTTACTTCTTATAGGCAGCTAAAGCTTATATTTCTATTTTTCAAACCGATCATAATTCATAACTCATATTTTGTGTCATTTGTGTCAATGAAATCTAATCAGCTCATGTGTTAAAGCCAATTCCTCAGTAGTAGCAGGTGCTCATGGTAATTTTAACCCTGTAAGTCATTACACTATAGGGAGGAATATATATATAAAAAAAAACATATATAAAAACAGTAAAAATCACTAGATATACCTGAAGAATAAAAGGAAATCCCTAATCAGACACATTCCAGTTGACCTGGCTTCTTCATTTTCAATATTTACAGAAGAAAAAAGTATATTGCCTGATAATTATTTTCAAGGGGAAAAAATACCCTATACAGTGTGCTGTGTGCAGGCAGTAGCCTATGCACTATGCAGAAGCATGGAGAGACAAAGTTAGACTAAAGTTTAGTTTACAAGAAGACTCTGCTTTATGCCATGAGGATATTACAATTATTCCAAGAGAAGAGTTCCTACAAAGCCATCTAAAGTCATGGAGTATTTGTTGCCTTTTCGTTTGGAGTGTGGGACTTTCACTTTTCTGACGGAATTACTTTTAACAGCTACACATAACAAATACAGTGGACATCACAACGTAAGGTAGGTGATTAATCAACATGCGAATGCCGCGGCGAATGGAACATGCTTAACAAGAGCAGATTTGAGACTCTCCGTCTATCTTTCACTGTGTGTGAAGAGAAGCGCTGCTGCTACGCTGCTCAAATTACAACTGTGTGTATGTGTGTGTATGTGTGTGTGTGTGTGTGTGTGTGTGGGGGGGGGGGGGGGGCAGACGGAGAGAGACATAGAGAGAAAGAGAGAGAGTGTGTGGCGGTCCGTGGCGTGGACGCTGCAACATAACTCTTTTTTCCTCTCTCCTGCTATATTGCTACAGTATGTACCCCCTATGCTGCGTGTGTTTGTCTGTGGTGATGGTGATTGTGAAGAGGGAGCGTTCAGTGCTCTGTTCAGTGCAATCCTCCCGAATTTATCCCCATTACGGACGCTCCGCGTCGCGTTTTTTCCTCACAGATTTATCGATATCTGCCGACGGCATATCGATTATTTATTGCGGGAGGAAGTATTGCGATATATCGATATATCGATATTTCAGCACACCCCTACTAGTTAGACATTTCACATGCTACATAGGCCTAATGACATCTTGCATGTTTGCCTTCTATAGGTTGTGACGAGTACCCCGACTATGACCTGTTATTAGACACCTAGAAACCACATTGGCGAAGAAATTTCATGGCAGGGATTTAGTTCCCAGATCAGGGCCGGATTTAGCCAGCCCTACTAGGGTGGGCTGGAAGAATGGCAGGGTGGGCAACTCTAAAGTTTTTTCACATGAAGCAGGGCCCACTATTTATTCAGCATTTGAGCCACAGACCACCATTTGAGGAAATATTTTTAGCACCACACAGACCCCAAAACTAAACTTTCTTTTGCTTTTTGTCCACAATTCCAGGCTGGATTTGGGAAACCAAACAGTCAAACAAAATGACCATTAATCTTCGACATTCTCTAGTTGCGTATACAGACTTGGGATAATTCACCATGACCTGGACCTCTCTCAACCACTGGTGGTCCCCGAACCACTGATGAAAACCACTGATACCTTTCATTGGGTGGGCACTAGGATGCACATTTGGGGGTGGGCTCTGCCCACTCCTGCCCTGCCCCCTCTAGATCCGGCCCTGTCCCAGATGTGTATACCTCTCCCCTTACTATGAGCATCCTCACCAGGGGCGGATGTAACATGTCCCATGGGGGGGGGGGGGGAGAAAATGGTATGGGGGCGGCTTCATCGCCCGATGAAGCCGCACCCATACCATTTTCAGTTATAGGACTTTTATTAGTCAATTAAAGCATCAATAATAACATCAGTTGTTGTTGAAGTTGCAACAGACACGCAGCATGCATAAAGCTAAAGGTCTGACTCAGAGAGTTTTCTGTTTTCAATGATGAAATGCTGTT
This sequence comes from Benthosema pterotum, assembly GCA_039105355.1. NCBI lineage: Eukaryota > Metazoa > Chordata > Actinopteri > Myctophiformes > Myctophidae > Benthosema > Benthosema pterotum. The sequence goes on along the minus strand of CM076972.1, from coordinate 49,702,679 downwards.
GGTTTAGTGGTGACACAGCTGTAGTTAGTTAGTAGTAGCAGTAGTAGTGTTTCAAATCATTTTAAATATAAGCACATTAATTTGAAATATCTTCTAGGTTATTTCTAGGTTGTTTTGCATGACATTGTGTTTGGGGGGGGGGGGGGGGGCAGTCTGGGCATTTAGGGGGGCATTCCCCCCCATGCCCCTTGCCTAGATCCGCCCTTGATCCTCACCTGTGCAAGGCATAATGCCACGCATAGAACAGCGCGTCGAACACCAGCAGGCAGGCGAGTACTTCCACACACAGCCGCCAGCAGGACGGCGCCAGGTCCGGCACTAACGCGGAGCTCGCCCGCGTGCGTTGAAAGAGAGCGGTGACGGGGAGCACGGCGTACAGGTAGTTCCACACTATCCTCCTCAGGCAGTCCAACCATCGCCTCCTCATGACGCGCGCAGCCGGCGGTGGGTTGTTGTTTCTTCTTGATCTTCTGTCGTCGTGATCGAGTCGACACAAGCCGATCCGCCGGCAGAAGGCGCATCCCTGCAGGCTGTCCAGCACGAAAAACGGAGCGCAGAGCAGGACGTGCGCCAGGAACGCGCTGACGGCTGGGAACAGAGGCGAGGCGAGGAGCGGCTGGTGCTCCCGCATGCGGTCCCACAGCGCCTGGAGGACGAGTCCTCCACCTTCTCCTCCTCCTCCTCCTCCTTCCATCTGCACCGTTTCGTTGGCATGACGTGCACATGCTTGATTCATATTCCCCCCAGTAGTGTGTCTTCTTCTTCTTCTTCTTCTTTCAGCTTTTCTTCTTATAACGTTCAGCTAGATGGCCGTTGGGTCGGACGGCGCCATGAACTTTCTTGGTCCCACGAAGCGCGCCGTACGTATTATGTGCCTCTTCTGCTCACATCTTTTCTGTATGATCACGGTCTCCCACACACAGTGCTGTTTGGGGTCTCGTTCGTTCAGAAAAGGTCTGGTTGCAACTTGCAAACTAAAGTGAGTGGGTGTTCCCAGGGGGTGTGTCTGTCTGACTCGTCGTGTTCGCCTACCTACTGTACTTTTCCGATTTGCAAACTGGAGCAGTCAACACAATCACAAAATACCCCCCCCCCCCCCCACCCCCTAACTGGTAACGTAAAATGATTTCATATTGTTTAGTAAATTATTTCATATTTATTATATTGGGCCTACTTTAGGCCCCTTTCATATTTTGAGTAATATCCATTTGCCATGGTGGAACTGAGTTTGAGAGTCTATACTGCAGGGGTTTTCAACCTTTTTGACACCAGGGACCAAGGCACCGTTTATTCAGCATTTGGGCCACGGACCTGCACCTTTTGAGGACATTTTGTCCCCACAGACCCCAAAACTAAAGATTTATTTTGCTTTTGTCCATCTTCCAGTTGTGTAGACTTAATTGGGCTAATTTATATGATGAATTGTTTAACTCTTGAGAGTGTAAAAATGAAACCAAATGGATCCGCAAAGGTCCATTTGGCCTAGTGTGAAGCATTGATGCAGAATGAATGGCCAAATGGCGAAGTAGGACTAAGATCTGCGTGGAAAAGGTTGCATTTACTGTGGACAAGGGGAAAAAAGTAATATTAATAAGTAGTTACTTTGCAGGTTGTACTAATAAGTATTGTATGCACTAAGTAATACATTACTGTGAAAGTAATATTTTGACAACACCGCTTGAATTGTAAAAAATGTAAAGTTAAATTATAATCTATATATATATATATATATATATATATATATATATATATATATATATATATATATATATATATATATATATATTATATATATATATATATATATATATATATATATATCAATTACAATTGATGATTTTAACTTAAAAGCATCAATTGCTTTAGTGAAAAAAGAAAGTTGGCATGAAAAAAAATCTACTTAAAAGTTTTAAGTAGATCGTTTTTTTTCATGAGGACATTTTCTTTTTTCACTAAAGCTGTTAATATTTCTTAACCCACAACTTATTGGACACACTCCAAGATTGTATTGTGCTACGCCTAGTGCAACTGAATAAATAGCCGTAGGCCTTGGGGTTATCAAATTCTGATGCTTAATTGGTGACAATACTCAAGTTGCCATATTGCATTTCTGCAAAATTACACCAACATCTCAAAAAGAAAAGCCACTGGCAGCTTGACAAATGACTGTATCAACATTCTTACATCCTATTCATCCAACATCCTTACATGCATCACTGAATTAGCCTACTTGTAAAACAACATAAGCTTGAACAAAAGAGTATAGCCTACATACTTTCTATCTTGAAATATATTTTGCAGTGGCTGATATTCTTCGCTGCAGCCCATACCTCAAATCTGATTCCATGAGGAATAGATTTATAAAGATTGACCTGTAAAAAACGACCAGCAATGATACATTGGATTTGAGGCTAGACAGTAATTAGTAATTACAACTTAGAAGCGTTTTGTAGTTTGTACACACACTATTTAACCATTTAAAAGCAATTGGTTTCCCACAGTAGTACTCACTTTTATTGTGACTTTTGGCTGTGGCAAGTACTAGAGGTGATCACAATTGAAGCTTATGAACCGCAAGTGCTATTTCTTTAGACCTGATGTGATTCTGATCAATTTGAACATTGTTGGAGGATGTTGTGCATATGACTATATATAGTTGTAATTACATTTACATCTTCCTTTACATAATTCCACTATAGAAACTTACAGTATGTCCCAATGTGAGATCAACAAGATACAGGGGCGGATGTAACATTTCCCAATTGGGGGGGCAGGAGAAAATGGTCTGGCTGCAGCTTCATCGCCCGTGTCGCCCACACCATTTTCAGTTACATGACTTTTATTAGGCAAGTAAAGCATCAACAGTGTTGGGAATATTACTTTACCTTGTTAATATATTACTTATTAATTATTACCTTTATTTTAAAGCAATATATTATATTACAATATTACTGTCCTAGCATGTGTAATATATTAATATTACTATTACACATTACTTAAAAAAAAAAAAAAAAAAAAAACTTTTACAAAATATATAATTAAATATTTAGTGTCACTATTGATCAAATATTCCGTAGACCAGTGGCATACCTGCAAGCACCCTTGGCTATCTGGCCAAATCCATATGAAATCAACTTGAAAAAATAATAAAAATAAATAATTTGATGACAAATGATAGAAAATAAGTAATTATTTAACTTTTGCAGTTGTCAATATAATTTCACAAGAACATTTTCAACGAGACAGATTGACAAAAAGTAATATTGAAAGTAATGCAGTAATGCAGAAAGAAAAGTATAATATATTAGATTGTTTTTGTTAAGTAATATATTTATATTACAAGTTACTGCATTTTGGTAATAGATTATGTAATATACAGGTCCTTTCCAAAAAATTAGAATATCAACGAAAAGTTGGTTTATTTCCACAATTCCATTCAAAATCCCGAACTTTCATTAATTATAGATCCAGTGCTCATATTGTAAATGATTTCAAGTATTTATTTGTTTATTTTTACACAATTTTGGCTTCCAGCTCATAAAACCACCAAATCAGGATTTCAAAAAAATAGAATATTTTATGAACCAACTAAAAAAAATGTGTTTTAAACAAGAAATGTTGACTATCTGAAAAGTATATGAATGTATGCAGTTAATACTTGGTCTGGGCTACTTTAGAACAAATTATATCATTAATGGGGCGGGGCATGGAGGTGATCAACCTGTGGCACTGTTGAGGTGTTATGGAAGCCCAGTTTTGCTTCAATAACAGCCATAAATGAATTTGTATTTTTCAGTCTTATGTCTCACACCTTCCTCTTGACAATACAACCCAGATTCTCTGTTGGGTTAAGGTCAGGACAGTTGGCTGGTCTGGTAAGCGCAGTAATGCCATGGTCAGTACAGCAGCTACTAGTAGTTTTAGCTCTGTGGGCAGGTGCCAAATCGAGCTGGAAAGGAAAATTAGCATCCCCATCAAGCTTGTCAACATACCGAAGCACAAAGTACTCTAAAAAGATGGCTGTGTTGAAGTTTTCAGCCGATAACATGGCCTAAATCATGTTTTGCCATGTCCAGTCTCCAAGCCATGTTATTGGCTGGTGTTAATCCACTGACAGTGAAAACTCACCAGTGGTTGCAACACAGCCATCTTTTAGAGTACCCTATGCTTCGGTATGCTGACAAGCTTCATGGAGATGCAAATTTTCCTTTCCAGCTCGATTTGGCACCTGCCTACAGAGCTAAAACTACTAGTAGCTGCTGTACTGACCATGGTATTACTGCACTTAACTGACCTGCAAACTGTCCTGACTTTAACCCAACAGAGAATCTGGGTTGTATTGTCAAGAGGAAGGTGTGAGACATAAGACTGAAAAATACAAATTCATTTATGGATGTTATTGAAGCAAAACTGGGCTTCCATAACACCTCAACAGTGCCACAGGTTGATCACCTCCATGCCCCGCCCCATTAATGAAATAATTTGTTCTAAAGTAGCCTAGACCAAGTATTAACTGCATAAATTAATATACTTTTCAGATAGTCAACATTTCATGTTTAAAACACATTTTTTTTAGTTGTCTCATAAAATATTCTAATTTTTTGAAATCCTGATTTGGTGGGTTTTATGAGCTGGAAGCCAAAATTGTGTAAAAATAAACAAATAAATACTTGAAATCATTTACAATATGAGCACTGGATCTATAATTAATGAAAGTTCGGGATTTTGAATGGAATTGTGGAAATAAACCAACCTTTCGTTGATATTCTAATTTTTTGGAAAGGACCTGTATTAAGTTACGTAGTGCACATGTCCCAACACTGAGCATCAATAATAACATCAGTTGTTGTTGAAGTTGCAACAGTCACGCAGCATGCATAAAGCTAAAGGTCTGACTCAGAGAGTTTTCTGTTTTCAATGATGAAATGCTGTTGGTTTAGTGGTGCCACAACTGTAGTTAGTAGCAGACAGTAGTAGTGTTACAAATACTAAACATATAAGCATTGAAATATCTTGGGTTGTTTTGCATGCCATCATGTTTGGTGGGGCAGTCCCCCCAATGCCCATGCCTAGATCCGCCCCTGACAAGATATGAAGCTGACTCGTTTCGGTTTGATAACTGTACCTGGACCCCAAAGTGTCATTTTGAAATAGATCCTGCAGCTGAGGCTGAGGGGATTTCTCCTGTCTATCTCCAAACAGTGAACGTTATATGACACTATAGGGTTAGATAATGGCTGGGTATTGTGAACTACATAGCAGTATCAGTAGAAATCATTTCAATTTCTGTTTGCAGCGTAATATATGGGTTACAATAATTCTCAGACCAAGTTGTGTGAATTAAACCGGCACACCACACAAGTTCTGAAATCTAACTTTGAGAATTATTTTGTCCACCTTGTATCGTATCTCATCGTAATAAGTCATTCACCATTGACCTTTACAACATGGTATGGCTTGTAGAGACCGGGCATTCCTGGAGTGAGTCAATGACTATCTAATAAGGACAAGAAGCCAAGACACCTATGGGGGAGTCCACATTGGTTCATGGGAGGAAACAGACATGCGTAGTACATTCCAAGGAGAATTCAAAAAGGAGTTGTCACGAAGGCACCCACGGGGGAGTCCACATTGGTTCATGGGAGGAAACAGACATGCGCAGTACATTCCAGGAAGTTTGACGCTTGCAAACCATGCATGCCATTGGTCTCTTGGATGGTTTGCCATGCTGCAAACTTCCTGGAATGTACTGCGCATGTCTGTTTCCTCCCATGAACCAATGTGGACTCCCCCATTGGTGTCTTGGCTTCTTGTCCTTATAGAGATGCGCAGTGACGTCACCGCCCCGGTTCCGGAAGTCTTTTCCCAATTCATTTTTCTCATAGACTTTTCGAAAATAATTTATATCAAGACGATTACGCCGCGGCCAAAGCCAACTCGAGTCGTGACGAATCATGATGACACACACAAACTTTTGGGACAATAAAATAATTTCTAAGATGAAATACGAAACAAAAAGTCTTGTATCATGCCGTTTTCTACTTCTTCCCAATTATATATTATATGACGATATTGTGTTTGTTGTCATGATTTGTCACGACCTGAGTTGGCTTTGGCCGCGGCGTAATCGTCTTGATATAAATTATTTTCGAAAAGTCTATGAGAAAAATGAATGGGGAAAAGACTTCCGGAACCGGGGCGGTGACGTCACTGCGCACTATAATTGAAAACAAATATAATACCAATTGGTATCATTAAGGTTGAGAAAATAATTCCCAAAGTTAGGTTTCTAAACTTACAGTATGTGGGCCAGTTTATGTTGCACTAGATCACTTTTCTGACAACCTCCCTATAAAATCTGTAGACCTACAATGTAATTCGGTGTTACACGATTGTAACCAGCTACAAAGTAAAACCCGTTGTCATGAACTGTACACACAGCAGAGCTGAATATGCGCCAACAAATGCGCCAAGTTGGCAACACTGCTTCTCACCCTCATGGATTCTTACTGGTTTTTATAAGACTGAAATAATGCAACTACATCTGAAAGAAAACAATTTTATTGTCTCGGGACAATATATCGATTGCACATTCATAAATGAAATGAATCGGGGGGGAAAAGAACAAAATCTCCCGTTCAACTCAATCAAATGAACCTGAGCAATAAAAAGGAAAAATAATTTTTTTCACAGGGGTAAATCATTCAGAACACAATGGTCTCAGATCATAGGACCACACACCACAAACATTTTTTTGAGGATGACTCTTTGGATGACTCCTTAGACCGAAAAGTACATTTTTCCTGAATTTTTCCACTTTCAACCATGTGTTAAATTGCATAACGTCAGACATTGGTCAACATTGTCTGAGGACAGCCAATGATCTGTCCTCTTGGTATCACATGCGGTTGAGCATGTAAAATATAAAGAAATATGATTTAATCTCCAAGTCTCTGCAAGTGATAGGAGTCTTTCACCACTCAAAGTGTTTGAGACCAACGCAACCACAATCAACCATACAGGGTATTATTAAAGTAAAAGAAAGGTGCAACATCCATAGCTAGAAACTGCCAGTGAAGTGATGACCTCCATGAATGCACAGCAATGCAAGCCAAAGGTTTGAATGTCAAATGTTTGGCTGGGGAAAAAGAAAAACAAAATAAACAAATAATAATAATATTAAAAATATATGGAAATTGTCTTCTTCACACCCATGTCATTTGTCAGCCTACTTCTAACTGTTGATGTCCATTGAACACATTCAGTTCTTTTAACAGGCTTAGTTGCAACTTGGTTGGTCTTAAAAACAAAATTGATTTGTTTCATTTAAACTATAGTAGGACAGCAAAAGTGTAGACATTAAGACAGTCTCTTAAGAAAACCCAGCAGACATGTTTTTGGAAAATAGTAATAAGGAATTAACATGCCCTTTAGAATGAAGAACTCACTAAACGGAAGTTTTTAGGGTTTATACAGACTTTAAGTAAAAAAAGAAAAAAAAAAAAAAAAAAAAGCATAGCCCCCCCCAGCACCTCACAATGTCAGTCAAGTATTTGTTCAATTCAAAATTTAAATAGTTAAGAAAAAAACAACGTAATTAAGCTAAAAAAAAGCTTTCTGGCAAAATTCAAGCATATACCTATATTTTTTTTGGTCCCAGATTGATGAGTTCTAGCTCAAACGGTTTATTTCTTTTTTGAGTGCTGGTATTCTGTTTAACACTTTCTTTTTTTTTTTTTTTACCAGGTTTTTACCGGATTCCTACAATAGAAAGCATGTTTATTTTTGCACACACAGAACAATTTACACAGATCTTACTTCATAAGCTATACGGACAGATAACAAATCCCTCAATGGATGTTTAAAAAGACAGAGTTAAAACTATCCTCATTTTACACACTTTTATAAATTTCAGTGCAATTCTTGTACATTTCAGTAGCCTGGCATTGTCAGACTGTCTGAGAACGTGGCGCACACACACACACACACACACACACACACACACACACACACACACACACACACACACACACACACACACACACACACACACACACACACACACACACGCACACACACACACACACACACACACACACACTTCCTCTACCGACAAGACACACCATGGAGGAATTTTATAGACTCCCATGTGACCAGTCCAGCAATGCCACACTAACACACAATATAGGCTGGTGAATGTTCTTAAGGAAGAAATGTTGACATTCTTTTCTTTTTTCTTTTCAGTTGGTCTCTGGTTTCCTCATAGACGGGTACCACACAATGACACCGCAGTCTCAAGCCTACCCCGTACATCTGATTCCCTCTTCCGTATCCTCCTCTACTCACAGCATTATGCCCTTTCCTTAACATTTAAGATGGTAATAAATACTCTTCTCCGTGGAGAATGTAGTATATCCGCTTTCAAACTGGGCCAAAGTTTTCAAACTATCTGCACGTTAAATAGACCTTTCAAACAGAAGCGCCGGTCAGTAGACTTTCGATATGCGAGACAATAGCTGTGCGAAATGTCACAGACAGAAGAAAAGTGAAGTGAAGAATTCTCCAGAACACAGAAAAAAAAAAAAAAAACATGTCACCACACCCCTGGCTAAGAAGACAAACAAAACATTATACTTGCCCTATGTTGCTAAAATTAACAAATAAAAAAAAACTTAATTATTTTATTTCTTTCTAAGAGAATCTTTCACTCAATAGGAACTGCTCCTGTCGCAGGTTGGTGATGTCATATGTAAATCAAGGTCTAAATGGGAATAAGTTGTCTTATTAGCCAGGGATCCTTTTAAAAACAATTCAGTAATATAATATAATACAATATATTCACTACAGTGTTCAAATATCCCTTGTGCAATTAAAGACATTACAGAACAAAAAAATAATAATAAACTGAGCAGTGACATTACATACACGCGGCAACACCTTGCTTTCAACCAACATTCATTGATTATTTGTTCACAGGACAACATGCGTTCTAGCTATGATAAATAAAGAGGATGATGCACGGGGGCGTGGCGCAGGATGGTGCCGGAGGTTTGCACATGCTCAGTGTAAACAGGAACTGCTATGGTGGAATGTTCCAGCAGAGGCGCTAGATAGAAATCCCATAACTTGTGATGTAAATAATGAGATCCAGAGTAGTTGTGAATTAAACAGCATCACTCTTCCCTTTTCAAACGTTTTATATAATCCATCCACTGTTTGAATGAACAGTAGCCTATCCATGTTTATTTGTCATTTCACAAAAATAAAAGTTGACACATGTACTGTAATTAAAGCAAGCCTAACAGGGAAAATCTACAAAAGAACAATGTACAAAACATTTCCATTCAGTAAATGTAGGCTACTTGCCCTTGTCTTTCAGTCGGTTATAAACAGCTTTTTTCCTCCACACAGTAGTTAAATTGACATAATATTTAAACTAAAGACAGAAGCATTGTAGTATTCTCTTTTTATATTATTTTTTTATTATTTCAGGTTAGGGTCAGTAACTCTAGCGCCTCTGCTGGTACATTCCATCATTGCAGTTCCTGTTTACACTGAGCATGTGCAAACCACATCCACCGACAGCGCCTCCGGGCTTGAAGCAACGGGCCCTGGTGGCGAAAAGTGGAAGTGCAGCCCTATAATGGAAGTGAACGGGCTTCATGTGGACACCAAAATTTGCTGTCCGGAAGTAGCCTACAATGTAATTCCAATGGGAACTTCCGGCAGTCTTCCGGGTGCTTCAAAACGCCACTGAGCAACTTGTATTGAAATGAACGGCAAGGGGGCGGGGCTATCGCTCGAGTCCACTCTCTCTATTTTATTACTCTATGGTGCAAACCTCCGGCACCAGCCTGCGCCACGCCCCCGTGCATCATCCTCTTTATTTATCATAGCGTTCTAGTACAGTACAGGCAGAGGAGCTCCCCCTGTGGGGTGGGAGTGTTACTACAGCCTGCTGGTCCATCCATGGTACTGTGACTTGGATTCAGGTAAGAACAGGACCTTATTAAAAGGGGCTGTCCACCCACTTTCAATATTTTACTCTGTCATTGATGTACCTTCAAGGTGTGGTGTGGACATGATAAAAACGTTTCCCCCATTCTGTAATCTGTGTTCCCAAGAAATGGAGGTCTGAAGAAAACCACTAACATGTGTTAGTGTCTAAAGAAAGAAAATCCATTAACATGGTGAAAATACATCTTGATGATGTCATCAAGATGTATTTTCACCATGTTAATGGATTTCTTTAGACGCTTTTTTTTCTGAGAGCGTACAAATGAAACACTCTCAGAAAAATGTACACTCTCAGAAAAAAAAAATGAAAATGGGTGGAATTCCCCTTTAAGACTCAACTGCGATTTTACAATGTTTGATTCCAATTCAGGACAGAAGTTCACTAAAACTTAAAAAAGGTATTATAAACAGATTGTGAATCTAACTCCACCTCACGTCCACTATATTGGCTGATTGTGAGACTACTGGAGCCTGCGGCACTGTGATTGGCTTAAGTGTACCCTCCCCCCGCCCTCCCCACACACACAAACACACACAAGCACCGCCTTGTCAAAAGCCTGACGTTAAATATTTGTTGCCGACAATAAAAGGTTCTGGACTGTTTTCGATTTTGGCTAAAAGTTGCTTATAATACCTTTACGTAAACACTGTAACAGAACTGAGGTAAACATTGTAAAAAAAAAAAAAAAAAAATATATATAATATATATATATATATATATATATATATATATATATATATATATATATATATATATACACAGTAGTGTTCAAAATAATAGCAGTCTGTTCAAAAAACTGAATAAAGCCCAAAATCCTTATAGTGGCTTTATTTCCATGCATTGGGAACACTGCACATCATATTTTAAATCAAAACATGAAGAAAAAATCAGAAATTATTTAATTACTTTACAGAAAATGAAGAAAAAATGAACTTTGGGCTTTTCAAAAAAATAGCAGTGTCTGCACTTTACTTTACAAACTCAAATATTTACTGTATTAACTGAAAAATATCCAGGATTCAGCATTCCTGTGAATCACTAAAACTAATATTTAGTTGTATAGCCACTGTTTTTGAGAACCGCTTCACATCTGTGTTGCATGGAGTCGACCAACTTCTGGCATCTGTGAACAGGTATTCCAGATTTGACAACGTTCCATAATTCCTCTGCATTTCTTGGTTTTGCCTCAGAAACAGCATTTTTAATGTCACCCCACAAGTTTTCTATCAGATTAAGGTCCGGGGATTGGGCTGGCCACTCCATGACTTTAATTTTGTTGGTCTGGAACCAAGAAGCTGCTCGCTTACTGGTGTGTTTGGGGTCGTTGTCTTGCTGAAACACCCATTTCAAGGGCATTTCCTCTTCAGCATAAGGCAACATGACCTCTTCAAGTATTTTCATGTATCCAAACTGATCCATGATCCCTGGTATGCGATAAATAGGCCCGGCACCATAGTAAGAGTATCAGGATGCTTGCACCACAATGCTTTACTATGGGGATGTTTCGCTTACTATGGTGCCGGGCCTATTTATCGCATACCAGGGATCATGGATCAGTTTGGATACATCAAAATACTTGAAGAGGTCATGTTGTCTTATGCTGAAGAGGAAATGCCCTTGAAATGGGTGTTTGAACAAGACAACGACCCCAAACACACCATGAAGCGAGCAGCTTCTTGGTTCCAGACCAACAAAATTAAAGTCATGGAGTGGCCAGCCCAATCCCCGGACCTTAATCTGATAGAAAACTTGTGGGGTGACATTAAAAATGCTGTTTCTGAGGCAAAACCAAGAAATGCAGAGGAATTATGGAACGTTGTCAAATCTGGAATACCTGTTCACAGATGCCAGAAGTTGGTCGACTCCATGCAACACAGATGTGAAGCGGTTCTCAAAAACAGTGGCTATACAACTAAATATTAGTTTAGTGATTCACAGGAATGCTGAATCCTGGATATTTTTCAGTTAATACAGTAAATATTTGAGTTTGTAAAGTAAAGTGCAGACACTGCTATTTTTTTTGAAAAGCCCAAAGTTCATTTTTCTTCATTTTCTGTAAAGTAATTAAATAATTTCTGCTTTTTTCTGCATGTTTTGATTTAAAATATGATGTGCAGTGTTCCCAATGCATGGAAATAAAATCACTATAAGGATTTTGGGCTTTATTCAGTTTTTTGAACAGACTGCTATTATTTTGAACACTACTGTATATATATATATATTATATATATATCACTGTTGAAGACAATCCAATTTTATTTGAATAGGCGTAGGATTCAACCCTTTGTGTACTGAACGCGTTTTGGTGTTTTTAAGCTGTTGAAAAATAGCAGATCTACAAGCTCATATCGCGCCACCGAGTGGCGCGATATGAGCTTGTAGTTCTGCTATTTTTTGAAAAAATTGTGAAAAGCATCAGAAACTAGAATCTGATCAGGACACAATGGATTTTTAATGTGCTGCTGAATGGTCACTGAGTACGGTGGTGTATCTGAAGCAGATTGTCCTGTGGGTCTCACCCACCCACACACACCCCCTTCCCACCTTTCATTCCATGTCTGGGACACGCTCAGCACCCAAGATGTCCATGGCTGCGGACGCCTTGGCGGCCGAAGCAGCGGCGGATTGTCCGGCGGACTCCACAAACATGTGGGGGATGTCGTTGCCGAAGTAGATTTTGCTGTTGGCGGCGATGGCCTTGTACTTCATCAGCTGCAGATACTCCGGCGTTAGTTTCATCTGTAGGCGAGGCGAGAGGGAGGAAGAAAAAAAAATAAGTGTGCTACTCAGTGTTCGGAGACGGTCAGGAGGGATTCATAGAACTATAGTTGCATATGTAACTTCCGTTCTATTTCATCCCTCCTGACCGCCAGAGTGGTTTTCAACCCTTTTCATACCAGGGCCCACCATTGATTCAGCATTTGAGCCACAGACCACCAAAACTGATTTTTTTCTTTTGCTTCAGTCCACAATTCCAGGCTGGATTTGGGAAACAAAACAGCCAAACATACAGATCAAGATGACCATTAAACTTTTAGTTGTGTAAACTTGGGCTAATTAAGATGATGAATATTTTATCTCTTGAGAGTGTAAAAATGAAACCAAATGAAGTGTAAAAATGAGTGTAAAAATGAAACCAAACGGAACCTTACGGGTCGATTTGGTTTCATTTTTACATTCTCAAAAGTTACATCTGGTTAACCAACTTAGCTGGGGACCACCTGGAACCCTCTCAGGGACCACTGGTGGACCACCTGTTGAAAACCACTACTTTAGGGGGATTCATAGAACCGTAGTTGCATACGTAACTTTGTTTGTTTACTAATACCCAATGGCCAATGCGCCTTTCTGTGTGGAGTTTGCCATGTTCTCTCCATGTCCCTTGGAGTAGGCAGGTAGGTACTGCACCCCCGAAAAACACAGTAATCCTGGTATTTAAGCTATTGCATTAGCAAATACTTCCAGGTCCATCGGAGTGTTGTTTGAACTGATCTGAGACTGGAACAACCGCTAAAGTTCTCATTTTACACCTTTCCTTCCAACAACAACAAAGCTCCCAAATCTGGCTGTCAATCGTCATTTTATTCCACTGTGTAAACTAAATCCTCCAGGGCTTGACACTAACACTTGCCCGCTTGCCTGGGGCAAGTAAAAAAAATGGTGGGGCAAGTGAAGACTGCTACCTGGTTGCCCGATCGGGCAAGTGTGCAACTTAGGGCACTATAACACACTACACAAGATAAATTTGTCTTGAAGGCAGTCATTGCACTCTGCCTCTGTGTCTTTCCCTGCTTTCTAGATATCCACAATTCCAGGCTGGATTTGGGAAACAAAACAGGCAAATTAACATACAGATAAAAATGACCTAATCTTCTACATTCTCTAGTTGTGTAGACCTGGGCTAATTAAGATGATGAATTTTAACTCTTGAGAGTGTAAAAATGAAACCAAATGGACCCGCAAAGGGTCCATTTGGTTTCATTTTTACATTCTCAAGAGTTACATCTGGTTAAACTTAAATGCAAAATTTACAATCTATTTTATGGGGGCAAGTGACCATGACCTGAGGGCAAGTAGAACCTGACTTGCACTTGCCCGATGGGCAAGTGCCTCGGAGACCTTAGTGTCAACCCCTGTCCTCCATTAGAGATCGTATTATTTCGGTGGATTTGCCATCTTGACAACATATTACAAAATGACGTCCGACTAAAATAGCCAATACTGTGCCCCTGTGGCCAGCTGGGGCTCTTGGTGGAGAGCTAAGGAACTGGTTGGAAGGAATAACGTGTTCCTTACACACGTTTTTGTCCAACCGGGGAGGGATTTCCCTGCCATTAGGTGAAAATAGGTGTCTTCGCCACCTCATGCATTGAAGGAAGCATGCTGACAGGCTGTTGCTCTCCCCAGATTGGTGGCGTTACACTAGACACTTTTTTTTAGGGGCGCCCGCTGGCCAAATTGGCCTGAAAGCATGTCGCATGTTCAAGTCCCGGTCAAGACGACCTCATCTGTATGTAGGGTTGCCAACTTTGAGATCTGGAAATAAGGAACACTTCTACGGCCGCGACGTGGGGCCGTTAGGTTAGGAATGTCTGGGGGTTTCTGGCAGAGCTGTTGCCCCATGACCCAACTACGGATAAGCGGATGAAGATGGAGTGATGATTACACATACCATATTAACCTCTGGGTCAGTTAAGGCCTGTTTACTGTGGTCAGTAAGGAAGGGGTAGGCCGGTATAGGCCTATTGCACTGTATATTGTTAATCCATTATGAACAAGTAGTCCATTGTTTTATAACCTTAAGAATCTTTCTTAAATCTAAGTTTGTTAAATGGGCAAAATCTGTATTGAATACACACACATTTATTAGACTTTACTAATAAACAATCAACCAAATATTAGCCTATATATGCCTGGCTATAGGCATATGCCCACATCAGCAGCATGAGGCAGGGAAATAGAAAAAGTACTTAACATCTTGTAAAAACACAGATAAACATCAAATCGATCTCTGTGTGCAGTTTCAGTCATGAGAACCGAGTCTGTGACAGTTGTTGTGGGGAGTTTGCATAACTCTCTTACTCTATGGCTCTGGGAGTTTGCGCAACTCTCTAAGTCTACGGCTCTGAGAATTTGGCACACAGAGCAGCAGCGATACCAGTGCACCGCGCACACACATGCGGATCTGCAGCCACGGGGAGGTTTTGGTTTGGTTTCTGCTCGTGAGAAGTCCTGTGTGCACTCACCACAGAGCAATTGTACTGTCTTAAATATATCTCCTGTTTTGTTTCGTTCACTACTGTTAAATTCAGTGTTGATGTTTGTGCGACGGATCGCACATGGCATTAAGGAAAATACGGAACAAACCGCGTTCCGTATCGATTCAATACGGAACGCATCATTTTATGCTGAATTAAGGAACGATTCCGTATTTTACGGAACGGTTGGCAACCCTATCTGTATGTCTGTCTTCATTTGATACCATCAATGAAGACCATGGCTGTTGAAAAGCCATGGCTGTTGAAAATAACGATTTAATGGCATCAACTCATTTGCGAAAATGTGATGCAAATCTTTGAATATATTCTTTCGGAAGCAAATATTTTTTAACTCAAATCTTTGCTTCTGGGGGATCCCTAGAACAACATGTTTTCAGATGCAGCCAAATATAGATAATTCTGGTGGTCCTTGGCATGAAATATGTTGAGCATCACTGACACAGGAACATAGATTTTTCAGAGAAACTAGAATCTGTCAGAATCTAGCATCAGAAACTAAAAAAACAGTCAGAAACTAGAGTCTAGTGTCAGAAACTACAATCAGGTGTCAAATAGAATATATTCTTAGATTTATCATTTTCATATTAAAAAAATCAGATCTACAAGCTCATATCGTGCCACTCGGTGGCGCAATGTGAGCTTGTAGGTCAGATATTTTTCAATAGCTAAAGTGTAACATTATGCGTTGAACACCAAAACGCGTTCAGTATACAAAGGGTTCATCTGAATTTGAACACATGTGCACGCTGACTCCCACTGAAGCTTAGTTCACATACAGTATCAGTAAGGTTTGAGTGGCTGACCACTGATTACTGTTTGTTTGCTGCTCAAATTCATTTGCAATGGGAGACACATGGTTTAAGTCAGGAAAGTTTGATGCGTTTCTTCTGCTCTCTGTCCGAGAGCATCAGGCAAACTCATAGCCTGATTATTAACTTCAATTGATTAGACCATGTGTCCCTTTGAAGATGAATTGGAGCAGCAATCAAACAGAAATCAGCAGATCATAGAGAATGGCTCAAGGGATCTACAGTACAACATTGGGTGCTTGAAAACATTGGATCACCTATTTTGATAAATATGGAAATCCTGTACAGGAAAACAAAGCATATTTTTGGACAAATATTTGTATCATTTCCCCCCCTCTAGTTTATCTTTGCCGTCATCCCTAGTTAAAATAAGAACAAGCACATTCATGTATACTGTAAATATTGCTCAACTCTCAAGCCCCCCCAAAGAAAAAACAAACAAAAAAAAAACATCACCCTCCTCTGTTTTGTTTCCTTTGGATTGGGTAACAGGATGTTGGCCAGCAGGGGCGGATCTAGACATGGGCATGGGGGGGGGGGCATTCGAGCCCCCCTAAATGACCAGACTGCCCCACCACCAAACACGATGGCAAGCAAAACAACCCAAGGTATTTCAAATTAAAGTGCTTATTTAACCCATTCAGGCCTAAGTCCGCCTAGAAAAAAGCCATTAAAACCTATGGGCGGTTTTGAAAATACCCCAAATCCTGACTTTTTCTGGAAAACTTACCAGGGATGTCAACGTTTACTAAAACATTTGTTTCTCAGGCTCTGTAGCAGCTAGAAACAAAATTCCAAAAGCATTTGATAGCTTACACCTTTGGCTTTCATGGAAAATTAATTGTCTTGGTCCAAACCTTTATCAAAAAATCAGAAAAAATTAGGAATCTAGAAAATATGATAAAACTAGTAAAACGCCTACTTAAAAACAGCAATTTTTGCATTTTTGCACACTCTGAAACACATAGAGACACATAGAAACACAATTACAACACTATTTGATAGTCTGATAGTTGCCTTGGACCAAGACTAGGTCCTACAATAGCAGGTAGGAACTAAACGTAAAAAGTATTTGAGATCTCACACTGTAGGCTTTCAAAAACTATAACTTTTATTTGTGCAGACTTTGAAAATGCACACAAAGCAGAAAAATCAAACTAAATAAAGTAATAATAAAATATAAAGTGTCCTTTCAATAAAAAAGTGACAAAAAGATATGTGTTCAATAAAAAGGTGAAAATTTCTCTGTGGAAACAGTTCACAAGCAGCTAAAAAGGTGACCACCATAAAAAATAAAGTGTCTGTTATTGCAACAAGTCACAGTTCAGTGTCAGTTCAGCATCACTGACAACCACGGGGGTGGAATCGAGCAACAAGGAAGTCCAGGAACCATCTCAGCTTCCACATCTTGTCAGTCCGGTCTACATCTGCCTTGTTGTCCTGGAGGTGTAGAAACCTGAAAATGCACATAGGTGTTAGTCATTTTTATACTTCTTTGTGGTGTTTATAATATATAAACACACACACACACACACACACCACACACACACACACACACACACACACACACACACACACACACACACACACACACACAACACACACACACACACACACACACACACACACACACACACACACACACACACACACACACACAACACCACACAGCGTGTGTGTTTATATTATAGCATTATACATGCACATTGTTCAGTAATGCAGTATACACTACAATACTCCAGGTCATTTGCCATTATAAGCATCATGTAGCGCTGTATGCTGTATCATAACATGGCTGTATTATCATCATAAACGTTAGCGTTGTGCGATGATAAATGATGAAAGGGTGCGCCTAAAAAGTTTTCCATCGCAGCGTCGACATCAATTATTACCGTTATTATCAGCAAGATCACTCAACATTATCTATTTGCAGCGCTATTATTATCATAGGCCTACTATACAATTTGTATTATTGCTATTACCTTCAGAAAACCTCGCGACGACTTTTGTTGTTGCGCTATTATAGGCTTCTATGGTCCACAATAGTACAACTCTATAATAACAATAGCACTGCTATCATACTGTTTTATCATTATAATTATCATCATAGCGGTTTGTATTAGTGTTATTATTACCTCCAAATAGCGCTGAATCTGTCCCGGGCCATCACTTTGTTATAAGTGGTCTGGAACAAAGTCTTTGTTGTCGGCAAAAAAACACGGAACCGGCTTGATCATCATCGTCGTCAGGCGATCACGCATCCATTGCGCTCTGTCCAGCGCTCCGAAGAGGGAATATAATCTGGATCAGTAACATCGTCCTCGTCTCTACTGCTATACTCATCGACAATGTCGCTGCCGTCGCTCAAAACATATTCCATTTCACGTGGAGTCGTTGTTGTTGTTTTCTTCGACGCTGCTGCTGCTGCCATGGTGATGATTGGAATAGCGGTGACGCAGTAAAAAAAAAAAAAAAAAAAACACTTTGCCGACCAATAAAGTTGCCTTAAGAGGAAAAAAAAATTCCCACAATGCATTGCGACACCCTAGAATACATACGTCATCGACTTATGACACATTTGATTGGCTATGAGACCGGAAATGGGCGGAATCTACCCAGAGTCCAGATTTGGACTCCCGGCATGAAAGGTAAAAGTCCCAAAAATGGCCTCCCGTTCTTAAAGGTAAAGATCCACATTTGGACTCCCGTCTGAAATGGGTTAATTTTAAATACCCCCCCTCCCCCCACATGCCTAGATCCGCCCCTGAACTCACCTTATTGGCCTCAGCTGCTCTCTGTGCTGTGTAGAACTCTGCATCCGCCCTGGCCTTCTGTCTGGCGAGGAAAGCAAAGTCTACAAACACAAATAGAACAGAACAGAGATGTCTCAGAGATGTTGTCAATTAGTACTGGTTTGTGAGCATTGTCCGTTTCCCTCAAAAGTAGGCCGATGACAAACTAAAGAAAAGTGCTCCTCGGAAGAGACAGGTCTCCATCAGGTCAGGTACCAGTTATTGTGGGGCCAGTCAAGATGGATTATGAGAAAAAAAAAAAAAAAATCTGACACATCCGTCGAGATCAGGGGTTTTTTTTTTCAACCTTTTTGATACCAGGGCCCCACCATTTATTCAGCATTCGAGCCACGGACCACCATTTGAGGACATTTTAGCCCCCCACAGACCTAAAACTAAAGATTCCTTTTGCTTTTGGCTGAATTAGGGAAACAAAACAGGCAAGACATTCAGACCAAAATGACCATTAATCCTCTAGTTGTGTTAAGAGGATGAATATTTAAAGTCTCGAGAGCGTAAAAATGAAACTAAATGGACCCGCAAGGGTCCATTTGGTTTACACTTTACCCCATGCTGTGTGTGTACGTGTGCACGCACACACATGTCCCGTAACAGGCTCTGTGCGAGCCATTGTTTAGGCTCATCAGTCGACTGAACTGAACGCAGTTCTGAAGAGCGGTTGGGATAGTTCCTGTGCTTCTGTGTCCTGTGTCCTGTCTAGATTTCTAGTTTCTAATATTCAAAGATTTGCACCACGTTTTCACGATTTTTCAAAAATAGCAGAGATACAAGCTCATAGCGCGCCACTCGGTGGCGCGCTATGAGCTTCTAGATCTGCTATTTTTCAATAGTTAAAACATAATGCTTAGAACACCAAAACCCGTTCAGTACACTAAGGGTTAAATTACCTTTCCCTTATTGCAGGTTAGGATGAACCCAATATTCATTTTCTATTCTCCAAATGGGTGAGGAGGACAAAAAAAGTCATCACCACTACAGCTGCTCGAATCCACTGCGCTTTGAATGTCGTTCCGCAGATTTGTGTGAGAACATTAAAATAATGCAACGTAACGCGCAAACCGGACCTGGTGTGCCAGGATGTTTTGCAGGACTTTTTTTTGTGCATACGCAGTGCTGTGCAAGCTCCTTTACTTTACTGCATAGGTGTCAAACTCTGGCCCGCCGTGTCATTTCATTTGGCCCTTGAGGCAATATCAAATTAACATTAGAGCTGGCCCGTTCAATTTTTATTTAAATTTTAATATGCTATTGTTTATTCGTTGTTTTTTGAAAGTTGGGTAGCAAACTGAGCATGAACTTCCTCTTACTACTTCAAGGCCTGAATGTTTGATTCATTTATTATTACCGTTTTATTTTTCAGATATATTACAAAAGTTTATATTAATAATTACGTCATTATTTTACCTAGATTTTGCATGACACAATAAAGTTATATAAGCCTCGCTTGTTCAATATTCAATGCAAAACTTTTTTGGGTCCCTATTAAAAGGTTAATTTGTTCAGCGTTGGCCCGTGGCTTTGTTCAGTTTTAAATTTTGGCCCCCTCTGTATTTGAGTTTGACACCCCTACTGTTACTTCTCCATCGAAGATAGAAATTCTCTAGGGGAAAATTGTGAAAACGGACTCAAAAAGCATTCAGTTGGGAGAGCCCAGACCATTTTGTTACAATAGACAGTTGCTAACGAGAGTCGGGGGGGCCACCAGACACGATAGTGCCCACCCACTCTACCCACATTATGCGTACTGTAGCGGCCACAAAGAACAGATACAGGTTCTCTTTTGTCCCTGACTCAATTTGTGCATTCAATGTGGCCAGTGGTAGGTAATAATCCTGTCGTTCTGCAGGGGCGGATGTAACATGTCCCATTTGGGAGGGCAAGAGAACATGTTGGAGGGGCAAGAGAAAATGGCATGGGGGCGGCTTCATCGCCCGTGCCGCTTCGCGCCACGGGCGATGAAGCCGCACCCATACCATTTTCAGTTACAGGACTTTTATTAGTCAAGTAAAGCATCAATAATAACATCAGTTGTTGTTGAAGTTGCAACAGACACGCAGCATGCATAAAGCTAAAGGTCTGACTCAGAGAGTTTTCTGTTTTCAATGATGAAATGCTGTTGGTTTAGTGGCGACACAACTGCAGTTAGTTAGTAGCAGTAGTAGTGTTTCACATCATTTTAAATAGAAGCACTTTAATTTGAAATATCTTGGGTTGTTTTTCATGCCATCGTGTTTGGTGGGGCATTCCGGGCATGCCTGTTAGGTGGGGCATTGCCCCCCCATGCCTATGCCTAGATCCACCCCTGTCATTCTGGATGGTGATGTTGCCCAACACCTGGTATCTAGCACTTTATGTTGGCACTTTACTGCATCGTGGCACCCTAGACCCTGCGTGTTGGCACCTGTTTACACATTGTAAGCTTCGCTACCTCTTTTCTTATTATACTTACTTCTTA
The DNA here is from genome assembly GCA_039105355.1 of Benthosema pterotum. Classification (NCBI taxonomy): domain Eukaryota; kingdom Metazoa; phylum Chordata; class Actinopteri; order Myctophiformes; family Myctophidae; genus Benthosema; species Benthosema pterotum. Next base: position 49,681,305 of record CM076972.1, on the reverse strand, counting down.
CTTACTTCAGGCACTTGTGCCCAGATCTCGTGTTATTGTCATGGTGGTACATGTTTGATTTGTATGTACCGTTATGTTCCTTGTTTTAAGCCAACAATGCTGAGCTGTAAACCAAATTGCCCCCCAGGGCAGACCTTAAAGGGGAACTCCACCCATTTTCAACATTTTAATATGTCATTAATACACCTTAGAGATGTTGTGTATGTGGACATGATAAAAAGGTTCCCCCAATTCTGTATTTCCTAAAAAAAAATGGAGGTCTGAAAAAATCATTACCATGGTGAAATACATCTGATGACATCATCAAGATGTATTTCACCATGTTAATGATTTTTCTTTCAGTCCTCTTTTTCCTGAGAGGGTACAAATGGAACCAAATGGACCCGCTAGGGTCCATTTGGTTCACATTTGTACCCTCTCAGGAAAATTTTGAAAATGGGTGGAATTCCCCTTTAATTTAATACTGGATTATGATCTATATTGATCCCATCGTAATTATTATTACTACTAGTTCCTTTAATATTCGAAACAAATCCAACATCCGAGCTCTTTGAGAGAGCCAAAGAATTGTTGACTGAAATTTGATATTTTTACTCAGTTGGAAATTGACACGATCAATATAACATAACTAAAACTAAAACCAAGAGTCTCCCAAACCTTCAATTTCAGAGATCTTCTTCTCTGTCTCCTTTTCCATGACCTTCTGTCCATACTTGATCTCAGCCACTTGGGCCACCTTCTCAGCCTCTGTAACAAAGAGAACATTACAACTTTGAAATGCGGCACAGAATCAGGCGCAGAATTTTCCGAGCCATAGTTTGTGCCGGATTAATCGTCATTAAACCCTTAGTGTACTGAACGCGTTTTGGTGTTTTATCTGTTGAAAAATAGCAGATCTACAAGCTCATATCGCGCCACCGAGTGGCGCGATATGAGCTTGTAGTTCTGCTATTTTTGAAAAATGTGAAAATGTGCTGCAAATCTCTGAATACATTATTTTGGAAGCAAACATTTCTAACGCAATTTTTTGCTTCTGGGGATCCCTAGAACAAAATGTTTTCAGATGGAGGTCCACAGCCAAATATGGATAATTCTGGTGGTCCTTGGCTTAAAATATATCAGCATCACTGACACAGGAACACAGATTTTTTTTTTTTTTTTTAGAAAAACTAGAATCTAGTGTCAGAAACTATAGAATCTAGTGTCAAAAACTCGATTCTAGCGTCAGAAACTAGATTCTAGTGTCAAAAAGTAGATAATAGCATCAGAAACATCATCATTTAGTGCCACTAACTAGACTCTACTTACTGTAGAATCTAGCGTCAAAATGAATGGCTAAAATGAATATATCAAATACGGTCTGGGGTGTTCACATAAGCCTGTAATAGGCAGCTGTAATGAACCCGTATGGGCGATACTGCAGTTAATGCACCCAGGTCTAATCGGTACACCAACTGGCTTTGTCACCAAGCCCCCCAACACACACACACACACACACACACACACACCACACACACACACACACACACACACACACACACACACACACAACACACACACACACACACACACACACACACACACACACACACCACACACACACACACACACACACACACACACACACACACACACACACACACACACACACACACACACACACACACACACACACACAAAAATGCAAATCAATCTTTGAGTGATTTTTTTTTTTTTTTTTTTTTTTTAACTTCTTTTATAATCCTGGCTTTTATATGACATTTATATTTGTTGTTTATTGGAAGGAGCATCAATATTAAGATGCCTTCTTCAAACGGCTCAGTTAGAACCCAGTAAAATCTAAAAAAAAAACATCAGCTCATTTATTGAAACCAGACTTCCCAGTGTGCAATGCTACCTGGCGTGGTACAGACCATGGGCGGATGTACATTTCCCAATGGGGGAGGGGGGGGGGGGTGGTAAGGGGGCAGCTTCATCGCCCCCGTACCATTTTCAGTAGTGTTTCAAATACTTTTAAATAAGTAAGTAAGTAAGTATCCTTGCCAGGCATGATGTCAGGAGGCCCAGCTGAGCCATTGAGGCCATATAGGTCAGGAGCCTATCTCCTGTTTCTGTAGCGTGAGGCAGCTTGATGTACAAGTACACCCCCTGGACATGACGCTAGTACATCGCAGGGACTTACTCCCAATCAACCCTTGATGCTGAGTGCCAAGCAGGGAGGCATTGGTCCCATTTTTAGAGTCTTTGGTATGACCCGGCGGGAATCGAACCCCGACCTCCCAGTCTCAGGGCGGACACTCTAACCACAAGGCCATTAAGCTGGTTATTTACTTTTAAATATAAGCACTGAAATATCTTGTTTTGCATGCCATCGTGTTTGGTGGGGCAGACTGGGCATTTAGGGGACATTTAGGGGGGCATTGCCCCCCCTAACCCCCCATGCCTAGGCTTAGATCCGCCCCAAGCGGGACGAGCAGAGGTGAATCAAGTTGAGTTTGGTGAAGTGCTGTGCGCTTTGTGTGATAGTCAGCAGAACCACTGACATCTGGACAGACAGACAGCGGAAGTAACCAATATGGCTACTTGGAAAGAAAAAAAAAAGAACAAGAAGGATGGATCTTATCCATACTATAAATAAGGAAATGTCTGTCTGTCTGAATGAATGAATGTCTAAAACCGTAATATTACGAAGAGATCAATGAAGCCCTTTTCTTCAAATTAACAAATTATTGATTATTATTAATGCATTTATTGGTGCATTCAATTCTCAATCCACTTAACATTGGCAAAAGCAATTCCCTTTTCAGCCATGGGAGGCAATGCAAACAACACACACACACACACACACACACACACACACACACACACAACACACACACACACACACACACACACACACACACACACACACACACACACACACACACACACAACAGGAACCATTATACACATCTTCCACTTTGAACACATCTTCCGTGCATGTGTCCTCTGACTGACTCCAGAAAAAAAAAAAAAAAAAAAAAGAAAAAAAAACATTGTCCTGATTATTAGAGTGGCCACGCGTCTGCTGCTTTCTCATGTTATGATGACGTTGACTTTACATTTTCACAACAGCAGGGACATGCAACTTTCACAATGCATGTGTGTGTGTGTGTGTGTGTGTGTTGTGTGTGTGTGTGTGTGTGTGTGTGTGTGTGTGTGTGTGTGTGTGTGTGTTCACATGTAGCAGGCATGTCTAACTTTTGCGACGCTCATGTGTGTCGAATTCCCAACAACATATAGATGGATTTTTACAGGTAACGGCCACCAACAGTGCTATAACACAACGGTTTTCAAGTTGGTCCGGGACCACCAGTGGCGCCTGAGAGGGTTCCAGGTGGTCTCCAGACTAAATGATGGAAAGTCGGTTAACCAGATGTAACTCTTTGAGAGCGTAAAAATGAAATCAAATGGACCCTTGCGGGTCCATTTGGATTCATGTTTACACACTCAAGAGTTATGATATTCACCATCTAAATTGGCACCATTAATTGGTGCGGCTTATACAAGGAAAAAAAAATAAGTGTTTTGCCCCAAATGTAGCTGGTGTGGCTTATATTTTAGGTGCTGCTTATAGTCCGGAATTTACGGTATATAATTTGTGAAGAATCCCTCAGCAGTGTGTACCCTGACACTAGATTCTAGTTTTGATGTTACATTCTAGTTTCCGACAATATATTTTAGTTTGCAGGCACTAGATTCTTGTTTCTAATGCTTGATTCTAGTTCCAGATGATACATTCTAGTCGTGTTGCGACACGTTTTGATCTAGGCAGACCTAAACGTCTACTATTGTGTGTGTGTGTGTGTGTGTGTGTGTGTGTGTGTGTGTGTGTGTGTGTGTGTGTGTGTGTGTGTGTGTGTGTTATTTAGTTAACTGATTGGCAAACATGCGCTTCGCTCACCGATCACAGCTTTTATCCTCTCCGTCTCCGCCTCCTTCTCCACAACCTTCTGAGTCTGTTGTGTAATCAGCAACTTGGTCTTCTCACTCTCCCTGTAGGGGAGACACACACACACACACACACACACACACACACACACACACACACACACACACACACCACACACACACACAACACACACACACACACACACACACCACACACACACACACACACACACACACACACACACACACACACACACACACACACACACACACACACACACACACACACACACACACACAGTAAAGAGATTGAGAAACAACCACTGACGGTATCCTCTTAACTTCATCCAAACCTTCATCCTGGCCTGAGGCTGATTGTATAAACATACAGTTTTTTGTTTGTTTTCTTAAAAATCCTTTGTTGCTACTTCGGTGGTCTAGACAAAAAAAAAAAACATACTGTACAAAAACATGTAATGTCTTTTGCCTTTGTCTTTTTAAAAAAAAAAGGAAATATCATTTAATAAGTTCACTGTACAATTAACCTTTAGGACTGTAATAGCGAGCATGTGTATTCTCCGTGCAGTGAGAGGAGGTAAACATATGATTTCTGGGTACAGGTCGTCCTAGTTCCACACTTCATTGAACAGGCCCTTTTCCTCTGCTTTTGTTATGGCCTCCCCTCCTGCTGAGAAGTGTGTGTGTGTGTGTGTGTGTGTGGTGTGTGGGGGGGGGGGGGGGGGGGGGGAGAAGAGAATTGGCATAACAACTAAATTAGAAAAGAAGATAAGCCAGTACTTTGTTTAAGGTTGGGCTGATTGGTCCAATAAATTGTCTCTAGGCTGACTGATCAGGGGGCTGAATATCTTTTTGGTTGCGTTGCTTTCACAACATCATTATTGTTTATACATAAAATAAAATAGCGTAATTCCCATGCTGATTTTTTTTTGTATTCCCAATTGATGCGTGGAATACAAAATACACATGATAACAGGCGGAATAGCGTCAGAGAATATTGTGTTTTCCTGGGTAGTACTCATGGGTGTAGTGTAGGGGGGACAGCATCCCCCCACTTCTCTCACATCTAAGATATTTTTGGGGCAAAAGTAGGCCTATGTTTTTTGTCTTGTCATTTATTTTTATGGATAATTTTTGTAAACATTCTTTCTCAATATGCTATACTTGTTTTAATAGCGTGTCTGTGTGTGTTGTACAGTTGCAGGCAAATGTGCATGCAAATGCGCATGCACGTGTCTTAAAGGGGAATTCCACTCATTTTCTATATTTTATTATGTCATTAATATACCTTAGAGATATTGTGTGGACATGGTAAAAAAAAATAATAATAAAAAGTTCCCCCATTCTGTTTCCTGGAAATGGAGGTCTGAAGAAAATCATGTAGCATGGTGAAATACATCTTGATGACATCATCAGGATGTGTTTCACCATGTTAATGAGTTTCCTTTTTTCTGAGAACGTACAAATGGAGCGTACAAATGGACCCTAGCTGGTCCATTTGGTTCCATTCGTACGCTCTCAGAAAAAAAAAAATGAAAATGGGTGGAATTCCCCTTTAAGAGGCGTCCCCCCCCCACTTCTAAAAGTCCCACTACAACACTGGTAGTACTTACATGATTTCATAGTTCCTGCGAATGCTCTCTGGGATGTTGGGCTTTGTGACCCGGACCGCCTTTATACACACAGAGAGAGAGAGAGAAAGAGAGAGAGAGGGTGGGGGGTGGGTGTACCAGACAGACAGACAGATAGAGGGGTTAAGTTAACAAGGCTGTGAAATAACAGTTTAACAGTGGGGGGTGAGCAGGACGGCCTTGTCGAACAACCTTTTAGTTTTAAAAGGGTGGCTTAAACGTGACATTTCCACCAACAGGAAGTTATCAAAAAACAAAGTCTGTTTCTGTTCACTTCACTCAGGTTACCCTGTTGTGTTATTACGAACCATTAGGAAAGCAACAGTATTGTCATTCCATTTCTTCCTGGAGAATTATCAGCTAAACAAGAGGATGCAATGCTCCCAATGGAACTTCGCTAGTACAATAATAAGGTTTATCTGTTATGTGGGAGTTCTGCTCGTGTTCCAAGGGGCCACGCATTAAAAGTAGGGATATACAGTATATATGCTTTTATTGAAACGATACCCCTTGAGATGTCTCATCTCATTTTCGAGGGAAACACTGATGCACTGATATGGACATTCTTGATGGATACCGATGTTTATAGTAACAATTTAACCGATAGCCGATAATGATACCGATAATCCATAGGCTTATTTAGCTTTTGTTGTTTTTAAAGAGATTGAGAAACAATCGCTGCTGCATTCCTCTTAACTTTATCCAAACCACGCCACCACACCAATACCAATTCCGGTTACAGGACTTTTAATGGGCAAGTAAAGCATCAATAATAACATCAGTTGTTGTTGAAGTTGCAACAGACACGCAGCATGCATAAAGCTAAAGGTCTGACTCAGAGAGTTTTCTGTTTTCAATGATGAAATGCTGTTGGTTTAGTGGTGACACAAGTGTCGTTAGTTAGTATAAGTATAGTAGTGTTTCAAATAATTTTAAATATAGACAGTTTAATTTGAAATAATTTGAATGTTTTTTGAATGTTTGGTGGGACAGTCAGGGCATTTAGGGGGGCATTGCCCCCCCATGCCCATGCCTAGATCCACCCCTGGCATTATCATCATAATGTCCCATTTCAGCTCAGGTAAAATTGTTATATGTTGTTCTTTTCATGTTGTACTCGAGGCGTCAACAAAAAAGAGGAGCTCTCACTGTTTCCCCCGAATAAATAAAGGTCGATAAGGAAGTTTCACTGCGTTGCATGGAGTGCAGCTTCGCAGCAACAAACACTGTCAAAGCTATTGGCTTAGTTCTTAGTCAGCTAGACTAGATTCATTCTGGATATGCTATAACTTCAAAGTTTTGCGTCATTGAGGACAAATTATAGTTATAATCATAACTCTTTCAAACTAGATCTGCATAAAATAACCACCAGTGCCAGCCCTTTTTCCAAATGGACCCTAGCGGGTCATTTGGTTCCATTTGTAACCCTCTCAGGAAAAAGGGGTCTGAAAGAAAAATCATTAACACGGTGAAAACATTTCTTGATGTGCATCAAGATGTTTCACCATGTTAGTGGTTTTCTTCAGACCTCCATTTCTTGGGAACACAGAATGGGGGAACTTTTTTTCCACCCAACACCTCGAAGGCACATCAAAGACATAGTAAAATACTGAAAATGGGTGGAGTTCCCCTTTAACACAACTACAAAAGTGATGAGAATATTACTTTCAGTGCAGAGCTTCATACACTTTGTCAGATCAGGAACGGGCTAGGAGAGTAAGGGGAGTGAGAGAGACCGTGCCAACAGTTGCAACGAGAGCTCAGGAGCTTGTTATGTGGTGGTGTGTGCAAGTGCCAAAGTTACTACTGACCGTGACACAAAACGTATATAGAGATGCGCAGTGACGTCACCGCCCCGGTTCCGGAAGTCTTTTCCCTATTCATTTTTCTCATAGACTTTTCGAAAATATTATATCAAGACGATTACGCCGCGGCCAAAGCCAACTCAGGTCGTGACAAATCATGACAACAAACACAATATCGTATATATAATATATAATTGGGAAGAAGTAGAAAACGGACATGATACAAGACTTTTTGTTTCGTTTTTCATCTTAGAAATTATTTTATTGGCCCAAAAGTTTGTGTGTCATCATGATTCGTCACGACTCGAGTTGGCTGTGTCCGGGGCGTAATCGTCTTGATATAAATTATTTTCGAAAAGTCTATGAGAAAAATGAATTGGGAAAAGACTTCCGAACCGGGGCGGTGACGTCACTGCGCATCTTATAACGTAGGAAAGCATAGCCGGAAGAGTCTTGTAGTAAAAAAAAATTCAAGCACTGTCCATGTTGGAAACTTGTAGCTATTTAGCTAAACACTAAGCAGCTGACCGAAGCTCACCTAGCTTTGATAGTGTATCTGCGGCAAACTAGGGATCCACAATTGATTGAAATAGAGGGTTCAGAATTTAGACAATGTAAAAAAAAAAAAAAAAAAAAAAAAGAAAAAAAACGAAAATCGCTTTTCCCCCTTTCTCACAGCCTACCATACCCCCCCTCTTCCAACTTCCTGTTATGCAGAGAGAAAAAAAGTGTTCTGTTGAATAAGCAAAGAAAAAATGCAATGTGTTCTGCTGTTTACTTTAAGAAAAAGTTGTCCAAGAGAAAAGAAATGACTTTGTGTTCTACTGTTTACTTGGAAAAATGGAAGAAAAAAGAAGGAAAAAAAAACACTACTTCAATGTTACATTATCAGAAAGAAAAGTGAAGCTTGTACTTTATACATCGCCTTTTTCAATAAGAACCAGGAAGAGAATATAATTAAACCATATTTAAAATAACTAATTGTGTTTTTGTTGTAGTTTTACCCTGCAAAATATCTAAATTGAGGTTTCAGGGGGGGGGGGGGGGGGGGGAATCAAGGTTTTAGACCAAATTGGCAATACAGCAACCTATGCTGCACTCTTACGTGGTGCAGTGATAAGGAACACAAATATACTACGGTACACAGAGAGTCAAAAAATCAAACTCACGCTTTAAGACTAAACAATCGTCGTAAAGTAGTAAAATCAGTCTTTTATGCAATTATCATCACAATATAAACTTTCCCTATGTTTATGATTAATGAATTATTCATTCCAAAATGTTTTGTTAATTCAAGCTCACGCATGAAAGCCCTGGTATAAAATTGCACACTGCATATTTCACACTGAACATAGGGCACACAACTTGGACGAGTTGTGACATCACACAAAGTACAATGGTACAGTTACAATAAAATAATATACTATTGTGCAAAATTTAACAGTTTCGGAACCAATTATATAGCCTTGGCACCCAAGCTTTCATTTTTTCGTCTGCGTTGTGCGAAAACGGAAAGCCTGGACTAATTTGTTAGCCACGGTGGCCTAGAAGTGGGAGGAGTCAACCGTTCAGTGTGGGCGTGGCTCCAAATGATGTGACGTAGCACAGCAGTGGAGGGGCTGTACGGGGAGGGGCTTAATTGTCAAAGGGAATTTAAACTTTGTGTAGGACAGAAAGCTACACGAATCTGAATATAGGAGGGTTTGTGCCCTTCAAAACCAATGCAAATGTACGCTTTGTATTTACACATTTTACTGAGTAAAATATCGGAATTCAGTAAATAAAGGAATATGTATTGGATCGGAACTGAAAACGGGCATACTTTGTACTCGTGGTACAGCGTGCTGTGTTAATGCTGTTCCATCCACTTTACATTAGCCAGAACTTTGAGTTCTGCAATACCTGTATGATGAGACCAGGGGCCATGGATGTCAGATCCTCCTGTAGTGTTTTCTTCAGATTCTCATCGATCACATCTGAGGGGAAAAAGGTAAGATTGAGATAATTATGAGTGATTGAAGTATGATTGTGCAAGAGTTTATTATCGCTTTGAACAACTAAGCCTCCCTCTGAAATTCAGCCCGGCTCAGTCAACTGGTTTTAATTTTTCAAAAAAAAAAACAATGTTTGTATTCTGCATCATTACCAAGCCTTATTTTATTGCTCTTGGCAAGGGAATGTGGACTGTTGACAACCACATCTCTTTCGATATAAACATGGAGTCCTGAACCACTTCTTTTCATCGGATAGTGAGGAGTTTTACAGAAAGGCCGTAAAAACACATGCAGAGAAGACACAATCCCAGTTTGAGGAATAACCCAAATATGTAGTGGTTTCCAGTGCAGCAAGAAATAAACTAAACACCACCAACACCAGCAACTGATCTTGTAGAGCTATTTGCATTGAAATTACTCTCCATAGTGCTGGGCAGGTACTTTAAGCCCTGTGCCGCTGGCACATTTGTGTTGAATGCGAGGATTACATATACAGTATGCGTCTGTGCCACGACTTTCACGTTTGAAACACTTATTTTGAAGCGCCAGATTTCGAAACTGGATGTACCCCCCCCCCCCCCCCCCCCCCCCAAAAAAAAAAAAAAATCACTTCAGGTTAGGCCTGCTATGTACAGGTGCTGGTCAACGAATTAGAATAATTTGAACAGTGCAATCGTTAAAATCTTTGAATGCATTTCTTGTGCAGAAAACAAATCAGGTGTTCACCGGAACCTGTCCTACTGGTTAGAGTAATCACAGAACTCGTTACCTGTAAAAAATTTGCTCAGCTGAACTTTCCAAAAGGCCCATTTAGGCCATTTAACTGTGACACTGTTGTTTCATTGAATTAGAATAATGGAGAAACCGTTTCATTGAATTAGAATATTTTTTATTATAATTAGAATCATCACTTTCTCAGTATTTTGTGGCTGCCCCCCTTGGCTTGTATGACTGCCTGAAGTCTCCGTGCAGGGGTTGACACTAAGGTCTCCGAGGTACTTGCCCATCGGGCAAGTGCAAATCAGGTTCTACTTGCCCTCAGCCAAATGGACCCTTGCGGTTTCATTTTTACACTCTCAAGAGTTAAAATTCATCATCTTAATCAGCCCATAGTGGTCACAGACCCAGTGGTCCCTGACCGCAGCAAAATGATAGTTTGGAACCAAGTGGACCTGGGAGAGAGATAGGTATAGATAGCTAGTTCTTCAAATCGATGCCACGGACAGGGCTTGACAGTAACACTTGCCCGCTTGCCCGGGGCAAGTAAAAAAATGGTGGGGCAAGTGAAGACTGCTACCTGGTTGCCCGATCAGGCAAGTGTGCAACTTCGTGCACTATAGCACTACACAAGATAAATTTGTCTTGAAGGCGGTCATTGCACTCTGCCTCTGTGTCTTTCCCTGCTTTCTAGCTATCTACCTATCTCTCTCCCAGGTTCATTTGGTTCCAAACTATCATTTTGCTGGGGTCAGGGACCACTGGGTCTGTGACCACTATGGGCTAATTAAGATGATGAATTTTAACTCTTGAGAGCGTAAAAATGAAACCAAATGGACCCTTGCGGGTCCATTTGGTTTCATTTTTACGCTCTCAAGAGTTACATCTGGTTAACCAACTTAGCTGGGGACCACCTGGAACCCTCTCCGGGACCACTGGTGGTCCCTGGACCACCTGTTGAAAGCACCCAAGTAGGAAGTAAACTTAAAAGCAAAATTTACAATATATTTTTTGGGGGGGCAAGTGACCATGACCTGAGGGCAAGTAGAACCTGATTGCACTTGCCCGATGGGCAAGTACCTCGTAGACCTTAGTGTCAACCCCTGCACGGAGACTTCAGGCAGTCATACAAGCCAAGGGGGCAGCCACAAAATACTGAGAAAGTGATGATTCTAATTATAATAAAAAATATTCTAATTCAATGAAACGGTTTCTCCATTATTCTAATTCAATGAAACAACAGTGTCACAGTTAAATGGCCTAAATGGGCCTTTTGGAAAGCTCAGCTGAGCAATTTTTTACAGGTTACGAGTTCTGTGATTACTCTAACCAGTAGGACAGGTTCCGGTGAACACCTGATTTGTTTTCTGTACAAGAAATGCATTCAAAGAATTTAACGATTGCACTGTTCAAATTATTCTAATTCGTTGACCAGCACCTGTAGTCCCGGATGTATCGCTCTCTCTCATAGTAATTATGCAGAAAAAACAATGAGGGGTATTAATCTTTGTGTTTTGAAATTATATTACCCCTATTCTGGGGTGAATATTCAACGAGAATAGCACATACAGTATATAGCATACCTGGGCATTATGCGGCCCGGGGGCCAAATGCGGCCCTTTGGCTGACTCTGACCGGCCCGGGGACCACCAGTGGTCCTTGAGAGAGTTCCAGTTAAATATGGAAAGTTGGTTAAGCACATGTAACTCTTTGAGAGCGTAAAAGTGAAACCAAATGGACCCTTGCGGGTCCATTTGGTTTGGTATATAAGCTCACAACAGAGCCAGCAGCAAACAACAAAGTGTTGAGTGTGGGCCACCTGAATATTTGTGGCGTCAATCCTACTAGACTCACCGAATAGTCCAATGTAGACCTCCTGTAGTGAGTGTACGCTGCAGAACTGATTGAGCTCATGATGCACTTTGTTAAATATCAAGGCTTTGTCGTAGTCGGCTGTGAAGTTCCTCACTATGTCGTACACTGGAAAACGAAAAAAAGAGAAACCGACGCTTAAGTTGCTGTAAGTCGTGAATCACAGTGCGTGGCAAAATACATTCCTTCTCCAAAATGTGATTGGGTTGCGTAATTTGTCTTTCACTTGTCCAGACAGCTTCAATTACTGTTTCGCAATCGCACCGAGCTGATTGGGCAGGTCAGTAAAATCCAAAACTAATAGAAAGTGATGAATATTTATGCCGAATACATTGTTTGATACTCTTGGCCCTTCGCATGCATGGTTTATGGATTTACCTGCTGAAGGAATAAGATAGTTCACCACTTCTATGCGGTCGAAGTAAATCATCACTCCCCCACTGAGGAAAAGGAACAAATAATCCGTTAAACACATGCCATTTACGCATTTATGGACGCATTTATTAAAACATTACGGAAAAAAGGTGAAAAAGGCAGTGACGCTGTGCCGTCACTGCCACAAAGCCACAACAATGCTGCGAGTCATGTTAGTGTCACATTTCTATTAAAATCAGGCAACGAAATGGAAAGCACAGTACTGTAGCTCCTTGGTCACGTAGCATATCGGCAAAGTAACCACAACTATGCAGACCTTGTGTCTCGAATATGTGTCGACACAAGATACTGGTTCTATCAATGGCAGAATGAAGTGATAACCAGGGGTGTAGTGGAGGGGGGACACAGTCCCCCCACTTCTCACATCTAAAATATTTTTGGGGCAAAAGTAGGCCTAGTCTTGTCATTTACAATTAGGCATAGTAAACAATATTTCTCAATATGCTATACTTGTTTTAATAGCGTGTCTGTGTGTGGTGCGCAGGTGCACGCAAATGCAAGTGTGCATGCACGTGTCTTAAAGGGGAATTCCCTTTGATATTGTTGACAAATTCTTTAATTTAGGTCTGGAAGTCTAAATAAATGTCATCAAATGGTGGTCTGTGGCTCAAATGCAGAATAAATAATTGACCTTGATATGAATATTCTTGAAAAACACTCATTTAAGGTATATTTAGAACTCATAAAAATATGCAATTAAATTGCGATTACTCAGATTATCTATGGGCAATCATGCGATTAATCACTAGTAATAATATTAGATATTACTTTTGACCCCCCCCCCCCCCCCCCCCTCCATCCACAAAAAAGGGTAGTAGAGGCAACACACAATCTAACTCCACCTCGCATCCACTCCATTGGCTTATTATGAATGTGCTGGAGACTGCTGTGCTGTGATTGGCTAAAACGCTGCCTCACCCCACACAACCCCCCCCCCCCCCCCCCCTCACGAATTAGCACCGCCTTTCATGAGCCAGACAAATATTTTGTTTTCGTGATTCGTTGACAACAACAACAAGTAGTTCTAGGGCTGTCTGCAGGGAAACAGCTGCAGCATCAAAGTAGAAGCAACGTACACTGTATATCTATTTAGATTTTTGGCTAAAAGGTTGCCTCTATTACCTTTAAATGAAATGATTCCAAGCCAACACGTAACAAAACAAGAACTAAAAAGTAATATGTAATGCTATGTTATATTTTTGTAATAGTACTATGGAATGTAATAATATTACAGTAATATATTTCTAGGAACTAGTTACTGGCCAACACAGGTGACAAGGCAGGTTTCACAATCTGGTGCATCGTAGTGAAGACGACACACTACCTTGTGCCACACGGTACATTCTTCACCTCATCGGTCTGCAGAGTCGTCTAAGAGATGAAGGGAGTAAGAGCAACACGTTAATAATTTGACATAAAACCGTGATACTTAAATTTGAACCGTTTCCCGTGTCCCGTCTCTACTGGCGTGCACTGCTGTTCATAGACAGGTAATCTGAGAAGTGGCCTGATGGTGGTGGTTTGACTCAAACGAGGGCATGAACTTAATAAAACGGAACACTTGAGGATTTTACAGTGTAAGCTGCAGGAGAAGAAAAAACAAATGTGAGACAAGCTTCCTCCCGGTTTTCATACTAAACTGCCACCTGCGGTCGCAACCAATGTATGGGTCTAAAGTTAAACGCATGTAATATACGGTAACTAATTACTGGATGTTGGCAGACAGAAGTAATGTAACAGTATTAACCAGTTTTACCCTGGCAGCCAAATCTAGCCTGAATGTGACGTGAATCCGAAGTCTAAATCCACACAGGTCACATGGAATCCGAAATTTTAAAAAAGTGTCCCGGGTCACATTCAGAGTTAGTTTCAGATCGGATATAAATCGGATCCGAGGTGATCTGACCGCAGTCTGAATGCGACGGCCAGATGAAGTGATCCAGGTCGCATATCAAAATAGGAAAAAAGGATATCAAGCATAGGCTACGTATGAAGAATGGTATCACTTCATTATGTCAGCTCTGCAGCTGCTGTTGTACCGACGGACAGTGAATTCTTTGTCTGTACATCAAAGGGTAGATTCCGGATAACTGCCGGATAATCCCCCCAAAGACTGACTGACAGGGGCGGATTGGCCATCTGGAGTACAGGGAGTTTTCCCGGTGGCCTGTGCCACCTAGTGGCCTGGACAGTTTTTTTTTTTGTTTGTTTGTTTTTTTAAAGTCCAGGGCAGGCCAGGGTGCCAGGGCGCCAGGCCCAGGCCAGGCAAACTAGTGTTTGCCATATTCCCATTCACTCCTGTGCGCCAGGGCGCTCGCGCTGCTGGAGGCAGTGTTGCCAACTGCCAAGATCCAAAATGCACTAGTGGCACTTCCAAAATGCACTAGAATGCGCTAGATGCTCGCCTGGAACATACAGATCAAAATGACAATTTAATCTTCTACATTCTCTAGTTGTGTAGACTAAGTTGGGCTAATTCACATGATGAATATTTTAACTCTTGAGGGTGTGAAAATGAAACCAAATGGACCCGCAAGGGTCCATTTGGTTTCATTTTTACACTCTCAAAGAGTTACATCTGGTTAACCAGCTGCCCCCCCAGGGTGGCCTAGCAAAGGCAAAATTGTCCCGGTGGGAAAATATGTGCCAATCCGCCCCTGCTGACTGAGAACCAACCTGTGGACCACTGTTGTGTTGGGAGAGGGTATGGTGAACTCATGCTGCGAGCAGCAGACACGTGCGAGTGATTATGGGTTAAGTTTATCTACAATGGTGACTCAACCTGGCAATGTGGTTCAGTTTTTCTCGAAATTTTCCCGTTTCTGTGGAAATTCTTCACACCCAGGTCACTTCCCAGTAACGGACAACATTAACACGTCATCACCAGGTCATTTACTGCTTTGATGTGGTCTAATATAAGAATGTTACAACAGTCAGTCAGACCCATATTATACATTCTGTTCATAGCGAAAATGTTACGAAATGTTACGAAAAGTACCCCCCCCCCCCAACAACAACAAAAAAAATCAAATCTGACTGAATGTCTAAAACCGGCCTTAGTGATGAACCCAACACTAGTAGAGGGACAAGCCTGTTTTTGTTATTGCCACACGCAACTGTAATCAATTAGATATTTGGCATGCAGATGAACATACTGTAGAATTGACACTGGCACTGGATGAACGTCCACACAACAATGTTATACTATTAGTAAATGCTATAAAGCGTTATCATTTCCATTGTTCGGTAGTGAGTGACCTTCAATGGGGCTGCTAGAGCCAAATCAAGACTGACCTGAACAGACTTATAAATGGTGATAAAGGGAAGCATCAAGTGAAAGCCAGGACCGCTGGTGACTGTCAGGAGAGCTCCTCCCCTGTGAGAGAGAGAGAGACACACACACGCACACACACACACGCACGATTTCAAAACGTGGCAGGGTAGGTGCAGAGAAAACAATGTGGAGCGCCATGTTGACAGCACTGCCATATGGTTGGTTTGTGTGTGGGGAACATTTCATTGTGATGTCCCATCTGTGCTGTTTATTTTCTCCACTAGCTCTGTGGTTGTCAACATGGGGTCCAGAAATCCCCCCAGGGGTGCTTCGGGGAGTACCAGATCTAGGGTGATTGATACTAAGGAACCACATGGACCTTTATGGGTCTGTAACTCTTGAGAGTGTGCAAATGGAACCAGATGGACCCTTATCTCAGAGTAAAAAGAAATATTACTAAGTATAATAGATCAGGGTCAGAGAGATACATTTTTTTAATCAAATGGGAGTCTGTTACGTAATCGAATTAGAGGTCCTTAGAAGTTAAAATGGTTGTGTAATCTGTACCGGATGTAGTACATCAGCTTTGGAGAAGATGTTCCTTACAGACTCTTCCCAAACTGTTAGGAAATGTAACTTTGCTCAATCAATTTACAGTGTTTTCATTGTTGATTTGACAACTTGATTCATTTGAATTTGTATTCACAGTATGTAGAATGAGTGCATTTCAAACAAAACATGCAGGACTTGCATGCAAAAAAAGAGAAATCATCGTTATATACCGGTATTATACAGTAATAAAAAGAAAAAAGGGGTGTGGGGGGTTTCTTTATTATTATTATTATTTTGTTGGGGACCAGTTTCAAATTGCAGCTGCACCTAGGAGTTCATTGAGAGCATTTTTTTATGAGTCTATGGATTTACAATTTCGGTAGGGAATTCCACATTTTAGTACCAAGGAGCCAAAATTAATTTAACCCCTTGAGGGAGCCGAATCTGGGATAAACACAACTTGTGAAAAATTAAAATGAATCTTGCTGTGTATTTGCCGTAAGGCTTTGTTTAGCAGTTTTGAAGCCTCACTTGAACCCTTATGCGCATCAAAGAACCGCATTCTACGCATCAAAAAAAGGGGGGGGGGGTTCGCTCTTGGTTTCTATTCGGTGAAGGTGGGAATGCAATCTGCAGCAAATACAAGAAATAAGTTAAAGGGGAACTCTACCCATTTTCAACATTTTTGAGAGTGTACAAATGCAACCAAATGAACCCTAACAGGTTCATTTGGTTCCATTTGTATGCTCTCAGAAAAAAGAAGCGTCTAAAGAAATCCATTAACATGGTGAAAATACATCTTGATGATGTCATCAAGATGTTTCACCATGTTAGTGGTTTTCTTCAGACCTCCATTTCTTGGAAATACAGAATTGGAGGAACTTTTTTTTATCGTGTCCACACAACATCTCTAAGGTATATTAATGACATTAAAATGTTGAAAAGGGGTGGAGTTCCCCTTTAGTAGTTAAATAAGTTAAAATAGGAAATAAGTTAATAACAATAAATAAAGTTGGAGATGGAGAAGGGGCGTCTTATGTAGCACTAAGATTACCGTTACCGTGAACAGACGTGATCGAATGAGGAGACTGAAGTCCTGATCGAAATATGGCCAGATACGCACCTTAATGAATTGCTTAATTGCTTAAAAAAGTGTTTTGTCTGTCTTTATGAGCATAGTGTCACTGTGGGTGAGGATCCAACAAGTGGAGACTTTCTTCATCTTGTTTAAATATAAATAAAATACTGCAAATTAATTGATCTATAAACTGTGTATGGTAATTTCCGGACGATAAGCTGCACCTGAATATAAGCTGCACCTGACAATAAGCTTTATGTTAGAGCACCGTTACCTGTAAAAATCCATAGATTGGCCGCACCGTTGTATAAGCCGCAGGGTCCAAAGCATGTGAAAAAGTAGCATCTTACAGTCCGGAAATTACGGTAGATATGGCATGTGCATAGTAGCATACTCATTTTATATGATCGGATAGCGATTGGACAAAGTAGGTGCGATTGGACAAAGTAGGTGATTTTAAACAAAATCATTATTTTTGTGCTCCTGTGAGAACCGTGGGGTATAATATTGTCACCCCAACTCTAATCCCTTTTCAACGGGTACCATGCATTCATGGAATGAGCAAATGGAAAATTGTTGGTGTTAAGGCTTCACAATTAATCAAATCAAAACCGAGGTTTCAGAATTTGGACAATGTAAAACAATGAAAAACGAAAATAATGGTTTCCGCTTTCCCGACACATTTATGGTAGAACTGTGTCACTCGCTCACGGCCTACTGGAATAAAGTGTTCTGTTAAATAATGTGTGCGCAATGTGTTCTGCTGGTTATTAATAAAAAGGTCGTCCAAGGCTCCAAAAACAGAAAAGAAATGCAATTTGTGTTCTACTGTTTACTGTACTTGGGGGGGGGGAAAAGAAAAAAAATGACTACCTCAATGTTCATTAAAAGAAGGAAAAGTGAAGTTTGCACTTTATCCATCTTTGTTCAATAGGAACCACCTTATTCTCCGTTAGAGGGAGGATAGTCAAATAAAAACATTATTTAAAATAAATAATTGTCTTTTTTTTTTTGTAAAAATGTATAAATAAATACAAATAAACATGAGGTTTTATTTTTAGGCTAAATCGTGAAGCCCTCATTGGTATTCACACTTGCTTTGAGTTGCATAGTGGATGATTGCACTCTCCTCAACCCAATGGAACACTTGTGGGATCAGCTTGAGCGTGCTTTGCATGCTAGAGTGACCAACATGACACGTGTTGACTTGCAACAACTCCTGGTTGAGGGATGGGATGTGGCTACGGTACACTTTTCAGTGTATGTACTATTGTAATGTGCAGTTGCACTATTTAGTGGGTTATATCTTGAAGGCTTGAATGAGACCTGAAGAAAACCTTCCAAGCTTTTCTCTCACCTGTAATAAACACCGGTGTGTCCCTCCTCAATCTTGTGGACCGAGGCCAAAAGTGCTGCACCTGCTGCAGCTGCGACGATGGAGAAAATGGCACCCCACTGTGCCATCCTGGAGACATTTCAGAAGACAAATAAATTGTTATATAGCCATTCGTGAAAATGAAAGGTCCTAACTGTATTAAACTATCATAAACTCCCCAACATTGCACCTGTATGGACAGCTTGGATTGTCCTCTTTGTCTCTGTCAAAAGAAATCATCTATAAAAAAAAGGTGCTGATAACATCTCAATAGATTCTATAGAGATGTTATCAGCACCTTTCTGTCAATGAACTCTGTGTCTGAGTCAAGTGATGCACACTATAGATACTAACAAACTTTTACAGTAGAAAAGCATCAATACTGCACTGTATACTTAAAAAGGAATGAAATAAAAGTATTGAAAACTACTAATTCTCCACTAAATTAAAATAAAATAAGTACCTCAAAGTTGTACAGCAGGTAGTAAACTGGGCTATAACAAACACAGACGGATCATGTCTGCACAGAGTTCAGAAAGTTTCTCATAACATGCATAGGCGGATCTAGAAATTATGGGAAATTATAGAAATTATGGGCACAGCGCTAGTGTCTGCACACATGCATATCAATTAGGCTTGCGAAATTCACTGGCATTTCAGCAGAATCTACAGCAAGGCATTGCTTAAAAATAACAATAAACAGCCAAAATGACTAAGCCAACTAATTGCAACAAACGGTTAAACACTTGCAGTAATGTACCGTATCATGATGGTTTAGGACTTTCAGTTTATTGTATTCTGTCCTCACAACGGCTTGACAGATAGCCAACAAAAACTCCAGAAAACAGTATTCTTCAGAAGAGTATAGATTTACTGTCGTTACTGTAAGACTGAAAACAATGTACAATACAAACCATGTTTCAATAAACTGCTCATACATATGCAAATTAAATCACAACCATGTAAATAGTTCCAGGCACAAACATTTTAAACATATTTTAACGACTCGAAATAAATTAACTGACAAATCGTAGAATATGTATTCAAATGAATCGTATGTCTATGAATTGTAACATCCTTCCGAACAAAGATTGAACAATGATGCAGCACATTGGCTTGGAGGCTTTATGCTCCACGATTCAACAAAATGACATGTGCAGGCTTGGATAACATTAAAGAAACAACTCAAATGACATCTCTTCTTCCACAGAACACATGGCAATGAAACTGTGGGGGGAAAAAAACCCAAAACGTCCACCAGGAATCAGAAACTAAACTGGTGGCAACACACCCTGTCTGGTATACTAAGAGTATGCCACTATAAATGACTCTTTATGTCAATATCCTGAGTTTGAAGTGTCAACAAAGGCAGGTTGACGGGTAGGTTGCAGGAAAGGTTGCAGGGGTGCTGTCCTGGTCCCGAAGGCGTGGATGACACCGCAGTTTTCCTAAGTGGTGTCTCATTACTGTACCTGACAGGTTTCTCTGGCTTAGTCTGCGATGCATTAGTCATGAAGAGCCTAAAACTTGGGTTATGGCGAGCTTGTGCTTCTTGGCTAATGAAATCACAGAAGAATTCGAATGGGGGAAAAGGCATATACACAGTAGGTGCTTGTATCCGGAACCCTCTCTTGTAGGGCAACTTTTCCACGATGTGTGCAATACCACGTGGAGGGTCTAAATACCCCAAACCAGGCAGGTAACCCTCATACTTGGCTGATTCCAACTCTTGGAGGAGGTCTCAGTGGCATGGGATTTTGGATGTTGATTTTGTGGTAGTTATCCAGCCTGTAGAAGTGGGTCTTTTCAATTACTTCTGCTGAGCCGAAGCATTCTTCCAAGCATTGCCATGCTTTTTGCAGGCCGAGAGATGGATCACCTACATGTACTGCGTGCGTTCTCCTCGCATGTTTTGCTGACTCACTCCCCTAACCACTTAACCAGAGGATAGAGTAGTAGACTGTCAAAGACATTTGTAAAGGATGCCCGCCAAGCCAAGGTTTTTTTCTCTTCTTCCAAGGTCTCTGCGTGCTAGGTACCTAGCCATGTCACGAACATCACTTGTGTATCTAGTTACAGTGGGTTTGTACAGGGAGGAGTCGATTCGTTTGGTATCTTTGACCTACTGATTTGCTCTAATGCTGAAATGTGTTCATGCTCTGGGAAAAGCGCTGTCCACCGTGGGTAACCGTCAAACGCCGTCTTGGGGGTGTGGATGGTCTCAGCACGTGTACTGTTGGCTCCAGATCGATCATAGCTCGCTTAGACGGATTATTCTCTTCAGCAGGTAGCTGTAGGTGTGACTGTTGTTCAATGTACTGTCGCGTGCGTTCAGTAATTACGTGAGCGATAGCTTCTGCAGCACGACTGTTTTCATCCTCCTCAGCTGCATCAATAACATCTGCCTCGGCGATGGGTTCTGCCAATTCTTTATCGTGCTGCAAGGTCTTTAGCCTGGCCTCTAACTGGGCTCTCTCAATAATAATCTGTGCTTCTTGCTTGGCATACTCAGCACCGTACTGGCAGCAGAACCAGTTTTAAGACTCAGTTAGTTTTGTGAGAGGCTACTGACCTCGTCGTCACTGCTCGGGGCACCTCCGGTTGTTCTTCGTTTGGCTCCTCTGTAGACACCACATCCGTGATGTTGTCCTCTATTGATGTCATCATGTAGTATTGCTGTATGCTTGGCGTGAGCAAGGATGGTGATGCTGCGAAGATTCCTCTCCTTGTGATGTTCTGCCCGGATGTTTTTTTTTTACTATTCTGTCCTCACAGTCGTGTACCCGAACAACAGCTTGACAGATAGCTAACGAAAACTAGCAAAGACAATGTACAATACAAAGCATGTTTCAATAAACTGCTCATACATGTGCAAATGACATCATAATCATGTTCAAGACATTACATTGTACATTGTAAACATTTTTAACAACATGAAATGAACTGACAAATCATAATGAATTGCAGAATATGTATTCAAATTAATTGTATGTCCATGAATTGTAACATCCGTCCAACCCTAATAGGTATATTATTGAACAATGATGCTCGCACATTAGCTTGGAGGCTTTAGGCCTTGAATTAATAGATTCCACAAAATGAGGTTTGTGTAGGCTTAGATAACATTAAAGAAACAACTCAAATGACATCTCTTCTTCCACAGAACAACTTTCAACATCCAAATAACTCTCAAAACACACAGATCTACTGACAGACATATGAACTCCAAGGCTTAGTGTACAAGAGAGAGACTGCTTGACTTGCACACAGGCTGCTGCCAGGGGTCAGAAAGCTCTAAACTACACTGGGCATATGAGCATATTGACACAAAATTAATAAGCCCATTGTTAGTAACAGTGAAAAGGATCATGTGTGCCAATGTTATTCACTGTTATCTCTTTTTTAAACGATCACACACAGGCCCCTGGGCCTGGGCCCAACGTGCCCATTGGATAATGCTCCTATAACAACATGTCAACAGTCTTTTTTTTTCTCCTTCTCCTAAACAAAGCCTTGGAGAAAACAAAAGGGGACAATCAAAGCTGCCGCACAGGTTTTTCTAACTAGAAGCTAGAAATGGAATTTTCCATAGACTATTATAACACAGGTGCAATATTGGTGATTCCGGCATCTGTTCCAAGAATGGGAGGTCAGTATGTACCGTATTGAATTGAATATAAGACAGCTCTGGTTATAAGACCACTCCCATTTTTCAAGACTCATTTGTGGAAAAGGAACATTGAATGTCAATTAGTACAGACCCAAAAATATAAGACAACCACATTGTTAGGACATTTTCATTGGACAAAATATCGTCTTATATTCAGACCAATACGGTACTTATGTAGGGTGTATTAGCAAGTATTTAAAGGGATATTTCACTTTCAAAAAAAACTTTGGTCATTTTATCATCTACTCAGGCTCATGTGAACACGCCAGACCGTTTTTAAGTTATTCCATTCAGTAATTTGATATTTGATGTTTATTTTTGCTGCCCGCCCAAAACAATAATTATTTTAAAAATAAATGACAGGAACAGGAAATGAAATTCCATGACTCCGGTCACCAGAAAAAAAAAAGATTGTCTGGGGTGTTCACATGAGCTTGAGCAGACCATAAAATGGCCAAAAGTTTTTTTTTTTTTTTTTTTTTTTAAGTAAAATATCCCTTTAAGTTTTGAGACCCACGACATGAGTGGGCATCAATGCTCACGTTTATCGCCTTTGAACGGGCTTAGCCAGGAGTTGACCTTCTTCTCACAACCTAGTAAGAGGATTGAGCCACCACCACCCAGAGTGTGTCTCCAGGGGCGGATATAACATTTGCCACACGCAGCACGCATGAAGCTATAGGTCAGACTCGGAGAGTTTTCAGTTTTCAATGTTGAAATGCTGTTGGTTTAGTGGTGACAGAGCTGTAGTTAGTAGCAGTAGGCTAAGTAGTGTTTTAAATAATTTTAAATATACTGTAAGCACTTTAATTTGAAATATCTTGGGTTGTTTTGCATGCCATCATGTTTCGTGGAGCAGTCAGGGTATTTAGGGGGGCATTGCCCCCCATGCCCATGTTTAGATCCGCCCCTGGAACACGCACAGAAATCAAGCGGCCAAAAACATATGCTATGGTTTAATCAGCACTACTGAAACAATATGCCATATGGCACCAATACTACAATATATTTCTCACAGTAGCCTACATATCAAACCCTGTAATTCGTTTGACTCATGCCAGCTATAATAATATGAATTCTGATTTTATTTGTATCCCACTACCAGGCCCAGGTTACTAGTAATAGTAGTTATTTATGTTTCTCTCCCTCTCTCTGTTACTAGTTAGCTGTGGCAGTCTGGAGTCTAGATTTGCGACATTGAGGGGGCAGACAACAGCCTGGTCACGTGGTCCATGTACCCGCGTGCGCCCATAGATTCCTAGGCACGCCGTAACTTCCGGTTGTCCCCATTCAATAGGATGCTAAGTAAAACAGAGCCTCCATTGGACTGGCCTCATGACGTGAACTGAGTTGTCGTAACCCTGTCTATATTCTATGGCTCTGGCCAGGACAACACTTGAGGCAAAGTTGGAAAACATCCTTCTACGTACACGGTTGCCTGCGATGGTCAAACAAACGTGACATTTAACTGCGTGCAGTAGCAGGTGGTCGTTCCGATTTACAAACACTACACTATTTTCAGTCAGTCGTCCTACCTGTGTTTTCTTCAGACGCTCACGCGACGGATAAATAAAGCAAACAGCCCTTAGTCGTGAAGGCTTCACTACTTCCGCGGTTTGCGTCCTACATCACCAACAACGTAACCATGCTTGCTGATGAACGCAAAGGGGTCAAATCACAGACATCAAATTAAATCAGCCCCCAGCGAGACAGCGACTTCTGACAGAAATTAGAATTATGGGATTTCCAAGAACACCCAGTTAGTTTGAAAATTAAGATTACTTTACGGACCACATATTTTTGTCCCTTCTATCTAGGGGACAACTTTTTATATTGTAAAAATCTGACCAAATGTGGTGGAACGGTTATTCGTTACTTAGGAGGACCCTTCCCACTTTGAGAACCACTCAGTGTTGCCAACTGCCAAAATCCAAAATGCACTAGTGGCACTTCCAAAATGCCTCCTAATGATCTCCTAATGATCAGCCAGCGTCTTGCATCTGCTTGCCTGGCTGGCGGACCAGAGGCTAGAAAACCCCCCAGTATAGAAGGAAAACAACCAAACAATAGCACCCCCCCCCCACCCCCACACACACACACACACACAGGGTCCGATACATGGTGGTGACCGCCGCTGTGAAACGTAACAGCATAGGCCTACAGCACGTCGTTATAATGTTTCAAATCCGCCAAGTGATGCGAAACAAAGAAGCACTCCAGTCGTACACGGTGGCGGTGGTGGTGTGCGGATGTTAGGCTTCCGCTTGTTTGCAACATTGTGGCGCTTCTCGTGTTACTTTATAACTGTGTGACTGTCGCCTCCTCCTCCTCCGGCAGGGATGGAGACAATGTAGCCATGTCATGTAATGTGTGTGTGTGTGTGGGGGGGGGGGGGGGGGGGGGTTGTGTGTGTTTGTGGCACAGTGGTCGAGAAACCTCGTCCCTATAGTTCTGTCAGAAGCAGTTGAGGTCTGATTTCACCCTGCTGCTGCTGCTTGGCGTAGTCTTTTCTTTTCACCGCTAGATGGCGACAAAGACCACCATAGAGTCGGATCAGGTTTGGGTAAGGGTAAAGCCAGCGTGCGTTTTTATGGTTAGGGCAGCAGGGAGACATTCCCCCCTTTTGCACTATTCCATTAGTATCTGGATTTAATTTTCAGCAATAAAAAAATAAATATAAAATAAAATAATATATATTCATATTTAAAAAATATAATATAATAAACAACATTGCATCATTCAGCAATCAACACTCAACAGTGACCCCACTTTACAACCCAAGAAAATACATCAAATTAAATATATATATATATATATATATATATATATATATATATATATATATATATATATATATATTATATATATATATATATATATATATATATATATATATATATATATATATATATATATATATATATATATTCAGTCACCAACAAGCGTTTGGATCTGTCCACAGCTAAAGGTCGTGACACTAAATTGACTGCAGTGCTTTATTTTTAGACCTCGGGGTCCCTTGAGAAATCTACCGAGGGCCACAGCTAACCCCTAGGTGCCGCGGTGGCAGCTCTCTGCGCCGTGCATTTTAAACAGGAGGAGGAGGAGGAGGAGAGGGAGGGCAGAAAAGGGAACAACAGAGCTAGGGAAAAGAAGTTTGTCAGAGTTCATTAAGTATCAAGGGAACATCGCTGGAACTGGCAGCGTAAGCCGCGCTGGGGCCCCGGTGCCATTAATCACGACTGACAAGAAACCAGGGGCCGAGGGAGCGGAGAGAGGAGAGGAGGGTGGAGGGAGGTGGTGGATGCATGGAGGGAGGGGGAGCCAGCGAGGAGAGAACTCCTGCCAGAGTCTCTGGTAGTGATTATAAACCACGGGGTCCACTCCACATGCAAGACTATGGGGTGTTGAAGGTATATATATACCAACCACACCACACATCCACAGCACTGCAAAGCACTTCAGGTGCTACAGTTCACATGCTGCCTCCCCCTTGAAATGTAAACCAGTGGTCCTTGGGAGGGTTCCAGGCGGTTCCTCCAGCTAACCGATGGGCAGTCGGTATGGACCCTTATAGATATGTAACTGTTACTGTGTAGTGTAAAATGAATGTCAATATTTCATTTGTCTGTTATCTCTCCAAAATACAGCATGGAATTGTGGACCGCAAAAAAATTTGGTTTTGGGACAAAAAGGGTTGAAGACCCACTGTTGATGTAAAGTAATGGAAGGGCCTACATGGTCAAAAAGACAATGTAATAGCTACATGCCAGTTGCGAGTACAGAGACCACTCCTTGACTGCAGCGACTGGCAGAAAATGCCACATTCAAATCGTGGCCAAGAAAATGTGACAGCCGCATACTGTAAATCCTCCCGAGAATTGAATATCTTGTTGTGTGAGAAAGTAAGAAGATATAGGCCTGTACTGTACTGTACTGTACTCTCTCTATCTCCCTCTCTCTTGCTCTCTAACATTTATATGAGCACTGCCTCTGGGCTTAATGGCATGCAGGAGAGTAGTGGAAGTGCGCCGTAACAACAGAGTGTCGCCCATATATCTCTGTCTGCCTTCGTGCCTTATTTTCTCTGCTGCGCCCCAGAGCTCTCTCTCTCGCGCGCGCTATAGAGCGATCCCTTCCACCGCCGCCGCCGCAATGCTATAGCTGCCACCGCGGAAGAAGAAGAAATAAATAAATAGGAGAGAGAGAGAAGAAGAGAGGAGAAATGAATGGGAAAGTGGGAGAAATGGAAAGAGGGGAGAGAGGGAGAGGCAGAGAAGGGAGGGGATGGGGTGAGTGGGAGGAGGAGGAGGAGTGGAGCTCGTGACTCGTGAAGATGGAGGCCTCTGTTAAGTGCTGTGCTTGAAAGCCCGTCCGGCCTCATTAGCTGTCAGTTGTAACAATAGTGAACTGGCAGCAAAGACTGCTCCCAGTCTCCCGGCCATAAATCACTGGCTGACAGCACCCTGACAGGGCTGTGGGAACCAGCACACATGCAATCCGCTGCTGCTGCTGCTACCTCTACTCTCTCTCTCTCTCTCTCTCTCTCTCTCTCTCTCTCTCTCTCTCTCTCTCTCTCTCTCTCTCTCTCTCTCTCTCTCTCTCTCTCACACACACACTCACACACTCACACACACACACACACATACACATGCACGAAGCACATTGTAAACCCTCAGCAGCAGTCAGCCTGCTAGACATTGGGCTCATATGCAACACTCTCACTGACACGCCTGCCTATTACAGCTGTTTTTTGGGGGAGTCTCATGCATACAGGACTTCATCAAACTGGGGTGTTTGGGAAATCATCGTGTCTGTTTTACTTCAGTGGTGTGTGTGTGTGTGTGTGTGTGTGTGTGTGTGTGTGTGTGTGTGTGGTGTGTGTGTGTGGTGTGTGTGTATGTGTGTGTGTGTGTGTGTGTGTGTGTGTGTGTGTGTGTGTGTGTGTGTGTGTGTGTGTGTGTGTGTGTCAATTCTTTTGCACTCTGGCTTTAATCTCACAGTCCACCGTTGTGTGGATGTGTGAATTCAATGTTTACATTGCACTATGCTGTCATTGCATGTTTGCCCCGCATTAGAGTGTCAGTGAAATCCACAGGTACATGTGTACAATGCGCCTGCGCAAGATACTAACTTCTGCTCCATCTGTCTGTGAGGCCTGCCAGGGGGTTGCCGTGGCACTTGTCTGCCTTCTAAGTGACACGAGCGTGCACGTGTGTGTGTGTGTGTGTGTGCGTGCGTGCGTGCACGTGCGAGCCACGGCCGGCGAAGGAAGGAAGTGAAAGAAGGCAGGCCTGTGAGTCATTAATCACAGTGATCTGACACACAAACGTGCACAATATGCCGGCACACATTTAGACAGAGCCACGGTGCACATGCACGCACGCTGTCACACACACACACTCACACACACACACACACACACACACACACACACACACACACACACACACACACACACACACACACACACACACACACACACACACACACACACACACACGCGTACACATAGCAAAAGAAGCACGCACAAACACACACAGGAGGTGGTGCCAAGCTTATAGCTGCAGTAGAAACGTAATTTTAACAAATACTGTACACTTTTTTGAAGAATAACATTGCACTATGAGCTTGTAGATCTGCTATTTTTTCCAATAGGTATAGTTTGGGTTCAGCCATGTATGTGGCAAGGCACGCTGCAGCTGTAGTCCAAATGGGACAAAATGAACGTGTGCTTCATATGTCTGTGCTCACGTTAATTTTGTCCCATTTGGACTTCCATATGCAGCACTCTGGTTAGAGGCGTGTTGTTGCTGTTGTGAGCAGGTATAATACTGCACCTCTATGCTCTACCTAGCCTAGGACAGGAGAGCGGTGTGGGTGTGAAGTGATGCGTCAGCAGCACATTGTCAGGCATCTAGCCCAGCGATGAGCTCAGTGTGTGTTTACATGTAGCCATACACATATACTGTACACTGCTCTGAGTGTGTGTATACAGTAATGCGTATGTCTTTGTGTCTTCTCAGGGGCGGATCTGGGGGCAATGCCCCTCTAAATGCCCAGACTGCCCCACCAGACGTGATGGCATGCAAAACAACCCACGATATTTCAAATTAAAGTGAATCATTGAAAACAGAAAACTCTCTGAGTCAGACCTTTAGCTTTATGCATGCATGTGCGCATCTGTTGCAGCTTCAACAACAACTGATGTTATTATTGATGCTTTACTTGCCTAATAAAAGTCCTGTAACTGAAAATGGTATGGGTGCGGCTTCATTCGCACCATGGGTGATGAAGCCGCCCCTGTGTTTTCTGTGGATTCAGTTCACTTCATCCTATATGTGGGCTACCCCACCAGTTCATTAAGTATGGCCCTAGGCCTGGTTTGCCTGGTGGGTGGTGATGGTTGGAGATGAACCTCCACCGAAGCCACACCCACAGCATGTAGTTGTATGATAAAGGGGAGGAGTTAGGGGAGGAGCTCACAATCTGATGTAACTACTGTATATTACTTCTTTGTTTTTTCTCCCTTCATTGGCACGTTTGACTGGAAAGGCCTCAGCCCCCAGGAAGAAACCCTAAATACAAAGAGAAGACATCACTACACATACATACAAACACACACCAAGGAGTCTAATTAAGTACTGTCACCTCTCAAACACAGAACACAAAAATCACAGCACTCCATCTTTTTAAAATTTCTAATAATGTTCTGATAATAATAGGTGGCCGGCAGCGACCGGATTGAAACTTAAAGAGAAATTCCATCCATTTACTTTTTTTTCTGAGAGCGTACAAATGCAACCAAATGAACCCTAACGGGTTCATTTGGTTGCATTTGTACGCTCAGAAAAAAGAAGCGTCTAAAGAAATCCAATAACATGATGAAAATACATCTTGATGATGTCATCAAGATATATTATGTACCTCCATTTCTTGGGAACACAGAATGGGGGAACTTTTTATCATGTCCACCCAGCACCTCAAAGGTATATTAATGACATATTAGAATGTTAAAAATGGGTGGAGTTCCCCTTTAAGAAGCGGAGAGAAAAACGACACCGGCCCATTCTTCCTTCAGTATCTAGTCAGGAGGTCTATACATAATACCGGTATGTCAAGCTCTAACCAAACAGAATAAATCACTATAGTCCTCTCCTCTGCTCCACTCCACTGTCCTTGCCTTGCCCTATTGCCTGGCCCTGTCTCTGCTCCTCTCTCTCTCTCTCCACCCACTGTTATCCCGCTATCATTAGTGTCTGAAGAGTCTAGGATGTCCTTTTCTCAACGCCGACTCTCCCAGACGACACCCCAGTGCAGAGTTACACAATGCTTTCTCCCTCTCTCTCTCTCCCTCCCTCTCTCTCTCCTCTCTCTCTCTCTCTCTCTCTCTCTCTCTCTCTCTCTCCTCTCCCTCTCTCTCTCTTCGTCCCCGTGTCCAGCACTACATTAATCTTCCTGCTCGTTGAAGAAATCTCCATTTAACATCTTCCTCATGGGTGTCCGCCTGCTTTTTCTTCGCTTTCAGATTTATGAGCTGACATTGTGGGAGTGTGCGTGTGTGTGTCTGTGCGTGTGTGTGTGTGTGTGCATCTGTGATGTTATAGCATTTATGCATCCTTGTGAGTGTCTGTGTGCAATATATATATATATATATATATATATATATATATATATATATATATATATATATATATATATATATATATATATATATATATATATATATATATATATATATATATATATATCAATGCACGTGCATACAGTACATATACAGTATGTGGGTGGACAGTGTAATTGGGCCAGGCTATGAGCCGCTGTGTACACATACATAGAGACAGTGCAGTACAGTGGTGTGGGGGTGTGGGAACACACATCGATGTGGACTTATAGTGGGAGAATGAGAAAATTGCAGACAGATAGATCTTAATGATGGCGCTGAAGGAAGAGGAGGCTGCAGAGTGCGGAGCGAAACAGCTGCCAGCGAACCATCTGGACCTGGCCTGGTGGTGGTGGTTGGTGGACCTCTGGGTTTTTACGTATCCTGGGACTTTCCACTAGAACTGGCTTGGGTCAAAGATTAAAACGTGTGCACATTAGGAGCGTCTCTCTCATAGGACTCAAGAGAGACCTTGTTAAATGA
>CM076972.1:49558308-49645808 GCA_039105355.1 Benthosema pterotum | reverse complement strand
ATGACATTTTAGCCCCACAGACCCCAAAACTAAAGATTTCTTTTGCTTTTGTCCACAATTTCAGGTTGGATTTCAGAAATAAAAGGCAAACCTAGATCAAAAATGACCATTTAATCTTCTTGTGTAGACTTGGGGCTAATTCAGATAATGAATATTTTAACTCTTGAGAGCATAAACGGGTCCATTTGGTTTCATGTTTACGCTCTCAAAGAGTTACATCTGGTTAACCAACTTTCCATCATTTAGCTGGGGACCACCTCAAGGACAACTGGTGGTCCCCGGACTACCGGTTGAAAACCCCTGTATTAAAGGACAGCATTTACAGTATCTAATACATTGGATTTTAAATTCATGGTGGAGTCCCTGTAAGTGTACCATTTAAGTTTAAAACTTAAACTTAGAAGACACATTGGCATGTGTCTTCTGCAAACCGGTCTTTGGGGGGAGATTAGGGTGAGAAGTTTGGTCACGCCAAGCGAGAGAGATGATTCTTCGCCTGGAACCCAGGCCAAGACCAAGGCACAAGTTGGTGGGATTATATCAACTCACTGGCCTTGGAACACCTCGGAATCTCCCAGAAGGACGTTACTAATGTCGCTCTGGAGAAGTGGGATGCGTGAAGCTCTCTGCGGTGAAGCTGTTTCCCCCGTGACCCAGCTACAGATAATCAGTTGGAGATGGATGGATGGATGGATGAACACACGCACAAAAAAAATATAGAAATAACCCACATGGAAGAAACATATATGCAGGATATAGGTACCTATACCAAACCTATATTCTCCATATAAGGATCATATATGTGCATATATGCCACATATATGCCATATAGGCTCCACATATATGCTCCTTATAGGCTGCATACATCTCACATATAGGTCAACATCAGGTACATATATGCGCATACATGCCACATATATGCCATATAGGTTCAACTTATATGGCTGCATACATCTCACATATAGGTCAAAATCAGGTGCATATATGTGCATATAAAGGCCATATAGGTCCTATATGGGATCCTATATAGCTTCTTTATACCCTCATATAGGTCATGTATGTACATATAAGGCACCCATATCCATGTATAGGCCCTGACATATCCCAGATAGCAAAATGCATTGATTCAATGTTGGATTATGGTCAGACTGGTTATTTCTGGTTGAGGTTGTAAAAGCTGATTCAATATTTAATTACAGTTACTATTTCAACAATTGAAAAACTGTTGTTGAATCTATTTAGTATAGATGCTCATTGTTGAATTTGCCTACACTGACTTGACATGCAGGTATATAGGCCTACAGTATGTTGTATTCTCAATATTGAATTTCCCTACGTTGTTTTAACGTGGTATAGAGACAGTAATCTATTTTCAATGTTGAATTTCCATCTGATGATTTGACATGGTTTAAATGTGTAGTGCTGATATTATTATAAAAATATTATTATTCATTATTATTATTATTATTCCCATACACCGGACCACTACGGAAGTACATATCATACGTTGGCACAGTGGTTAGTGCTGTTGCCTCACAGCTAGAAGGTCCTGGGCTCGATTCCTGCTATAGGGGCGCTGCTGTGGGTGCTGGCGGATCTGTCTCCTCCACGTCATCAGTGCCAATACCCGAGGCGGGGTTGGTGAAAGGGCCTTTCTGTGTGGAGTTTGCTCTTTGGAGTTTTGCGCTCTTTGTCCTCCCTGTGTCCCCTAGGGTAGATACCCTCACAAAAACATCCAGTAATCCTGGGCTCTAAACTGCCTCCCCCTGGCCAGCCTGATGGAGGGGACAGGAACTGGTTGGAATAACGTGTTGCTTCCATGCGCTATGTCCAACCAGGGAAACTCCCCCCAGCTAAAAAGGTGGCGCGACTCCTCATGCCTTGAAGGAAGCATAGCCCAGTCTGCTACCAGGTTGGCAGAAGGTGTGTAGAACCTAGGGCATTAATGACTTGAGATTTTTTCTAGTCGACTTGTCAGACAGTCAAGTCGAAGTTGTATCGATTTATCGTTTTATGGCGCGCGGGGGGGGGGGGGGGGGGGGGTCGGGGATCAAATGGTGCCGCTATGACGCCGGCGCAGTGCTTATACAAAACACATCTTGAGGCTACGCATGACGCATGTGGCAAGCTTAATATGAAAACAATATTGGCACACAGCGCAGCACAACGTCCACTATGGCCAGCCATAAAAACACACAACGTTCTAACCACACGTTAGAACGCAACAGAAGACACATTGTCAGAATACTATCCATTTACATGTAGCCTCCTCCTCCTCCTCCAACACCACCATACCACGCCGCTTTCTTTTCTGATCCATTCAGTAAATTAATGAGAACAACGCGGACAGAAGCATGCGTAGCCTAATGCGAAACGAGGAACAAGACGGTCACTATAGCACGGGGAGGTGTTGGTTGATGAAGTTCTGCACTCTTACACTGTTTGCTGATCCGTGTACGTAATGATCAGTGGAACGCCGAGCGCCCAGAGCGCAAAAGCGCGCTGCGCATGCTGCTGCAGTAAGATTGGTAAGCCTAAATTAAGGCTGAACTCCGATAGAGTTGCAAAGGAAACTTCAAAGGAGACTTCTGTCCGTGAGTGACAGTAACCAATATTACAGTTGAATTATATACACACGCGTCGCACATATAGAAAAAGAAAAAAAGGGGAAGACAAAGGTAAATGTTTAATTCCTCCTCCTTACTCCTTTGCTCGGAGGAAGGGGAAAAACAACTTATCGACTCAGGCTTTTTGGAGTCGACACGTGTTATGCAAATCGATGCATCGATGTATCGTTTTTTTGGTTAAAGCCCTAGGGGACAGGAATTGGTTGGAATAAAGTGTTCCTTCCATGCGCTATGTCCAAACAGGGAAACTCCCCCCAGCTAAAAAGAAGGCGGCGCGACTCCTCATTCCTTGAAGGAAGCATAGCCCAGTCTGCTGCCAGGTTGGCAGAGGGTGTGTAGAGCCCAGGATCACATTAGGAATTGGTACTGCATTGCCAAAGCATTGCATTGGCAATGCTTGCACTGCATTGTACCAGCTGTCATAATAATAATTATTACCGTTGGCGTCGCGGGGATATTAATATCACATCGGTGCATCGCCATCAACCTCCCGCTTTCAGCACAACAAGCACAAAAAGTGCCTTTCTGGGCACAGGTCTCCACCAGGCCAGGTCAGATTGTGGCCTCCTGGTGGTGCTATAAAAAGCCAATGTTAAAAGGGTGCCATTTATTGTTGTATTTAGCATTTTGATGATTTGAGGCATTTTGTGCAAAAAATGTGTTTTGCAAATGTCCACCTGTTGGTGGCGATATAACAAGCCATTTTGAAAAGAGTGGAATATTTCTCTCAGGCTAGTGCGTTAAAGATTTTATGTAAATTGCCTGCTGTGTTCAAAATCTTTATAAAATCGTCCTCCTGGTGGCGCTCTAACAGTCCGTTAGGGACAGAGATTCATGGTTGGCATCCAGGGAGTGTGTGTGTGCAAATTGTGGCTTAGATCCGGTTAACGGTTTGGGAGATTAGCTGGTAACAGACAGACACACAAATAGATTTTTGGCAAAAAAATGGCCAGAAAAAGCCTCCTGGTGGCGCTATAACAGGCTTTTGTGGAAGATTTGGGGTAAAGGTTCATTGTTAGTAACGAGAAAATATGTGTGCAAATTGTGGCATCGATCGGGTTAATGGTTTGGGAAATTAGCTGGTAACAGACACACACACAGATTTTTACAAATAAAAAGGCAAAAAACAGCCTCCTGGTGGCGCTATAACAGGCCGTTGTGGAAAATTTGGGACAGAGGTTCATGGTTGGCATCCAAGTGTGCCTGCAAATTGTGGCATTGATCAGGTTAATGGTTTGGGAGATTAGCTGGTAACACACACACACACACACACACACACACACACACACACACACACACACACACACACACACACACACACACACACACACACACACACACACACACACACACACAGATTTTTGCCAAATAATTGCAAGAATCTGCCTCCTGGTGGCGCTATAATAGGCCCTTCTGTAGACTTTGGAGCAGAGGTTCATCGTTGGCATCCAACTTTCCATTTGCATTTCCAGCCATTCAAAAAAATAAAATAAAATCTCTACAGCCCTAAATACTGAAAAGAGTATTTATAAAATGTCTGGGTTGTTCACATGAGACTGAGTAGACCATAAAATGACCAAAAGTTTTTTTTTTTCATGTTGGAGGGGCACATGTTGGAGGGGCAAGAGAAAATGGTATGGGTGCGGCTTCATCGCCCGTGTCGCTTTGCGCCACGGGCGATGAAGCCCCACCCATACCATTTTCAGTTACAGGACTTTTATTAGTCAAGTAAAGCATCAATAATAACATCAGTTGTTGTTGAAGTTGCAACATAAAGCTAAAGGTCTGACTCAGAGAGTTTTCTGTTTTCAATGATGAAATGCTGTTGGTTTAGTGGTGACACAGCTGTAGTTAGTTGGTAGCAGTAGTACTGTTTCAAATTTGAAATGTAAGCACTTTAATTTGAAATATCTTGGGTTGTTTTGCATGGCATCGTGTTTGGGGGGGCGGACTGGGTATTTAGGGGGGCATTGCCCCCCCATGCCCATGCCTAGATCCGCCCCTGAAATGGACCCTTGCGGGTCCATTTGGTTTCATTTTTACACCCTCAAGGGTTTTTTTTTAAGTGGAATAGCCCTTTAAAGTTAATGAATTGAAGGCCTTAATTTCCAGGAAAACACAGAATGGGGGAGCTTTTTAATTGTACAACACCTATAAAGTATATTAATGATGTAAAATGTTGAAAATCTGCGGAATTCCCCTTTAAAGGTTTTTTTGTTTTGTTTTTCATTCCATTCCCAATGCCTAAAAAGCAAGCGCCTACCATTGGCTCTAATGGTCTCCCTAGCAACCACTAACCTACACTCATTGGATTCTCTCAGCACGCCCCCTTGTACTGCACTCTCATTGGCCACTCTACTGCCCCAGGGGGCGGGGACATTTCAAACCACAGCAAGCGGTTCTTCACAGCACAACAACTGCTGTTGTGGAGAGGAAAAAAAAACGCAATGAAACGGATTTAGAGACGAAGGTATGTTTGTTTATTACTTCATATTTATATCTTAAGTGTTGTCTTAAGTGTATCCTTATTAGAGTGACAACTGGGTCTTGAAGGATAAAGAGTTCAGAGAGTATAATGTGTTGAAACACCTCGTGAGGCTTCAGGCTGCTGCTGCTGCTAAAAAAAAAAACTTCTACAGTACAACATCATAGATGTTTTCTTTAGTCTAGCATGTAGAATCTACAGGCTGTATTGATTCTTTCAAGCTTCATTCACTCTTTTTAAAAAACAAGCAGGGGTTTGAAATTGTTATGCCCAGCATTTGAGTACACTTTGGTGCACTTTGTACCACTCTATGGTGCAAAATAAAAGAATGGTGCTAATCGCGATTAGCATAACAGAGGGGTCTTCAACAGGTCCTTGAGGTTTCCAGGTGGTCCCCAGGCTAAATGATGGAAAGCATCATCAGGTTAATGGTTTGGGAGATTAGCTGGTAACAGACACACACACACACACACACACACAACACACACACACACACACACACACACACACACACACACACACACACACACACACACACACACACACACACACACACACACAGTAGAGAAACCAAATGAAACCAAATGGACCCTTGCGGGTCCATTTGGTTTCATTTTTACACCCTCAAGAGTTAAAATATTCATCAGCTGAATTAGCACCACTTAATTAAGAAGTCTGTTTTGTTTTGTTTGCAAAATCAAACCAGGAATTGTGGAAAAAAAAAAGTTGTAGCTGTAGGGCTCAAATGCTGAATGAACGGTGGTCCCTGGTGTCAAAAAAGTTGAAAACTACTGTGCTAACAGTATACACTCAATAGCAATGCACTAGTAGGGATATGCACCCAAGCATACAGAGTGTTATGATGTTTGCAGTAAAGCCATTGTGTTTAAAGGGGAATTCCACCCATTTTCAACGCCTACAAATGCAACTAAATGAACCCTAACAGGTTCATTTGGTTGCATTTGTACGCATACGGGTTCATTTGGTTCCACAGGGGTTGACACTAAGGTCTCCGATGCACTTGCCCATTGGGCAAGTGCAAGCCAGGTTCTACTTGCCCACATGTCATGGTCACTTGCCCCCCCCCCCCCCCCCCCCAAAATATATTGTAAATTTTGCATTTAAGTTTACTTCCTACTTGGGTGCTTTAAACCAGGGGTTTTCAACTGGTGGTCCGGGGACCACCAGTGGTCCCTGAGAGGGTTCCAGGTGGTCACCAGTTAAGTTGGTTAACCAGATGTAACTCTTGAGAACTCAAGAGTTAAAATATTCATCATCTTAATTAGCCCAGGTCTACACAACTAGAGAATGTAGAAGATTACGTCATTTTGGTGTGTACAGTGTTAATTTGCCTATTTTGCTTCCCAAATCCAGCCTGGAATTGTGGATAGCTAGAAAGCAGGGAAAGTTGCACACTTGCCCGATCGGGCAACCAGGTAGCAGTCTTCACTTGCCCCACCATTTTTTCACTTGCCCCGGGCAAGTGGGCAAGTGTTAGTGTCAAGCCCGGTTCCATTTATACGCTCTCAGAAAAAAATGTCTAAAGAAATCCATTAACATGGTGAAATACTGTACATCTTGATGATGTCATCAAGATGTTTCACCATGTTAATGGTTTTCTTCAGACCCCCATTTCTTGGGAACACAGAATGGGGGAACTTTTTATCATGTCCACCCAGCACCTCTAGGACATAAGGACATATTAGAATGTAGAAAATGGGTGGAGTTCCCCTTTTTAAAAGTCTGTTTCCCCATGCCATGCATTGCTTCTTGCCTTTAAGGTGTTTCACTTGTTTTGATTGTGGTCGTATGATGTAGTAGCTGATCTGCACTCACATTATGCTGTGTCTCTTTGTCGGCAGGCTCTGAAGCTGTCCTAGACTGGAGGACCACTGTTCACCCTCCATCTACTCGTTCTACTACTCATCTACATATTCTACTTCTCATCTACCTTGCATAAGGCAGGTTTTACAAAACATTACAGTACATTGCTATTAGAGCTGTGACGATTAATTGTAGTAGAATTCATAATTGGGGCACGGTGGCACAGCGGTTAGTGCTGTCGCCTCACAGCTAGAAGGTCCTGGGTTCGATTCCCACTAGGGGCGCTGCTGTGGGTGCTGGCGGCGTATCTGCTCCTCCACGTCATCAGTGCCCATACCCGAGGAAGGGCCTTTCTGTATGGAGTTTGCATGTTCTCCCCGTGTCCCCTAGATACCCTCACAAAAACATGCAGTAATCCTGGGCACTGAACTACCTCCAACTGGCCAGCCGGGGCGCCTGATGGAGGGGACTGGAACTGGTTAGAATAACGTGTTCCTTCCACACGCTACGTCCAACCAGGGAAACTCCCCCCTGTCGGGTGAAAAGAAGGCAGCTTATACTCCTCATGCATTGAAGGAAGCATGAGGCCAGTCCGCATCATAATTTATTTCTCAACTAATTTAGTGATTGATTATTAATGGGTGTTTCCCACTTAGTTTTTCAGCATTAATTGTCCCTTACAACCTGATTATAGCTGCACATGGACAGAAGCAGATGCAAGGCAAAAATTGACACTGTGGAACTATACTGTAACATTGATTATATTAAGAGCCAAACATAAAGCTTGAATATTTATTTATAAAGGACCTATTTGAGTTCAGAAGAGTACTGTACCTTTTAGACTGAGGTGTGTAGATATTCCGTAATCAATGTATGCCGTCAGAATAAGCCTAAAGACACCATGAGTTGCTTTAATATAACTGTGTTTGTTTGAATATTAGTCTAATCAGCAGCTAATCAAACATATTTTTGTTGGTTAGAACATGTCTAAAATATATTTTAAGGTGATGCTTAGAGAAGTGTTGTAATCCCATTCATCTTTTAACTAATCGGCCAATTATTTGATTATGAAAACAATCATTAGTTGCAACTCTGATTGCCATAGTTGAATCTTTGCAGTAGATTCTTGAATGTGTCAGTGAAATCAAAATGCAGAGCAGATGGTCAGCTGATTTAAAACTTAGCTGATTTAGAAATTAGCAAATCTACAAGCTCACAACTTCCGCCTCTTTCTCTGTAGGCCGCCATGCTGTGTCGACGCTCTGCAATCATCCCATTCCAACAGGGAACTCTGATCCCCTCCACCTGCAAGTCATTAGGGACTTCAAGAACGCCGTCTCTACGACTTCGACGAGGATGTGGGCTCCGTCACAGTCGCCACAGAAGCCCAGCATAGTTAAGAAAACAGGCGATGCCGATGGGGTCCACCTCTTCCACTGGCGTCTTTGGTTTCCATGGAGATGCTGGAGCGTACCCCTTGCCCACATTGCTAACAAGATGCCAAGAGCTGCATTCTGCCATCGGAGGAGAGGCTCTGACCGCCGTGAGGCTTATATATCGAGCACCGATCATTCACGTGTGGTGCCGGAGGGATCTTAAACTTGCTACTCTGGACTGATTGACCACTTGGCGCAAAGTAAGTGTGAAATGTTGAAATGCAAAGACGGGTTCGCAAATCAAGGTTGGCACTTCTCAAACACTATTCTTGATCATATACTGTTTGGGTGTGGCAGTAAATATCCACGCATGTATTCAACCTGCCCTTGCTTATAGTACCTGGAATTCCCTTAAGACTCATTTGACGAGGAGTCACACACGATGTACCACTGACCAAGCTGAACTTTTTCAACCCTTTTGTGTGAATATATATTGAAGTGAGACAGCTTATCTGATATTAACACATGCACATTTTACACCATAATGACGACTATCCACGTTATTGGCCTAATAGCCTCTAGATGTGCAGCATGAGTTTCCTCTGCTCTCCGAGTGAATATTCCTAATGTAACTTGTGTAGTCTGAATTCCTTTCTGTGTTACTGTACAATATCTGCATACAGTGTTGCAGTGGGACTTTTAGAAAAAAACATACAGACAAGTATAACATATTGAGAAAAATGGCTTACAATTGTATCTATAAAAGTAAATGACACTGTCACACTACAATGATAGTTGTATCAACTCAGGGGTTGACACTAAGGTCTCCGAGGCACTTGCACATCTGGCAAGTGCAAGTCAGGTTCTACTTGCCCTCAGGTCATGGTCACTTGCCCCCAAAAATATATATTGTAAATTTTGCATTTAAGTTTAACCAGATGTAACTCTTGAGAACGTAAACATGAAACCAAATGGACCTTGCGGGTCCATTTGGTTTCATTTTTACACTCTCAAGAGTTAAAATTCATCATCTTAATTAGCTCAGGTCTACACAACTAGAGAATGTAGAAGATTAGGTCATTTTGATGTGTATGTTAATTTGCCTGTTTTGTTTCCCAAATCCAGCCTGGAATTGTGGACAGCTAGAAAGCAGGGAAAGACACAGAGGCAGAGTGCAATGACTGCCTTCAAGACAAATTTATCTTGTGTTGTGTTATAGTGCACTAAGTTGCACACTTGCCCGATCGGGCAACCAGGTAGCAGTCTTCACTTGCCCTACCATTTTTTTTACTTGCCCCGGGCAAGCGGGCAAGTGTTAGTGTCAAGCCCTGTTGAACTAATACTAACAATAGTCATATCAACTAAAGGTGTCGACTTCTATCAACTAACATGTATTTGAGTTACCTTAATTATGTTTGTTGTCTTGATGTATAATTTTATCGCAGCATGGACACTTGAAATTATGAGTTGAAACAACACATTGGGTTTTATAATGTATTAGATTTGTTTTTTTCTGTTTGCCACTTTAAAGCCATAATATTTTGTGCAATTAGAAATGTTTCATTTTTTCCATATTATAGGCTAACCTGTTTACAAAATTTGTAAGATTTTTTTTTAATTAAATGTGTTAGATTTGTTTTGTTTCTGTTTGCCACTTTTCATGCACTTTAAAATGTTTCATCTTTGCGTAATATCGGCTAACTTGTTAATAAAGTGTTTAAGTTGTACATTTGGGCTTCTATTGGATTTTATTAATGTATAGGTATTTTCATTGCATGTATGTAGATATAGGTACATATAGGTCATATATGTACATATATGCTACATACACATATATGTTCGCATACTAAAAATTGGCCCCTTTCCTATATGTATAGGTGCATATATGCACCATATATGGTACATATATGCACCTACATGGTACATATATGCACATATATGGTACATATATGCACCTATACATATAGGAAAGGGGCCAATTTTTAGTATGCAGCCCTATATCACAAACATATATGCCCCTTATAAGTTTCTTCCATGTGGGAAAAAATATATATTTTGTTTTGCATTTGTGTATGCCTCACATATAGATGGATTTTTTTTTTTACTGCGATTCATCTCTGTCTGTATTTGTCTGCCTGCCTGTCTGTGTGTGTCTAATCTGGCAGAAACTCAGGCTGTATTATTAAAGTTATTGTGATGGAATCAGGCCACTGTCACTTCGGTCCAGCTGTGTCCAGGGAGTCGTGCCCTGAGCTGTCAGCACAAAGCATCCAGTCAGACATGGGAACTGGGACTGAGAGACGGAACAAGGGGAATAAGGGTGACAGACAATGGAATAAACGACTGGCGAGCAGGGGCGGATCTAGGGCATGGGGGGGGAGAGGGGCAATGCCCCCCTCAATGCCCAGTCTGCCCCATCACCAAACACGATGGCATGCAAAACAACCCCGAGATATTTCAAATGAAAGTGCTTATAATTAAAACATTTTGAAACCCTACTACTGCTACTAACTGACTACAGTTGCGTCACCACTATAAATCAACAGCATTTCATCATTGAAAACAGAAAACTCTCAGAGTCAGACCTTTAGCTTTATGCATGCTGCGTGTCTGTTGTAACGTCAACAACAACTGATGTTATTATTGATGCTTAATTGCCTAATAATAGTCCTGTAACAGAAAATGGTATGGGCTTCGCGCCACGGGCCATGAAGCCGCACCCATACCATTTTCTCCTGCACCCCAATTGGCAAATGTTACATCCGCCCCTGATGGGCAGGAAAGAGAGAGACAGAGAGAGAGAAGCAGACATGAGCGCAACCTCAAACAGTGGTACAGGGAAGGGATTTCATGTCAGGACTGATGTTTTACCTGGATGCTTTGGCAACAGCGTTCTTCACCGATGCGTGAGAGAGAAAAACAGAAGTGAAAGAGTTGGAAATATTAATTCAGAATGTTTGAGAGCCGACCCACATAAAACAAGAGGAAACATTCGGTTGTTGGAATTACTGGTATTTATACCATACCACATGAGATCGTGGCAAAGACTTGTATAGCCTATATATGAGCTGCTCTAGCCTTGAAATTATTTTAGGTTAGGCTTTATGATCTCAACTAAACTTTGAGCATTCAGTGGATTTTCTGTGACCGGAGTTTTCTATAGGGTTTGGAAGCCTTTTGAGCTGCAATGAATACAGGCAAGACAATGACATCTGCTGGCAAATCCCATTGATTGGATTTGCAGAATATATGTGACATCACATTCAGTTGGAAAATCAGAGCACTTGTTTGAGCCAGAATGTTTTGTGGGTGTAATTGAGCACAGAAAATCTATAATTTACAACATTTTTTTAAAAAAATGTCACAATCCCTTTAACGTTTTCGCTGCAATTAGAAATGTGCATAAGCTGTAGCTAATCTACAGACTCTTTATGCGCTGATGCCGTGTGGCAAATCACATTTAGAAGCGTCCTTAGTCGTTTGTTATATTAATCATCAACGCCAACACTTTCACTTGTAGCGTTCCTTTGGTGACAGTTTATTGTCTCCACCAGGCCGGAGGCATGGTGGAGAATATGTTTCACCCTCCGTCCGTGTGTCCGTCCGTGTGTGTGTGTGTGTCCGTCCGTCTGTTAACAAGTAATCTCCGGCGCCGTTTACCCGATCGCTGCCAAAATTTACACACACACTCCCTGGATGCCAACCGTGAACCTCTGCTCCAAATTTTTGGCCAGGGCCTATTATAGCGCCACCAGGAGGCCGACTTTTGCAATTTTTTGGCAAAAATCTGTGCGTGTGTCTGTCTGTTAGCAGCTAATCTCCCAAACCATTAACCCGATCGCTGCCAAAATTTACACACACACTCCCTGGATGCCAACCATGAACCTCTGCTCCAAATTTTTGGCCAGGGCCTATTATAGCGCCACCAGGAGGCCGACTTTTGCAATTTTTTGGCAAAAATCTGTGCGTGTGTCTGTCTGTTAGCAGCTAATCTCCCAAACCATTAACCCGATCGCTGCCAAAATTTACACACACACTCCCTGGATGCCAACCATGAACCTCTGCTCCAAATTTTTGGCCAGGGCCTATTATAGCGCCACCAGGAGGCCGACTTTTGCAATTTTTTGGCAAATATCTGTGCATGTGTCTGTCTGTTAGCAGCTAATCTCCCAAACCATTAACCCGATCGCTGCCAAAATTTACACACACACTCCCTGGATGCCAACCATGAACCTCTGCTCCAAAGTTTTGGCCAGGGCCTATTATAGCGCCACCAGGAGGCCGACTTTTGCAATTTTTTGGCAAAAATCTGTGTGTGTGTCCGTCTGTTACCAGCTAATCTCCCAAACCGTAAACACGATTGATGCCACAATTTGCACACACATTCCCTGGATGCCAACCATGAACCTCTGCTCCAAATTTCCGACAACGCTATGTTATAGCGCCACCAGGAGGCTGATTTTAAAAACATGATGAACAGCAGGCAATTTACATAAAATCTTTAACACACTAAAATACTAGGCTGAGAAAAATATTCTCTCTAATATCCACTCTTTTCACAATGGCTTGTTATAGCGCCACCAACAGGTGAACATTTGCAAAACACATTTTTGGACAAAATGCCTCAAATCATCTAAATGCTAAAGTCATACGAAGAAATGGAACCCTTTTAACATTGGCATATTATAGCGCCACCAGTAGGCCACAACCTGAACTGGCCTGGTGGAGACCTGTGCCCAGAAGCGCACTTTTCTAGTTTATTATTCCACTCCATTTGCTCCCATTAAAAACAATATTTTCAGAATACTATTTCTCCATTACATCCATTCTGGGGCTTCCAGCTGGAGCATATATATTCATCTATTCTAGTGGGAGGTAATTGGAGCCTTCTTAAAGTGACAGTGAATGGCTGGCACTACAATATTATTATTATTATTACCCTTATTATTATTATATATTAATTTATGTCTTTTGCTTACACAAAACACTGGATCTTTAGATTCCTATCCCTATTCTCAGTGGTTTTGTGGCATTGACGCATTTGTGGGTGTACACACGTGCGTGTGTGTTCACAGGTCACGTGCACGCATTGATTTGTGTTTGCATGCAGCTGTGTTCATGTGTGTGTGTGTGTGTGTGTGTGTGTGTGTGTGTGTGTGTGTGTGTGTGTGTGTGTGTGCGTGCGTGCGTGCGTGCGTGCGTGCGTGCGTGTGTGTGTGTGTGTGTGTGTGTGTGCATGCGTGAGTGTGTGTGTGTGTGTGTGTGTGTGTGTGTGTGTGTGTGTGTGTGTGTGTGTGTGTGTGTGTGTGTGTTCATGTGCGCGCAGTGCAAGGCCAGTCTGTCAGAGTGCCATGCCTCTGACAGTGTGTTGACATGTGGAATTATCTCTGTGTTTGAACAGTTGTGAGAACGACAATGCCTTCATCTGAAACACACCCTGTTGGATGAGTGATGGTGGCACACAGACACCAAGCACTGTTTGGTCTGCTGGCAGGCAGGCAGCGCAGCTCACTCACACACACCACGGCATGAATCACTCACTGTCACAGAGAGTTGCCAAACATCTCATCTGTCAAGCCACTGCAGGAAGGAGAGGGATATTATTATGTCTATGATTGTTAACCCTAGAGGGGACGGCTAATGTTCAGTGATGTGTACGGAGGTTGGGATGACTTTGAACCCGGTGCTTGAGTCGCGCCATGCAGGCTGCCAGGCAGCAACTAGCTTGCTCCAGGGCTTGACACTAACACTTGCCCGCTTGCCCGGGGCAAGTAAAAAAAAA
Organism: Benthosema pterotum; assembly: GCA_039105355.1. Taxonomy (NCBI): domain Eukaryota; kingdom Metazoa; phylum Chordata; class Actinopteri; order Myctophiformes; family Myctophidae; genus Benthosema; species Benthosema pterotum. The sequence continues at coordinate 49,631,714 of CM076972.1, read as the reverse complement.
ATGGTGGGGCAAGTGAAGACTGCTACCTGGTTGCCCGATCGGGCAAGTATGCTGCAACTTATTGCGCTTTTGTCCACAATTCCAGGCTGGACTTGGGACACAAAACAGGCAAATTAACATACAGATAAAAATGACCATTAATCTTTTACATTCTCTAGTTGTGTAGACTTGGGCTAATTAAGATGATGAATTTTAACTCTTGAGAGCGTAAAAATGAAACCATTTGGTTTCATTTTTACGTTCTCAAGAGTTACATCTGGTTAAAAACCCCTGGTTTAAAGCACCAAAGTAGGAAGTAAACTTAAATGCAAAATTTACAATATATATTTTTGGGGGCAAGTGACCATGACCTGAGGGCAAGTAGAACCTGACTTACACTTGCCCGATGGGCAAGTAGCTCTGAGACCTTAGTGTCAACCCCTGTTGCTCCCATTTCCAACTGCTGGTGTTGATGAAGAAAAATGAGGGGAGTTTTTATTTTGAATCCATTTTTTTTTATTCCTCACATGTACAGCAAGAGACCTTTCAGCAAGCCCCTCCCAAAACTGCTAAGGCCCAATCACAGCTATAAGCATAACATGTGATATAGACAAAACTCTCCACCTACAGTTTTCCTACATCATAAAACCTTTTTTTTCCTAAATAAATGTCACACACACATTTTCCTAATGCTTATGGCAGGTCTTGTTGACGGATTTGGAAGAGGTTTTCAAAGTCTAGTTCAGAAATGAACCAGTGGTTAATGTGTTGTATTTACCTTGGAATGAATGAGCTGCACATTTATGCCAATGTTAATGCAAAAAGAACAAAATAAAGTAAAAAGGAAAAATAGACAAAAAAAAAATTAAGTTATATGCAATTGAGTATTAATCTTTTCTCATTTTGTCTTTTCTTTACTAAAATATTTGACAATCTTCATATTTCATAAGTTTGTTTATATACTTGTACAAGTGTAGCAATGGTAGTTCCTTGAAAAATGTCCAAGTCTATTGAAGACCTGCGGCGATTTGCATGTTAGGGGAGACATTACTTTGCCTAACGAAAGCTCTCAAAATATGCTTGTTGCTTGTTTGTCCTCTGTGTACCAAAAAGGGGTATTGGCAAAAAAAAAAAGCAAATAAAAGAAAAACATGTTTTCTTATTTATTTTTTACGTGCAATGATGTCTTCCCTTTGTGTTTCCTCCTGGGGGCTGAACCTCGGTTGTGATCTAAAAGTGATGCTCTAACAATGTTGTGCTGCAAAGGACATGTCTGACAGAGGACTACATTTAAACCATGGTGAGAACAAAATAATGATGTATAGTGTATCTAGTGCAAGGGTATCTTGATGGCTCAGCAAGCTCAGTGCCACCATTCATCATCCCCTCCCAATCCTTCCAGCTTCTCTTCACTTCTTCTCATCCTTTAATAAAGAACACAGGATTTATGATTAGAGTGTGATAGCTCCAAAATGACATGACAAATGAGCATGACAAATGTTAAAGGAGAATTCCACCCCAGAAGGCTTTCTTCTTACCTACATTCGCAGTCGATTTATTTCTTAACAAAGGTATGGCTAGACCACAGCTGAACCAAAAGTGAAAGTGTCGACACACTATTGACATAGTAGAGACACAATAGGTAGTAGAAAAGTCAATTTAGGAGTGATGAAAAAAGTGATTTTGTACAAAATAACAACCGAACTGCACTGAAATAAATCAATTGCAACATAACGAAGATAAACGGCGTTCTCCAGGCCTGTGTGTGTGTGTGTGTGTGTGTGTGTGTGTGTGTGTGTGTGTGTGTGTGTGTGTGTGTGTGTGTGTGCGTGCGTGCGTGCGTGCGTGCGTGCGTGCGTGCGTGTGTGTGTGCGTGCGTGTCCTGGAAGGAGGACTTGCCTGTGAGCACATTGTGTGACTTGGATTCTCAAGCCGTCTTCCCATAATACAGTTCTTCCAGCGCTTCTCTCTCCATTCTGTCCTCACTGTAAATCATAAAACCTAAATTCCTGGGAAATAATGTCTCTTAAAATAAGGCACCATCTATCACGCGCTGCGAGGAAGACGCACTCGCTCTCCCAAGTTTGGGACGCCGGTCCAAGAGAGACAGAGAGAGAGAGAGAGAGAGAGAGAGAGAGAGAGAGGGAGAGGGCTAAGGCAAACCATAATGGCTAAGTGAGTGCATTACGACCACATACAGGCCAGCATGTCCCAGACTGCAGGAACTTAATCCCATGGTGTCAGTCAGGGCACGAATGGCAAGCATCACGGCCCCCGGCCGCTCTCCTCCTCCGGGCCAAGGCACGTTCGTTTCCGAGGCGCCCGTGACTTTTTCCTCGGAGCGCGGCGATCTCTCCAGCAAAGGCTTGCAGTGCAAATGGAATCCAGCTGGAAAAGCTGCATGGTCAGGGGTGCTATTAGCAGCAAGACGTACTGTAATTTGGAATGTTCGACTTACCGCCTCCACCGGCGGTAAGAGAGGTTAGGTCTATTAACAGTGCACACACAGGGACTGACCTGCAAAACGTGGGAGAGAGAGGAAAAGGCAGGGACTTGCTACGGGGCAGTTTTTCCACATTAGGACCGGGGCAGGGTTATATGCCTCAGATGCCAATGTCATGGGGAGGGCCAGCCGAAAAACAAGGATCCAAAAGCTGTAATTTGTTTAGAGAGGATTATATAGGCCAGCCTCGCAAATCAACCTGTGCTAATAAAGATTAGATATCTGCCCCTGAACATTTTAACGACATTAAAGCGAGTTGCTAGAGGTTTGATTTCCACATCGGAAACATGGGCTTATAAACAACAGAATCAAAAACCCAAGGCATATCTTAGAGTAGACCCACTGATGACTGACTTGCTTATGACCGGTAGTCTACAGTTCTTGGAACCCTTACACAGACATAAAGAGTAATAGGGGCAACCTTTTTAGACAAAAATCAAGATAGATACATAGCTATATATATATATATATATATATATATATATATATATATATATATATATATATATATATATATATATATATATATATATTTTTTGCCCCTTTCCCTTTTTGTTGCCTCTACTTTGATGCTGCAGCTGTTTCCCTGCAGACAGACAGACAGACTCGTCCTGCAGACGTTCCAGAACTTTGTTGTTGTCAACAAATCATGAAAACAAAACAGTCGTCTGGCTCAGGAAAGGCGGTGCTAATTTGTTGGGTTGTATGGGGTGAGGCAGCGTTTTAGCCAATCACAGCACAGCAGGTCTCCAGCAGATTCATAACGAGCCAATAGAGTGGAGGTGAGGTGGAGTTAGATTCTGTTTTTAAACAAATGTGTTTACAAACACAGTGTGTTTGCACACACTAAAGTTGCCTCTATTACCTTTAAAGCGTCTCCCCCAGTGACAGAAAACAAGCCACACAGTAGGACGATCATCACAAGAGCAGGATCGTAACTAAATTGGCTTTGGGGCTGTTGCTTCAAGGACAAACAGACACAGGTTTCTTTCTATTTCTCAGACACACACACACACACACACACACACACACACACACACACACACACACACACACACACACACACACACACACCAGCGTATATACGCCAAACGATGACAGCCCATTGCAAACCAACCTGGAAGTTTTCTCCACACTCTAGAATTACTGTTAGCTTTGAATGTGAGTGAAAGAGAGAGAGAGGAGGGAGAGGGGATGAAATGCAGGGGCGGATCTAGGCATGGGCATGGGGGGGGGGGGGGGGCAATGCCCCCTAAATGCCCAGTCTGCCCCACCAAACATGATGGCATGCAAAACAATTCACAAGATATTTCAAATTAAAGTGCTTATATTTAAAATGATGTGAAACACTATACTACTGCTAGCCTACTAACTACAGCTGTCTCACCGCTAAACCAACAGCATTTCATCATTGAAAACAGAAAGCTCTCGGAGTCAGACCTTTAGCTTTATGCACGCTGCGTGTCTGTTGCAACTTCAACAACAACTGATGCTATTATCGATGCTTTACTTGCCTAATAAAAGTCCTGTAACCGGAAATGGTATGGGTGCGGCTTCATGGCGATGAAGCCGCAACCCTACCATTTTCTCCTGCACCCCCAATTGGGAAATGTTACATCCGCCCCTGGTGAAATGAAGCATGTGAGGAGGAATCGGGGCAACGCACGGCGGTGTTTATAGGCGAGAAATAAAGCAGCCGCGGATCGACGGAGGCCGTCGTTGTGAGGCCGTGCAGCTCCTCTCCTCACGATGAGGGATGGGTCCAGGGGGGCAGGCCAGGGCCATCTGGGTTGCCTTAACACTGCGGTCACTGTTGGACGCCGAGAGGGCTCTGCATTGTGTCGCCATGTTAAACACTGAGGTGGTCGCCATGGTTGCCGGGGTTAATGTTTTGTTTCCGAGAGAGAGAGAGATGGAGTGAGGGAGAGGGGAAAGACAGAGGGGAAAGAAATAGATATAATCTCCAATGTTAATGCAATGCACCCCACACACACAATGAATACATAAATTAAAGGGGACTACCACCCATTTTCTTTTAAAGGGGAAGTCCACCCATTTTCAACATTCTAATATGTCATTAGTATAGCCTAGAGGTGCTGGGTGGACATGATAAAAAAGTTCCCCCATTCTGTGTTCCCAAGAAATGGAGGTCTGAAGAAAACCACTGACATGGTGAAACATCTTGATGACATCATCAAGTTGTATTTTCACCATGTTAATGGATTTCTTTAGACGCTTCTTTTTTCTGAGAGCGTACAAATGGACCCAAATGAACCCGTTAGGGTTCATTTGGTTGCATTTGTACGCTCTCAGAAAAAATGTTGAAAATGGGTGGAACTCTGCTTTAAAAAAGGGTCCTAAAAGAAATAAGCATGGTGAAACGCAACTTGATGATGTCACCAAGCTGTGTTTCACCGAGTTAAAGGGGTATTCCACTCATGTTCAACATTCTAATATCTCATTAATATACCTTAGAGGTGCTGGGTGGACAAAAAAAAAAAACGTTTCCCCATTCTCTGTTTCCTAGAAATGGAGGTCTGAAGAAAATCATTAACGCGGTGAAGCACATCTTGATGACATCATCAAGTATTTTCACCACGTTAATGGATTTCTGAAGACGCTTCTTTTTTTTTTTGCTGAGAGCGTACAAATGGAACCAATTGGTTGCATTTGTACGCTCTCAGAAAATGTTGAAAATGGGTGGAATTCTCCTTCAATGCTTTTTTTTCAGACCTCCATTTCTACCAAACACAGAATGGGGAGGCCTTTTTTTATCATGTCCACTCCACACAACATCTCTAAGGTATATATTAATGACGTGGTAAAATGTTGAAAACGGGTGGAATGCCCCTTTAAGTCCACCACCGCTGCCTCTTTCTCACTCTCCCTCCCTCTCTTTCTCTCTCTCTCTCTCTCTCTCTCTCTCCGTCGTCCCCTATTCTGGTCCACGGCTGTCAGTGAGTCGGCGTATAAAGAGAGACAGAGAGAGGGAGGGAGAGAGAGAGCTGGCGTCTAATTGAAGAGCAGCTCCGCACCCTGTCCTCATTAATCACCAGAGCTGTCGACACGGCTGCCCGGGACCCCACTGTGGCAGTCTGCACTATACCTCTCCTCTTATAACCAGACACTGTGTTAGAGCACATTAGTACACACACACACACACACACACCGCCACACACACACACACACACACACACACACACACACACACACACACACACACACACACACACCGCCACCAACACAAATACTACTTTCAGTAACAGCAGCGGCGACACCGTTACTACTACTGCCAATACGGTTGTCACCACTGCTGTTGCCTCTGCTGCTTGCTGCTCCCAGACACACCAACAACACAGACAGCCCCAGATAATAGTTTCTTCTCTCCGCCACCATTAACACTAACGTCGATTTTCCTCCAAAGGCGACAACAAATGAGGAAGGCAGCGTTTGTGCTGAAAGTTCATAGCGGATATATAGATCCTATAGTCCTTTATCGCAACTAGACGAGCACTCGGTTGCATGTGCGTGAGCGGAGTGAGCTCACGCTTATGACATTGGTTATAGAGGTCTTATACTCACGTCACCATTACCTCGTTGCCTAACTCGGCCAATCGGAGTACCACATGGGACCAACCGCCGACCGCCGGCCACTGCAACCGATCGCTTAACTTCCACCCCCTCCGCTCATATGTGTACTTTGTATTGTATTTTGTTTGTGTTCGTTGAAGCACTTTGAATTGCCCTAATGCATGAAAGGTGCTATATACATAAAATTGCCTTGCCTTAATTGCCATAATACAACCTCGAAATGCATACATGGTAAAGTCAGATTGTTAATGTACTTTATTACATGGCTTGAATGAATGCTCCAATCAGAAGCCAGCGTTCTGGTCATATGAGCGGTGACATATTACACTATAGTCACCGCTCCGCTCTATATTGGACCGCTGCATAATCAAGGTCCCCAAAGTGCAAACAGCTGTGTTCATATCAATCCGCGCTGCGCTTCCGCATTTAGCTCCAGCATGCCGTTAGCGGGTCCATTTGGTTAGCTACGTATTTGGTTGGTTGCATGTCGTTAGCGGATCCATTTGGTTAGCTACGTATTTGGTTGGTTGCATGCCGTTAGCGGGTCCATTTGGTTAGCTACGTATTTGGTTGGTTACATGCCGTTGCCGTCACCCTCTCAAGGACCACTGGTGGTCTTCAGACCACTGGTTGAAAACCACTGACGTAAGCCATGTAATAAGCGGGATAACACCTTTCGAACCGGTGATTGTTTCCTAACTAACTGACCTCGGCTGCACCTCGGTCAGTTAGTAGGAAACAAATCACCGGCTCGTCGGGTGTTATCCCTTACGTATTACCAGAGGTAACCTTAACTCCTACAAATCTGGTTGAAATTAGAAAAAGAATCGATGACATGTACAGTACATTTCAAACCTTTCATCAGATTAGCACTATGAGCAGTGTTGACTTGTGCGGTCTGGTTTGAGCATTAAAAAGGGCCGGGGCTTCTGTGTTGGATTGGTTATGCTTTGGACAAGTGTTCAGGTCAGGTTGGACAAATATTGGCAGCAGATTCACAGTGCTGGTAGCCTACACATTTAAAGAAAGAAAAGAAAGATGCATGTAATTTTAACTCTGAGTTATACCCACAGATAGGAAAACACGATTTCACAGGTGCTGTCTCCTGTCGACTTATCTCCACCATTGTTGGGCAGTAACGAGTTACATATTACATATTACACATTACTGTAAGATTGTTACCTTTTACAGCAAAAGCAGGAGAACAGTGTAACAATGCCAAAATGGGTAATATGTAACATGTTACTCTGCCAAAAGAAGCCTCATTACTTGAGCTTGTTGTTTGCTAGAAAAAATAGAACAGTTGTACAAGCTATCAACAGATAACAACAGAGATGTGCAGTAGTTTGTAGAACCCAATCCAACGCAGTATTCTGCACACATGATGTACACTAGAAGTTTGAACAGATTGTGTTGTACATCTCTATTCTTTTGTGTGGTGAGTGGGGCAAAGTTGGGACAGTAAATGCATAATACAATAAATACATAACATATTACTCTGTGATTCAAGTAACAACACACACGCACACACAGACGCACACACGCACGCGGACGCGCACACGCACGCGGACGCGCAGACGCACGCACGCACACACACACACACACACACACACACACACACACACACACACACACACACACACACACACACACACACACACACACACACACACACACACACACACACTCACTGCCACTCAAGGCCTTTAGCTATGCCTGTATCTATATTTTACACACCTACGGACAAAGACTATTGCACAGGCACAACACACAGACAGACACACATCCACACACACACACACACACACACATGCACCCGTGCACACATTGACAAGAGGCGACAGAAATGGAGTGCGTGGGTGTTGACTCAGCTGGAACAGTGGGGTGGGGGTGGGCGAGGAGAAAGATTGATGACAGAGGGGATGGAGAGAATGGTGAGGCATTTGATGAACGAGTGTGAACGGGGCGAGCATTGGAATCAATCCCTCCTCCTTTTTGGACCAGACTAGAGGCCGGTTCTCCCCTCTCTGTGACCCCTGATGTGGGACCCTGGCTAGTTCTATAGTTTTTGGCTCCAGATTCTAGTTTTTGGCACCAGATTCTAGTTTTCGGCGCTAGATTCTAGTTCCTGACGCTATACATTCTGGTTTCTCACGCTATCTTCTGTAGTTCCTGGTGCTAGATTATAGTTTTTGGCACCAGATTATAGTTTTCGGCGCTATAGATTCTACTTCCTGACGCTATAGATTCTAGTTTCTGACACCAGATTCTAGTTCTTGACGCTAGATCCTACAACGTGCAGTAGTTTCTGAAAAATATGTGTTCCTGTGTCAGTTATGCTCAACATATATCATGCCAAGGACCCCCAGAATTATCTATATTTGGCTGCGGACCCCCATCTGAAAACATGTTCTAAGGATCCCCCAGAATAAGCAACAATTGTAGTTCAAATATTTGCTTCCGAAAGATTTGCATCACATTTTCACATTTTTTTTTAAATATCAGACCTACAAGTTCACAGCGCGCCACTCGGTGGCGCGCTCTGAGCTTGTAGATCTGATATTTTTCAATAGCTGAAGCGTAACATAATGCTTTGAACACCAAAGCGCGTTCCGTTCAGAAACGGAACCCAGGCTGCAGCCGCCACAATGCAGCGACACTGCACACATTCTGTGCATCGGAGCCTGACGCACAAATTGCATACATAATATATACTCCATGCCATGTCTGCATTTAAGTACAGGGCGCAAAACAACATCATTATCTGCCTAATCTGCAATCTAGGGCCGACAAGCTAAGTACGTACACTTAGCAATCCGCAGAATGTAATCTCATAGGGCTCTATTCTAGACACAAAGACAAAGTATGGCATGTATACAATGATGAATGATGTACAGCCTTGGGTAAGTGCGCCGTCAAATATGGGCTCCCCCAAAAATACATGTCTATGCTTAAGTACCGTTCCACGGCACATAATAGCACCGCTAAAACTGCAGCACAGCGCCCAAACTACACGTCCATGTCTAATTAGAGGATGTAGAAGCTTCATAATTTGCCTAGTCTGAATGCCATTACTGTAGTTGTAGACGCAGCTTTTGTGACTGTAATCACTAGCCATTAAGACGGCACCTGCAACACCTGACGTGTGTCTGGATTCCTGGCATAATCTATCATGAATGTAGCAAATCTAACTGCATATAGCTAAGGGAGGATTGTCTAAAATGTGTTGTGTTAAAGGGGAACTCCACCCATTTTCAACATTTTAATGTCATTAATATACCTTGGAAATGTTGTGTATGTGGACATGATACAATTTTTCCCCCCCCAATTCTGTATTTCCTAAAAATGGGGGTCTGAAAAAAATCATTAACATGGTGAAATACATCTGATGACATCATCAAGATGTATTTCACCATGCTAATGATTTTCTTTCAGACGCCTTTTTCCAAGGAGGGTACAAATGTGAACCAAATGGACCCTAGCGGGTCCATTTGGTTCACATTTGTACCCTCTCAGGAAAATGTTGAAAATGGGTGGAATTTCCCTTTAAAGGGATATTTCACTTTCAAAAAAGCCTTTTGGTCCTTTTATCGTCTACTCAGGCTCGTGTGAACACTCCAGACAGTTTGTAAGTTAGGCTACTCGATTCAGTATTTAGATATTAGATGTTTGTTTTAGCTGCCGAACCCCCTCCCTATCCAAACCTGCTATAACTTAAAACTCCATTTCAACCAAAATAGTTTTCATCGAAAACACCCAATCTTTTTTTTTTCTTGTGACTGATGCTTTCCTTCAAATACGTGAGAGGGGCCGTGGAATTTCAATTATAGTTTTCATTTCATTTTAAAGTATTGTTTTGGAAAATGAAAAGGCTGATGGGAACTAAATAATAAAACAATGTTTAAAAAATAAAAGAAAACAGTAAATTAAAAAGCACGGCCCCCTTATATATTAGGAAGACAATATCAGTTTGTTTTTTTATGAATCTATGCATGGTCAAAATCTATGAAGTACGAAGTTGGGTTTGAATAGGTAGGGGGCGGGGCAACTAGAAATAAATCTCAAATTTGTAGGTTCTGACCAAAGCTTTATTTTTATTTTTTGTGAAATATCCCTTTAACCTATACACTGAAATTCCCATTCACATTACACTTCACTTCTACAACTCGCCCATAGGGGGCAACCCAAACCAACATATAACCCAACCAGTGACACTCTTCACACAAGTTCCAAATGTCTTTGAGTAAAAAATGCCACTCTTATTCTCAATGCAGCCTTAAAATAGCAAACACCCATGGCCTATTTTCTGTCCAACATGACCTTACAAACACCAAAAAACAAAGCCACTCCTTTTTAAAGTAAACGAGAGACACTGCCAACAGACAGACAGGCAGAGAGGACTGTCTTGTCCCAGAGAGAAGTGCAGGGACTAGTTCCTGTAAAAAAGAAAGAAAGAAAGAAAAATAAGGCTGCCTTTCCCTGTGTGCTGGCCAGCAGAGCAGGGGTTTTCAACCGGTGGTCCAGGGACCACCAGTGGTTCCAGGTGGTCCCCAGCTAAATTGTTTTAACCAAATGTAACTCTTGAGAACTCTCAAGAGTTAAAATATCCAGTCCAAAATCTACACAACTGTAAGATCATGGACAGAAGCAAAAGAAATCTTTAGTTTTGGGATCTGTGGGTCTAAAAATATTCTCAATTGATGGTCCGTGGCTCAAATGCTGAATAAATGGTGGGCCCTGGGATGAAAAAGGTTGAAAACCCCTGCTATAGAGGTAGTAGTGGTGGTGGTGATCGGGGCGCCGTGACCTTGCTGGTCTGGCAGAAGAGGCGGCGGGGAGGGGTGGGGGTGGGTTGCATTGGTTTGGTCCGTTGGAAGGGGTCATCCATTTTGTTAATGGTGCTGTCAAGTGACACCTGTGCTCGCCTTTCCCCTGTCTGGAGTGCTAATGAACCGCGAGAGTGGAGAGAGAGAGAGAGAGAGAGAGAGAGAGAGAGAGAGAGAGAGAGAGAGAGAGAGAGAGAGAGAGGAGTCTAGGAGTCGGGGTCAATAGCTCACCCTGGAGACTACACTACAGTGTGTACCAACCAACCACCACCACCGCCTAGACTTCACTCGCTTGTCTCCCCTTCGTTCTGTCTGATTTATACTTTATCCTATGATAGGGTGTAGGAGTGGAGAGACACAGGCTCGTTACTAAGAAGAACAACCAGGCACTCACTCACTCACTCTCTCTTTTAATGGCTGCGCGGCATTGCTTCTTTAAGGTCTATCTATCCCTTCATATTAGTCTCTAACTGCATGGAGATTAGTAGGGCTGTGACCTTTACTTAAACTGTGGTACAGCGGCGGCCGCAGAGAGTGACATAGAGGGGGCAAAAAAAGGGGTGAAAAAGAAAAGAAAAGGGGACATGCATGCAGCTCCTGGATATACGGAAGGAGACGGCCAGTGATGGGAAAGTTACTGGGAAAATGTAGTAAGTTACACTACTTGTTACTCTCGAAAAAAAAATGTAGCTAAGCTACACTACAAGCTATCCCCAGAAAATTGTAGCAAGCTACACTGTATACAAGCTACACGACAAAAGTAGCTTGATGTAGCTTGCTACATCAACACAATGTACAACCTTCTAAATAATAATCATAATAATAAAATAATATAAATAAAAATCATAATAATAATAATAATCTAGGGGTGGGTTTGAACCTAGGTTGGTGGCATGTCTAAGTTTTGGGATGTATATTAGAGGAATTTGAAAATGTGTGTGGGAACATGTAGTAAGCTACACTCCTTGTTGCTCGAAACAAGTAGTGTAGCTTCACTACAAGCTATTCCCAGAACAAATGTAGTAAGCTACACTCCTTGTTACTCGAAACAAGTAGTGTAGCTTCACTACAAGCTACTCGAAACAAGCATAGTGTAGCTTCACCACAAGCTATTCCCAGAACAAATGTAGTAAGCCGGAAAATGTAGTTAGCTACTTGTAACAAGTTACTGCCCATCACTGGAGATGGCCTATATACCGCGCTGTGTGTTTGTGTGTTGTGCCTCGTGTGTTAAAAAAAAAGAGGAGAGCCTGTGTCCTCCTCCTCCTCAAGGGAGGTGTCAGGAGGACTTTGATGAATATTTCTCTATTAACCCTCCCTCCCTATTGTCAGCGCTGGCCTTTGTATCGCCGGGACCCAATCCGTCAAGACAGACGATGAGGGGAGGAGGGCAGCTCAGCCTCTTGGCTTCACACCAGGGGCGGATTGGCCATCTGGAGTACAGGGAGTTTTCCCGGTGGCCTGCGCCACCTAGTGGCCTGGACAAGATCCAAAATGCACTAGTGGCACTTCCAAAATGCACTAGAATGTGCTATAGATGCTCGCCTGGAACATACAGATCAAAATGACCATTAATCTTCTACATTCTCTAGTTGTGTATAGACTAAGTTGGGCTAATTCACATGATGAATATTTTAACTCTTGAGGGTGTAAAAATGAAACCAAATGGACCCGCAAGGGTCCATTTGGTTTCATTTTTACGCTCTCAAAGAGTTACATCTGGTTAACCAGCTGCCTCCACCAGGGTGGCCTGGCAAAGTCAAAATTGTCCCGGTGGGAAAATATGTGCCAATCCGCCCCTGCCTCCTCCTCCTCCACCTCCTCCACCCCCTCACACACACACACACACACACACACACACACACACACACACACACACACACACACACACACACACACACACACACACACACACACACACACACACACAGGTCATTATTGAAGTACCAGTGACCCCAAGCTGGGCTTGGGCTGCTCGCACACACACACACACAGCTATCTATCTCGTCTGCTGAGGAGGCTGTTTTCGACGGAGGAGGAGGCTTTCGCAAGCAAACAAGAAGCATCAGCATTTAGAATCTATCTCACCCCCGCACGACGACAACAACAAGAGCAGTGGGAGGTGGAGAGAGAGAGAGAGATGGAAGGACATCCACGAGGGAACTCACCAGGGGTGGATGTAACATTTCCCAATTGGGGGGGCAAGAGAAAATGGTATGGGGGCGTCTTCATGAAGTCGCACCCATAGCATTTTCGGTTAAAAGACTTTTATTAGGCAAGCAAAGCATCGATAATACCATCAGTTATTGTTGAAGTTGCAACAGACACGCAGCATGCATAAAGCTAAAGGTCTGACTCAGAGTTTAGCGGTGACACAGCTATACTTACGTAGTTAGTAGCAGCAGTAGTAGTGTTTCAAATCATTTTAAATACAAGCACTTTAATGTGAAATATCTTGGGTTGTTTTGCATGCCATCGTGTTTGGTGCATGGGGCAGTCAGGGCATTTAGGGCCCATGCCTACTGTAGATCCGCCCCTGGAACTCAGTCACTAACAGGAGCTAATGTGACCCGGCCTGCCCTCACTACTGGGACTGGGACAGAGACCCCCCCCCCCCCCCCCCCCCCCCCCCATACCCCTGTCAACTGATATGAGCCTTGAAATATTACACATAGCCCGCAAATAGCGTAGCTATCAGAGACCAGAGTGATTGATAGAGCCAGAGTATACTGCTGCAGCGTAGCAGTCTGCTCAGATTAACGTCATGCTCTGGAGGCCCCGCGTTCGCTGACAAAGGCATTTCAGGGTATATAGTGGCTATATTTAAAAGCACTCAACGAGACAAAACATAACCCAAAGAAATGCAATTAACACTCTCCGTGCCAGCCCTTTTTCATATTTTTGGAGGTAGCCAGTGCCATTTTTTTTCATCAAAAACTCATATTTCATATTTCGGTCCATGTTTCCCCACGGACAAGTTAGTTGGCGACACACACTTCCGGTTACGGTTTGGTCGGTCTCTTGTTATTGTCTATCAATGGTGGATGCGGTCGCTGCTAGCTGCTGTTAGCATGGGGATCGTATTGAACCGGCGCCGGTAACTACGTCACGTACAGTAGCGTTAACGTCAGCGGCATCAGTTGTTACTGTAAATCATAATGATAACGGGAGACGTAGATCTATTTCCATGGCATGAAAACTGTTAAGTATCATTTATTTATCAAAAAATAAGACTTTTCTCCCTGTCGGGTCTGATAGCACAGCCATCGTTATTTCTTTTGCCTTCTACTTCTTTTAGCTTTGTTGAATTTCTGACACTTGCATGGTAAAAATATGACATCTTTGCAAATTTAAGAGATACAAATGCAATACTCCGGGGTGTGAAATAATAACAGCAGCAAGACAAAAATAAATATGTCCTTATGGAATAAAAACCTCACAGTCCGTCTTGATCATGGTGCAAAAATTTTATTTTCAGATTTTTTTTTACGATAAGCATATGATACTATACTTAAACCATTATTTTTTTTCCTTTTTCAGTTAGAATACTTATGAACAATTCGTTGAACAGCAAAAAAGCCCCTCCCTCCTCCCAAAAAAGAAAAAAAAGGTTGAATACCAAGCGCTCATGTGAAAAATAAATACAGATTTGTTTTTCAGTTCATTCCTGGAAGATGGGACAGACAAGATAAAAGAAAAACATAATCATAATTATAATAATAATAAAAAAAAACAAGACTGCAATTTTAATCCCCCCCTCGAAAAAAAAAAAATCTCAGGCCTGTTCAAGCTCAAGCATTTCATCCCCCCCAGCATCTTTTAAGCACTGTAAGTCTCTGGGGGGGCTTGGCGGTATACCGCCGCCCCCATCCATCCATCCATCACTGTTGGTTCGCTGCCTTTAGAGTGCCAGTCACAATCCTGAGAGTAACAGGTGGTATTGTTGGCAGGCAGGCGGGCGGGCGAGCAGACGGGCAGACAGGCGGGCACGGTGCCCTGCACTGGAGATGACCGACCCCCCCAGTGTGAAGGTATCCATCTCCTCCTCGTCTGAAGAAGTGTCCAAAAGCCGGTCGCCTGCCGTCTCCGTTTTATTTTTTGCAGGGCGTTTCAGCTATGAGCTAATCCCCCACACACACACGACGGACGGACCGACGCCGTCCGTCATCACTGGTATCCCATGGCCGAGGCCGAGCCCAGTCTCTGGCTGTAGAGGGCGTAGGGCGAGTAGTACGCCGCTGCCGACGCCGAGGTGGGGTTTATGGACGACATGGCGGCCAGGCCGGCGGGGCCTCCCGGCTTGCCGTACGGGTGGTAGCGGGCGGCGGCGGCCAGGCCCAGCCCCGGGGAGCCGCGGAGAGCAGAGAAGGAGCTGGGCAGGCCGCCGGGGCTGCCCGGCGGCGGGGGCAGGTGCAGGTGCGAGGGGTAGGCGGACGACAGGAGCTTGCTGGCGTCCATGGCGCCCATCGCCGGCAGGCCCGCCGCCGCCGCCGTGGTGTGCGTCCGCAGGTGGGCCAGGAGCTCCTCGGACGTGGCGAAGCGCTTGTCGCACGGCCCGCCCGCCGACACCCAGTTGCAGGCGTGCGGCTGCTCGTTCTGCAGCATGAAGCCGTAGGTGTACAGCGGGTGCGACGCCAGCGAGTGCGTCGACGCCGACGACAGCGACGGGTGGAGGGAGTGGAGCGACGGGTGGTGCGACGGGTAGACCAGGCCGTAGCCGGACTTGACGGGGTCGTGGACGCAGGTGGAGCAGTTGGAGCCGCCGCCCAGGTGCGGCGCACCGGGGTAGGTGAGGCAGTACGGGTCCCGGCACAGCCCCTGCATGAGGGACGGCGGCGAGGCGCCCGTGAGCGGGCTGGAGGCGCTCGAGTGCTTGCCCGGGAGCCCCACCAGGCCGCCCAGGCCCGACTTGGTCGGGTCCAGGCCGGGCGGCACGGCGAACTGCGACGGGTAGCCGGCGTACGCGCCCACGATGGAGCCGTGGTAGCCCATGGCGGCGGCAGCCGGCGGCAGCGGGAAGACCGAGTGTTGCCCCGGCTTGAACGGGGAGACGGGGGCGATGTGGCCGCCGGAGGAGGAGGAGGAGGAGCTCAGGCCGCTGCCGCCGCCCGGCTGCGGGTCCGCCTTGCTGTCCGGCCGGGGGCTGGCTGCGGCGGAGCTGGCGTTGCTGGAGTTGGCGCTGGCGCGCACGTGGCTGGAGTTGGCGAGCTGGGCCCCGTCGAGGCCGGAGGAAGGCTTATTATCGGAGTCCTTTTTCCCCGCGCCGCCGCTGCCGTCCGAGCCGGGCTGCTCCGTGCTCCCAGGCTTGTTGTTGCTGTCCGTGTGGGAGGCCTGCTGCTGGGAGAGTGCCGGGGACTGCGTGGGAGGGGAGTGACTCTGTCTGTGACTGTTATGCGTGTGCAGCGGCGGAGAGCCGGAGCTGGGAGAATGGGCGCGATTGCTGTTGAACGACGAACACGACGACACGCTCCCTCCGTTGGCGTTGGCGCCTCCGTTCGGCACCCTAAAGCCGGGTTTCTCTGACCCTTTGCTCACTAGAACGTCCTTGCGACAGTCCGACTTGGAGTAAGGCTTGAAGCTGGACTTGTCGTCCGCGGAATGGTGCTGTTGCTCGCCAGACTTGGACGAGGACCGGATGGAGGAGTCCTTGTTGTCTCCCCCGCCCAGGCTGCCCGAGAGAGAGGCCAGCTTGGAAGAGGACGGAGGGTCCGGTTTGCCAATCTGAGAGCATGTCTGAGCCAACAGGGCCAAGGGACTCTTCTTAGCGTCCAGCTGAGAGAAGAGGAACACAGAGAGAGGGTGTCAGGGAGATGTCCAAAAGGTTGATGAATTGACTTCACGCCACAGCTCGACTAGTCTAATAAATCTTAAACACCCATAACCGCTAACTTCACATAATATTGAATGTAGGTCTACAGCCTATAGACGATATTAAATACTGGTTTTAGACCTACTGGTACTCATACAAATACTACTAGGTTACTTTAAATGTAAATCAAGCAAGAGATCATGTGAATGTTACATATTGTATTCTAAAAACACACCCAAGCATCCTCGGTAATATAGGCACTCTTACTTGTATTTTAATTCTTATTCTTACATTTTATTTAATCTTATAGGGAATACCAAGAGAAACCATTTAAAATATAAAGTGCACACATCATTTCTTAATCACGTTTGACCCAATGGCGTTTGTTGTTTATAATTTTACAATTAGAAATGCCTAGAACTAAAATGCATTAATGTAACTGCTGTGCAAAAATGACAAAACTCGTTTACAAGGTTTAAATTCTCCCGACCAAATGGACCCGTTAGGCTCCATTTCGTGCCTATTTGAACACTCTCAGAAGAAAGGGGGTTGGAAAAGGGAAAATAATTAACATGGTGAAGTAGTACATCGTGATGATGTCATCAAGATGGGTTTCATCACGTTTTTTCAGACCTCCAGTTCTAGAAAACACAATGTGAGGGACTTTTGTTTTATTCCTATGCCCACCCAACATAAGGTAGCCTATATTAGTGAAATAGTAAAATGTTGAAAACGGGTGAAATCCCCCTTTAACAACATACTGCCTGCGTCGTGGTGGTGCGTAATGCGCACACGGGAATATTAATAACATAATCACCATAACCAACCCCCCCAAAAACACTGCAAAAATGTCAGTAGACTGAATAAAAAAAAAAGACGCCCTCATCTTCGACTGACTTACCTCTATACTAACTGGCGCAGACGTGAGCGGTTGGAGGTACTCCGGGTGCAGCAAGTGGCCGCTGTGCGCCGTCAACATCTTTAGAATCCGTACGGGCAGCCTCCTGGCTTGGCGTAAAGGATCCGAGGGAGAATATGGGACGGACGACGACGCGAACGGTCTCTCCGTTCCTCCTCTCTGGTAGTGCACGGCGAGGTTTATAGTACCACGGGCGTCCTCCGGTGCTGCGCGCTCGGCGTCGTCGGGCGATGGAGTGCTGCTGCTGCTGCGTAACGGCGGTTCGGTAGCAGTCCCACCGGGGGAATCTTTCATCTGGAGTCGAGCGGGCGACTGCGGGAACGAGTGGGGACGAGGAGGAGGAGGAGGACGGCGGATCGCAACTCATTCATCACCACCACCACCGGCACCAGCAGCAACACAATCCATCTGATTTCAACATCAGCGAAGAACACGATCGGATTCACGGATCATTCACCACCACCACCACCACCCTTCCTCTTTGCTTTCTTTGCCCAGCCAGTAATCCAAAAGCGAGAGCCGCGGCGCACGTTTCCCCTCCCGTATGATCGCAAAAACAACTTCACTCTAGAGAGGAAGAATTTTCCCAGATGTCATCCCTCCTTATACGAGCCGATCCCGTATTCTTCCAACATCAGCTAGTTTCCTTCATACTATTATCCATCGAATCCAGTGTCAGGAATCATTAAAAAAAACACAAGCGTAGTTAAGACAGTCGATCGATATAGAAGAACAAATACGGTGGAAAGGAATAATATCTCCGTGGAAAGATGCGGCCAAGAAAACAGTCCACGAGTGGTGCGTGTCTCTCCTCTCCCCATCCAGTCTCTTCTGCCACAGACACCAGCGCCAGTATCACACTCAATCCACATACTAGAGACGTGAGGGGGAGGCATTTGAAAGCGACGAGCCGCCGTCCAATCACAAGTGCTCGCATTCATATTAAGGGGGACGGCTCGGGACGAGGGGGCGTGGCGACCGGGACGAGGGGGCGTGGCCCCACCCACCCCTGCGAACTGGTTTATGATGTATGACTATGGGAAACGGCAGCAGCAGAGCAGCACAATACATATTATGTGTCAGGTAGACTTTTTTTCCCCCCATCCGATCTGCAGTTTCAATTCAGAAACAGAAAAGTCAGTTGAAATCGTGTTTGATCGTTCATTCGCAGACGAGCGAAAAACACCTTTTATGGGGGGGGTCAATGGGTGCTATCTGAGTGTGTGGCTTATAGGCACAATGTCTGTGGGAGTTTGTTAGTTGGGAAAAATGGCTTCTTTTCGATTAATAATACTCTCATGTCTGCATAGTGCGTATTGTGTGGGCATACACATTTCTGGTATGTTAATGGTTTTATTGCATTTAGCGCAGACTTGAACTGCTAATTGGGGCATTTAGGTAATCTCATTGCGACGTTGAATCCGTTGTATTATTCGAGAATTAGGCCCTGACAGATAGCATTACAGTGGTAGCGGGCTGAAGACACTTTGATGCTCCGGACGTGCTTTGTTGTTGTTGCTGGGGCCTGGGCATCAGCCAGATAGCTGATTCAATTTCTCCATCATAAAACACATTCACATGATACCATGTCATGTCTGTGCCGCCGCCGCCGCCATGCCCCCCCCCCCCCCCCCCCCCCCCCCCCCCCCCCCCAGAGTAAACGAGCGCCATTTTGATCTGTCTCTCCGCTGGCATGGGCGCACAGTAGGCCATAGAGTCTCCACAGCAACACGCGGAGCTGGAATTTCCCAGTAGCGCAGCTTTCAAATGAACGCCACCCCGCGTTAAATGCACTCATGTTAAACTGTTTAAATAAGTACAAGACAGTAGTGATACAGACATAGCTCCAGGGCCGGATGTAACATTTCCTAATTGGGGGAAGGGGTGAAAAGGTGAAAATGGTATGGTTGCGGCACCCATACCATTTTCGGATACAGGGCTTTTATTAGGCAAGTAAAGCATCGATAATAACATCAGTTGTTGAAGTTGCAACAGACACGCAGCATGCATGAAGCTAAAGGTCTGACTCAGAGAGTTTTCTGTTTTCAATGATGAAATGCTGTTGGTTTAGTGGTGACACAGCCGTAGCTAGTTAGTAGCAGTAGTAGTGTTTCAAATCATTTTAAATATAAACACTTTAATTTGAAATATCTTGGGTTGTTTTGCATGCCATCGTGTTTGGTGGGGCAGTCTGGGCATTTAGGGGGGCATTGCCCCCCCATGCCCATGCCTAGATCCGCCCCTGACATAGCTGTTGTGGGTCTGTGCACATGTCCTCTTATATTTTTCTGATATACTGACTGTCCACTTTCTGAAAAGGAAATAATCAGTCTTAGGCCTATTATTAGAACAGAAGCAAGAGACATCAATGCACATGGTGGACAGTGGACTTGGATGATTGATTGTGTTGGGTAAGTACAGTAACTTTTACAGCTATTGTGGTTGCTTTTAAAACAGTAACCTATTACCTTATTAGTTACTCAGTTATGTAAGTTACTAGTTACTTTACTTTCCAATTCAGACACTATTTTCAAGGAAAGAATAATCCCTCATGTCACTGCTCCAGTTATGGTCTGTTTTAAGCTCAACTTGCCAATATACAGAGGGGAAAACAGAACACTTATGCCAATAGTATAAAAATACCCCAAAATCACAGAAACTATCTGTGTATAATAATATGGATATACGGTAATGCGTACCAAACTTGCAAACTATTAGTTAGTTTGCAAGTAACTTAAAAAGTAACTTAACTGTAAAGTACTGTTACTTAATGTAGGGTGTTACTACCCAACACTGTTGAATACTTTCAGCACATGGTTCAGTCATCAGTCAACATTTGGGCAAAAAGGGTAACAGAATAAAGTTCCACTGTGGTGCTATGGAGTCACCAGTGGACCTAACTAAGGTAGGAATTGATTCCATGGCTTTTTCAAAGTTGTACCGAGTCGCCATTTTGTCATCACTATCTTTCCCAGCACTTAATAGTACATCTGGAATGCCTGACAATCATATACTGTTCTGCCAGTGCTATATCCACAATCCACAAATCCAAAATATTACTAAGACTAATCTCAGGCTTGTTTAAAAATGGTGTTATTAGTCCACCCCACTGGACTTGGAACAGTAAATGTCAACAAGTGCTATTATGTGCTATACTGGGGTAAATGCAGTAGAAGTGTGCAACACAGCCATGACCTCGCCAGGGGCGGATGTAACATTTCCCAATGGGGGGGGGGGGGGGTGCAGGAGAAAATGGCATGGGGGCGGATTCATGCCACCCATGCCATTTTGAGTTGCAGGACTTAACTTATATTCGTCAAGTAAAGCATCAATAATAACAGTAATAATCAGTTGTTGTTGTTGAAGTTGCAACAGACACGCAGCATGCATAAAGCTAAAGAGAGTTTTCTGTTTTTCAATGATGAAATGCTGTTGGCTTAGTGGTGACACAACTGTAGTTAGTTAGTAGCACTAGCAGCAGTAGTGTTTTATATCATTTTAATTATAAGCACTTTAATTTGAAATATCTTTGTTATCTGTTGTTTTGAATGCCATCATGTTCAGTGGGGCAGTCAGGGCATTTAGATCCGCCCCTGGGCCTCGTTGAGTGCTGTCATCGACTCGGTTGCTTGATCACAATGGCTGCTGACTTGTTCTCTGCGGCGGTGAGAGAGAGAGAGAGAGGAAAGGAAAAGGGAGTGGGACAGGCTGCCGAATGAAGCCAATTCTTCCTCACTCAACAGGTTCACTGTTTGGCCTGTCATCATTAGGCTTAGCCGTCACTCGTCAGTCATCGCTCATACATACACTGTCGCTGCCGCTCCAGCTAAACCCCCGCCGATCACCCGAGTATCCGAGTGCATGCGCGTACGGCGCGACGCGAATGCAAATCGAACGCACACCGCGGTGGGTTCAAGCAGGCAGGCAGGCAGGCAGGAAGGCGGGCGCGGTGTTCCTCTTTTGAATGGACGCCTCTGTTTGAGTCGGTCTGTCGTCACCTCCGTTACGAGACACATAAACAGGTGACAGGCCGCAGCCGGTTCCTCACCCCCCCCCCCCCCCCACTCCCCCCGACGTGACATTTAAAAGGTAAAGTCCTTGCCCTTAAGGGGGTATTTCAAACATACAGTTTACGACGCTGCCTCCTTCTTGCCAGTTAAAAGTTGTGGTTTTTGCTCAAATGCGACCTGTGCGTTTATCACTTAGTCATCCAGTTGTTAAATGGCTGAACTACCGGGGTAGGTAGGGTAGGGTAGGTTGGAATAGCGCGTAGTGTGTGTGTGTGTGTGTGTGTGGGTGGGGGGGGGGGGGGGGGGGTGTTGAAAGGAGACCAAAGGAGAAGGTTGAGCACGGCAGACAAAGGACTGCAAGCAGAATGAAACAAGGGGAGGGCCCATTCAAACAACAGGGAAGCCAGTTCGCCTTTCATGTCTCCCTCCTTGAAGTATGGCTGGTAACAGCTGTTTTGGCGTGTCGATGACTGATGGCCGTTTCCTGTTGTTGGGGAATATTTAAAGGGGGCTGCAGCTTTTTCCGCTTTTTTTTCTTCTTCTTCTTCTTTTTTTTTAAAAGAGAAGGACTTCTCAGCATGGTCAGGGTCTGTGGGGCGGAGGAGGAGGAGGAGGTGGAGGAGTTCCCCGGAGGCATTTGCAAATGGTTGTATCAAAGCAAGTGCTGGGTTGGCTTGGGACGGAGGCCTGTGTGTGTGTGTGTGTATGTGCGTGTGCGCGTGTGCGTGCGTGTGTGTTTGTATAGCCAATAGAAACAACAGTGAACATGGCCGGACTAGCCGTGTTGTGCCTGAGCTGTGATTGACAGGGCCTTGTCAGTGGAGTCTTGCAGCTCCACAGCACAGACTAATTTCACATTCTTTCTGAAAACGTTGTTCGTCCTCAGTACAGAACTGAATTATACTGCACTGCCCAGGGGCAGATCAAAGCATGGGCTTGGGGGGTTGGCCACCAAATATGATGGCATGCAAAACAACCCAAGATATTTCAAATTAAAGTGCTTCTATTTAAAATGATTTGAAACACTACTACTACTGCTACTAACTAACTACAGCTGTGTCACCACTAAACCAACAGCTTTTCTTCATTGAAAACAGAAAACTCTCTTGAGTCAGATCTTTAGCTTTATGCATGCTGCGTGTCTGTTGCAACTTCAACAACAACTGATGTTATTATTGATGCTTTACTTGACTAATGAAAGTCCTGTAACCGAAAATGGTATGGGTGCGGCTTCATGAAGCCACACCCATACCATTTTCACTTGCCCCCCGAATTGCGAAATGTTACATCCGCCCCTGCTGCTGCCAGACAGCAAGTGAATTCTACACAAATAAAAGTCATACTAGTGTAAGAGTACAGCCAAATATAATGGCATTAGCAGTGTTGAGTGGAACTTGCAACACGTAACGAGTAATATTACTACTGTAT
Source organism: Benthosema pterotum (assembly GCA_039105355.1). NCBI lineage: Eukaryota > Metazoa > Chordata > Actinopteri > Myctophiformes > Myctophidae > Benthosema > Benthosema pterotum. The sequence continues at coordinate 49,608,649 of CM076972.1, read as the reverse complement.
GAAATGAGTAATAAAAATAAAACAGTAATAATGTTACAGTACTTCTACTAATAGTGCCGGTTACTTGCACCATGCTGCTGCTCTCAACAGTTGTGTTCTAGAAGGGTGGAGCTAATGTGACTTTACTTTGAGTTAAAATGGCTATCCAGGACTTGATGTTGTGTCATGATCTTCATATTTGGAGATCCAGGTGATTATGCTATACGATGAAGTTAGATTGACATATAGCCTTTTTGTGGCAGATTGGCAAGTGGTGACCTGTCTATTATTATTCTAATTCAAAACAACTGGATTTAGTTCTAAATGAAGCTGACTAAACAGATTGTGTATTTCCCTTTTTTTCTGTGGATGGGGGCGCAAAAGTAATGTAAAAGTAATGTGTAATATATGTAATGCTATTACTCTTGAGTCCAAAGTATAGTAATATCTCGATTTTAAAGGGGTAATACGTAATATTTAATATATTACTCTCTGTCCAACACTGACCATTAGTATAGTTGGAAAACGTCTGGCTTTGATACTTAATCAGGGACAGAATTACAGAACAAGCCCAGAATTGGGGTTTTGGAATTGGAACCAATGTGATACGTTTTGGCATTTAAACAATGCACCAAAAGCTTAAAAAAAAAAAAAAAAAAAAAAAAAAAAACTGGCCTACCAGTTCTGAATTGCTTTGCCCTCTGAACTGAGGATTAAGGAAATGCTTCTAGTGTGTGAGAAATGTGCGTTTGGTCTGGTTTATGGAGGGCAAAAAAATAAACACACACATTTCACTTGCCTTTTTTCCTGTTTCGCAGCTCGACAATAACGTACAATACATCTTTCTTTCATCCAAAAAAAAACGATTACACCCCTTCAGTTGCGTCCGCACTGGGAAATCCTGAGGTTTTGGTTGGCTTAATTCAGAGTAGTCATACAGCTGTATGCTCGGGGGGGCGAGAGAACACGTTGGAGGGGCAAGAGAAAATGGTATGGGGGCGGCTTCATCGCCCGTGTCGCAAGTAGCTAGTTAGTAGCAGTAGTATAGTGTTTCAAATCATTTTAAATATAAACACATTAATTGGAAATATCTTGGGTTGTTTTGCATGGCATCTTGTTTGGGGGGGCAGACTGGGTATTTAGGGGGGCATTGCCCCCCCCCCCCACATGCCCATGCCTAGATCCGCCCCTGTGTATGCTCAAAATTAAATGAATCCAAAGAGGGTTTTTTTGGCGCTCCTCCTCTGACAAGAAAACCTGTGTCTGGCTGTACTGTAATGTTGTGTAATGTTGTAAATAGAGAAAGAGAAATGATAAAAGAACCAGGCGGAGAGGCAGGCAGACAAGGGGGGGAGAAAGCGAGTGTAAATAACTCCTATTTAATTATCTGTGACTGACTTATGGGGTGTGTGGAATGGGGGGGGGGGGGGGGGGGGGGGGTGGATGCCTGCGGCAGTGGGGTCTCTGCTTTAGTCCTATAGTGTGTGCTTTCTCTGAGCAATAATAAAAAGAGCCCAGAGTGGGTGATATGGGTGGGTGGGTGAGTGGGTGGCTGGGCTGGGGGGGGGGGGGGGGGGGGGGGGGGGGTTTCCAGTCCAGACAGTTTCATGGGGTGTAGAGGACATGGCATTTGGACCCGTGTGTTTAAAAAAAAAAGAGAGCTTTGTAGGCAGGGGGGGTGGATCTAGGCATGGGCATGGAGGGAGCCCGCCCCTAATGCCTGCCCCTAAATGCCCTGACTGCCCCACCATCAAACACCATGGCATGCAAAACAAGATATTTCAAATTAAAGGTAGGGGAAGTGATTTCACTTTTGTCAGATATCACCCAAAAATATTTTTTTCTGTTAGAATGCTCTATTATAAGGTGTGGAAACCATATATGGAGTTTCCCCCTCCCCCATGTTAGCAGAGGAGCTAATAAAAGTTCCCCAGGTGGTGGCGAATTCTCCTCCAATCAGGATCGAGCAGCAAGTTCACATAGTGTAGCTACTGTTTGGCGCCCCTAGTGCACCAGGCTGGAACTACAGGATGAATTTCAAATCACTTACCCTACCTTTAAAGTGCTTATATATTTAGAAAGTATTTGAAACGCTACCGCTGCTACTAACTAACTAACTACAGCTGTGCCACCACTCAACCAACAGCATTTCATCATTGAAAACAGAAAACTCTCTGAGTCAGACCTTTAGCTTTATGCACGCTGCGTGTCTGTTGCAACTTCAACAACAACTGGTGTTATTATTGATGCTTTACTTGCCTAATGAAAGTCCTGTAATAGAAAATGGTATGGGTTGCGGCTTCATCGCCCGTGACGCTTCGCGCCACGGGCGATGAAGCCGCACCCATGCCATTTTCTCCTGCCCCCCCCCCCAAGTGGGAAAAGTCACATCCGCCCCTGTTTGTAGGCAACATTCCGTTTGATATAAGGATTTCCCACCCCCTCCTGAGATGAAAACACCGACAAACAATATCTGTGTGGCGTGCACGCGGCATGTGTGTGTGCATGTGGGTCTTCTGTGTGTGTGCGTGCCGTTCCTCATGTGTGTTTATTTTCTTTTTTATCTGTAGGCACACTTTCCTTTCTACTCCTAGCTAGGATCTCTGGCTGTGGACACGGGTGAGCGGAGCCCTCACACACACACACACACACACACACACACACACACACACACACACACACCCGCACACCCGCGCACGCACACACACACACACGCACACACGCGCGCACACACACACACACACACACACACACACACACACACACACACACACACACACACGCACATTTTCCAGAAGTCCCTTTGCAAACGATACCATCTCTAAAGAGGATATTTACATATTTTTCATACAATATCTGCCTCTGTGCCCGAGTGTTCTCCTAGATGTGTGTGTGTGTGTGTGTGTGTTGTGTGTGTGTGTGTGTGTGTGTGTGTGTGTGTGTGTGTGTGTGTGTGTGTGTGTGTGTGTGTGTGTGTGTGCGTGTGCGTGTGCCTGTGTCAACGTGCCTATAGTGTATGTGTCAGTACCAGCCAGGGGCGGATGTAACATTTCCCATGTGGGGGGGGGGGGGGGGCAAGAGAACTTGTTGGAGGGGCAAGAGAAGATGGTTCATCATGAAGCCATATGCCATTTTCAGTTACAGCACTTTTATTGGGCAAGTCATCAATAATAATCAGTTGTTGAAGTTGCAACAGACACAGCATGCATAAAGCTAAAGGTCTGACTCAGAGAGTTTTCTGTTTTCAATGATGAAATGCTGTTGGTTTAGTGGTGACACAGCTGTAGTTAGTTAGATAGCAGTAGTAGTGTTTCAAATCATTTTAAATATAGACACTTTCATTTGAAATATCTTCAGTTGTTTTGTATGCCATCGTGTTTGGTGGGGCAGACTGGGCATTTGGCGCCCCCCATGCCCATGCCTTGATCCGCCCCTGACACCAGCACAGCAAGGCCCTGACAGCCTTATCTGTTCAGGTTGGGAGGAAGGTGTGTGCGTGTGCGGCTGCGCGTGTGTGTGTGTAGGCTTGTCGTGTCTGTTGTCAGGGCGCGACGTCTCGCGACGCCTGCATCCGACGCTCTTATCCAGCGCTGCCTCATACCCCTCTCCGTCTACCTGTCTGCGTGATAATCACGCAGACACCTCCTCGACAACTCGCTAAGATTGGCACTTTTATTTCCATATAGTCACCGAGCGATCCGTGCGCTCCCTGTACAGGGGCGGATCTAGTCATGGGCATGGGGGGGGGCAGTCAGCCCCACCACCAAACACGATGGCACGCAAAACAACCCACGATATTGTTGTGATGGGCAGTACAGCCCAGTAACAGTTCTCTATATGCAATAACGTTAATATGTGTAACACAGTGCTTGGTGACTTATATATAATATATAATTATATAATTCAGCTACCTCGATTTGGTTGGTTGTGCATGCCTATAGTGCGCTCTCATTGGCTGTGGGACGTCCCGTGATGAAAGCTTATATATACAGGTAGCACTTCCTTCTTTAGTTGTTGTTATCAGGTACTCACGCACACTGCATGGACGGACAAAGTCTCCCCGTTCTGTGCCCGTGCTAGAGTGCCTTAACCACAATCATTATTATAACCAAGCCATTCTGACCAGTCGCCGAACGTTAAAGATCTGTATCTGTCAATCAGCAAGTTGTTCACTGAAACGACATTGAACTTGAACTCCTTGTCGTGCCTCGTCATTCTACCCGCACCTCTACAACACCACCAGCAGCACGACAATATTTCAAATGAAAGTGCCTATATTTAAAATGATTTGAAACACTATACTACTACTGCTACTAACTAACTACAGCTGTGGCATCACTAAACCAACAGCATTTCATCATTGAAAACAGAAAACTCTCTGAGTCAGACCTTTAGCTTTATGCATGCTGCGTGTCTGTTGCAACTTCAACAACAACTGATGTTATTATTGATGCTTCACTCGCCCAAGAATAAGTCCTGTAGCCGAAAATGGTATGGTATGAAGCCGCACCCATACCATTTTCACCTGCCCCCCCACCCCCCCACCCCAATTGGGAAAAAGTTACATCCAGCCCCTGTCCCTGTAGTCGTCGTACCTGTTACACCTGAAACGCGCTCCGGCAGACACCGGCAGGCACGTAGGCCACACACGCACCGCAGGTACAGTGACACGCAGCGCACATGCGCCGCACACAATCTCCTCACCCAGATCGCTCCCCTATTATAGCTGCTCTCTGCACTTGGAGACAAAAGCTACCATTGTCCGCCTCCTCCTCCTCCTCCTCCTACTCCTCCATGCGGGGAAGTTATCAAGGGCCAGGACAGCCTAGAGAGGAGTGAGTAGATGCAGTGTGTGTGTGTGTGTGTGTGTGTGTGTGTGTGTGTGTGTGTGTGTGTGTGTGTGTGTGTGTGTGTGTGTGTGTGTGTGTGTGTGTGTGTGTGTGTGTGTGTGTGTGTGTCTGGGAGGAGGAGGAGGAAGAAGGCGTGGGTATGCCACGGCGGGGTGAAGCGTCTTGGCCGCCAGACAGCGTCTACTAGCTGCCTCAAATCAGATTGTCCCGCGTGCTGTTGCTGTGTGAAATTTCAGATGAGATCAAAAGGTGTGTTTGTGTGTGTGTGTGTGTGTGTGTGGGGGGGGGGGTGTAATAGAGTCACAATCGAGGCATTCACCAAACAGGAACAACCCATAAACAGGTTCGGATGAGGGAGTGAACAAAGAGACACGACAACAACAACAGGCAGGCCACCGGGTGGACATGACGACATGACGCGACATTCCAATCCGCGGTCACGACTGACACCGTCGGCGGTGACCTCGGAGCCCACGGGTGACATTTCTAATCAGGGGCGGATCTAGGCATGGGCATGGGGAGGGGGCAATGCCCCCCCGAAATGCCCTGACTGCCCCACCAAACATGATGGCATGCGAAACAACCTGATATGATTCAAATTTAAAGTGCTTATATTTAAAATGATGTGAAACACTACTACTACTGCTACTAACTAACTACAGCTGTGGCACCACTAAACCAACAGCATTTCATCATTGAACACAGAAAACTCTCTGAGTCGGACCTTTAGCTTTATGCATGCTGCGTGTCTGTTGCAACTTCAACAACAACTGATGCTATTATTGATGCTTTACTTGCCTAATAAAAGTCCTGTAAGCGAAAATGGTATGGGTGCGGCTTCATCGCCCCCATAGCATTTCCTCCTGCTCCCCCGAATTGGGAAATGTTACATCCGCCCCTGTTTCTAACAAAGCTTCTATCTACACTCACGGTACACTTAACGTTAGATTTAGACATATCCTCATATTATGGAAAACTGCGATTTCGGTCAGTATCGAAGTAAAAGAATATTATAACATGTACTGTAAACCCAGAAGGTATGGTTTTCAGTATTTCCTTTTAAAAATGCACACAGCACACGTACAGTATAACAACAGTATACACTGTCATTTATTTGTATCATCACTTTGGATTTTACTTGAGCCGGAGAGACATACAGTAGAGGCTCATGTTACTGAACTATATGAGTGCTCTCAATATATAGAGCTATTTAACGCTTATTTTAACCAAAGAAAGTCACTCACCATACCTTTAATCTAGTGTAAAAATGGACCCAAACAGACCTGTGTAAGTAAGTCAACAACGCCATATCCATAAGACTAGGTTTTGGGTGAATACTGTAGTATCTCACTCTGTAAAAAGATCAGGCTTATGCTGGAGAGTCCCAAGGTCACAATCCCCACATTGCCCACACACACGGTGTGCATGTGCACACCACACACCCACAGCTTTAGTTGCATGATAAAGGGGGAGGGGCTGATAGTGTGATGTCACTAGACTACTTTGTTTTCATTGGCCTGTTTGACTGTCTCGGTTTCAGCCTTCGGAAAGAAACCCTAAGTACAACGGGAAGACGTCATTACAAACAACAATAACACCGCAGGGTCTATACCAGGGGTTTTCAACCTTTTTGATACCAGGGCCCACTATTTATTCAGCATTTGAGCCACGGACCACCAAGTGAGGATATTTTTAGCCCCACAGACCCCCAAAACTAAAGATTTATTTTTGTCCATGACCATTAATCTTCTAGTTGTGTAGACTTGGGCTAATTCTAACGATGAATATTTTAACTCTTGAGGGTGTAAAAATGAAACCAAATGGACCCGCAAGGGTCTATTTGTAATTCTCAAGAGTTACATCTGGTTAAACAACTTAGCTGGGGACCACCTGGAATCCTCTAAGGGACCACTGGTGGTCCCCGGACCGCCCGTTGAAAACCCCTGGTCTATACTGTCACCTCTTAAACGCAGACAATTGGAAGAAATACAAAACTCACGGCACGCCATCTTAAAATGTTTCACTCTGGAAAGTACATTGTAAACATTATGGGCAGGATCAAAGAGAAGACTGTGCTTGTTAACTAATAAACTTAATGAAAGGGACCCGCAATGTGCAGTCCTCATAAATGTAAGGGGAAAAAAAAATCACTTCATGGTGCGCTGTGAGCTTGTAGATCCGCTATTTTTGAACATTTTAGAAATGTAGTGAAACTGCTGATTCAGAAAGCATTTTGTACAATCAACTACAGTTTTCATGAATAAATAATGAAGCAAATATGAAGCAAGTATTTCACTCAAAATAGGGACTGCTCCCGCCGCAGGTTGATGATGTCATACATACAGTATGTCCATGTGTGATCCAGCCCTATGGAATGCATATTCGAAAGAAAAAAAAACAACGTACCAAGTATATTTTTTAAATTTAATGAGCATTTAAGTGTCTTTTTTATTAGCATGTGCATTCCATATATTAGGGACGGACCACTCACTGTCGACCTATGACGTCATCAACCCGCGACAGGAGCAGTCCCTATCGAGTGAAAGATTGAAGGAGTTTTTTATCTTTACGTTTTAGTTACAGGAGTCAAGCCTATATAGCGTTTTAAGGCATATTTGTCTACATTAGCCAAGGGACCCTTTTAAAAGCAGCCAGTTAACATTCAAACCACCACACAGAAAGCCCCCCCTGCGGTACGTGGGCCTCGGCCCCTCGCTGTGAGGCAACAGTGCGAGCCGGTGAGTCACAGCAGCCATATTGTATTTGTATTGAGCACGTAAGCTGCTGTAAATCAGTAAAACAGCTGCTCCCAACGTGTCAGCGCTCCTCCTCCCCCTCCCCCTCTGTGACTGAGTGTTTGTGTGGACCACTGTCAGGGGCGGATCTAGGCATGGGCGTGGGTAGGGTAAATGCCCTGACAACCCCACCAAACATAATGGCATGCAAAACAACCCGAGATATTTCAAATTACAGTGCTAATATTTTAAATGATGTGAAACGCTACTACTGCTACTAACTAACCACAGCTGTGGCACCACTAAACCAACAGCATTTCATCATTGAAAACAGAAAACTCTCTGAGTCAGACCTTTAGCTTTATGCATGCTGCGTGTCTGTTGCAACTTCAACAACAACTGATGTTATTACTGATGCTTTACTTGCCTAATAAAAGCCCTGTAACCGAAAATGGTATGGGGCGGCTTCATCGCCCGTGTACCATTTTCTCATGCCCCCCCTGCCCCAATTGGGAAATGTTACATCCGCCCATGACCACTGTTGTGTTGTACTTATAAAAGATGTCACAGATTATGACCCGCAGACGCTGGCATTTTGCCGTTGACAGAGCGTATTCGACCGAGGGGGCAGATAATGGCGGATGCGACGGGAAGCCATAAATACCAGGGGGGGGGGATCATTTGTCACACAACTGTAAACCTATTTACAACAAGAAACGGCTTGTTATGGCATAAATGGTAAATGGTTTATATAGCACCTTTATCCCAAAGCGCTTTACACAACAGGGGAGCTCCTCGGGGAGCAGTTGGGGGGTGTTTGAATGTCTTGCTCAAGGACACTTTGACACTTATAACGCAGTCAGGGGGAGCCGGGAATCGTACCGCGGGAACCTTCTGATGTACCCGAGGGGCACCTCTATACCTGCTGAGCCTTATAAATAGTTTCCCCATATACTACTGCATGCACCGGTTATGCCCATGATGGCAATTTACTGTAGCAGCACTGATCACTCTTCAGGGGGAATTGTGCTTTTGGCTTGTGCTGATTGATCAGATAATATAAACCCTATAGGGTAGATACCCTCACAAAAACATGCAGTAATCGTGGTCTCTAAACTGCCTCCCCCTGGCCAGCCGGGGCGCCTGATGGAGGGGACAGGAACTGGTTGGAATAACGTGTTCCTTCGACGCGCTGCGTCAAACCAGGGAAATTCCCCACCCTGTCAGGTGAAAAGAAGGCAGCTTGGACTCCATATCCATTGAAGGAAGCATGAGGCCAGTCCGCTGCCTCCCCAGGTTGGCGGAGGATGTGTAGAGCCCAGGATCACATTAGGAATTGGCACTGGGTGAAAAAATGGGTTACAAAATCGTGGGATAAAATATTTAAAATAAATAAATAAAATAAACCCTATAGGGAAGATGCCAGGGTCGGATTTAGCCAGCCCTACTAGTGTGGGCTGGAAGAATGGCAGGGTGTATGGGCAACTCCAAAGTTTTTCATAATTATGAAGCAGTGACTTTCAATCTTTTTGACACCAGGGCCCACAATTAGTTCAGCATTTGATTTTTTGATTTGATTTGATTTATCTTGCTTTTTTCCCCACAGACCAAAATTACAATTAATCTTTTACATTCTCTAGTTGTATATAGACGTGGGGCTCATTCAGATGATGCTTTGGGCGGCTGTGGCTCAGGAGGTAGAGCAGGTCGGCCAATGATCCAGTGGTCGGCGGTTCGATTCCCGGCTCCTCCTGTCTACATGTCGAAGTGTCCTTGGGCAAGACACTGAACCCCACCTTGCCTCCAGTGGTTGCCACTGCTGGTGTGTGAATGTGGGAAGTGAGGACGCTGGCGTTGACTGTTCGCCGCTCTACTTCCCAATGTATGAATGAATGGACCATTGTAAGCGCTTTGAGTATACACGCTGTGCATAGAAAAATGCAATCCATTATTATGATGCTGAATATTTTAACTCTTGAGTGTGCAAAATGAAACCAAATATGGGTCCATTTGGACAACACATTGGTGGAGACATTACTTGTTAGCGATTACCTGATGCCCTATAACAGAGGTTTTCAACCGGTGGTCCGGGGACCACCAGTGGTCCTTGAGAGGGCTCCAGGTGGTCCCCAGCTAAGTTGGGTAACCAGATGTAACTCTGTAAAAATGAAACCAAATGGACCCTTGCGAGTCCATTTGGTTTCATTTTTACACTCTCAAGAGTTAAAATATTCATCATGTGAATTAGCCCAAGTCTACACAACTTGAGAATGTAGAAAATTAATGATCGTTTTTATCTGTATGTTTGCCTGTTTTGTTTTCCAAATCCAGCCTGGTATTGTGGACAAAAGCAAAAGAGATCTTTAGCTTTGGGGTCTGTGGGGCTAAAAAGTCCTCAAATGGTCCGTGGCTCAAATTCCGAATAAATGGTGGGCCCTGGGATCAAAAAGGTTGAAAACCCCTGCTCCAAGGTGTCAGCCGTCTGGAGTTGGTGTCGCTGTCACGCCAGCAGCGGGGGGAAGGAGGAGTGGAGGGGTGTGTGTGCGGCGGCGTTGCAGTACCTGCCAATCACTGCGGTCGGCCCTGTCGCTTCCGCTGGCAGCTTTGACGTGTCAACGGACGGACGGAGAGACGCTCAATTAAAAGACTATCAGCATGTAAGTAAATCAGCTGCCTATCGGGGCCCCTGTCACGTCAGACAAAACGCTTACCGCGCAAGGACCGCCCATGCCATTAATCCTCCTCCGCCACCGCCAACGCTCGACCGCCAAACCCCAGGTCATGGTTTTGCAGGCAGGCAGGCAGCTTCACGGAGGAGGAGGAAGGAAAAAACGGGTTTGTGATGGAGTGTAGCGATGCATGACAACGCCGGGACTTCATAAAAGGTCTTTAAAAAAAGGGGGGGCTTTATAAGGTTTTTTTTCCCCTTATAATGCAGTTTCTGGGAGGTCACACTGTAACGGTTACAGGATGTTCTCAATATAATGGTGAAATAATCGCATTATGAACTAGAACTGCACTCTGTTGGGCGCCAACTGGCGCATGCATGGCCTTCTTGTGTGCAAGCAGAGCGAGTACCCCCGATACCCCCCACAAGATAATTCTCATGGCAATACTAAAGATATATTACTTACTCTGTTACATCATCAACAACACCATCTAATCATCAGTGACCAATGAGCGACCGTGAAACGATCGCAGTACTTTCGTCCGACGGGTTCAGTTGGTTTCCTTTTTGTACACTCTCAGAAAAAAACAAACAAATGTTGAAAATGAGTGGAATGCTCCTTTAATGGTTCTTTTGAGAACTGTGAAAGCCTGGCGGTGTGGGGTGGCGATAGAGGCGACGGCCAATTACCTTCCAGTACCTCCAAACAGGGGCGGATGTAGCATTTCCCAATTGGGGGGGCAGGAGAAAATGGTATGGGGGCGGCTTCATCGCCCGTGTCGCTTCGTGCCACGGGCGATGAAGCCGCACCCATACCATTTTCGGTTAAAAGACTTTCATTAGTCAAGTAAAGCATCAGTAATAACATCAGTTGTTGTTGAAGTTGCAACAGACACGCAGCATGCATAAAGCTAAAGGTCTGACTCAGAGAGTTTTCTGTTTTCAATGATGAAATGCTGTTGGTTTAGTGGTGACACAGCTGTAGTTAGTTAGTAGCAGTAGTAGTGTTTCAAATCATTTTAATTATAAGCACTTTAATTTGAAATATCTTGGGTTGTTTTGCATCATGTTTGGTGGGGCAGTCAGGGCATTTAGGGGGGCATTGCCCCCCATGCCCTTGCCTAGATCCGCCCCTGCCTCCAAATGACGTCATTCCCTCTTCACTGGTCCGTCTCATAGAGATTGATGTTATTGAATTGAACCCAGAGTGTACTGTAAGTTATTGGGCCCTATATAGCGCGCACAATGATTGGCACCGGGCTTGATTTAACTTTTATGAATAATATTTTTTCATGTAATAAAAAAAAAAAAAAAAAAAAAAACGCAACCACCGCGGGATTTGACAACACGCAGCGTCCGAAAACATTCCAGACATAGCGCCCGTTCGGTTGCATGCATGCATGCATGCATGGCGGACCGAAAATATTATCCTCCTCGGGCGTGGGGGAGTGGGGGGAGAGACCTTACGGTGACAAAGCACCGCGCTCGGCCCTGGCAGTAATTCACCGGCTGGGAGATGAATACATGAAAGTGAAGCAGTGCCGTATATCAAACATACCCGCCCCCCTTCCCCATGCCCTGTACCCCTCCACCTCCCCCTCCCTCACACACACACACACACACACACACACACACGCTCATGCGTCTCGTGCGTGCCCCCGCAAAGTCACACGCGGCCGTTTGTTATGCGCGTTGCGCACTTTCATTTCTGAGCTTTGCTGCTGCCTTGCGCTGTTGGCTGGGGCTGTGGGCCAACCTGACACTTATGAAATATTTCCCTTGCTGACCCCAGCTACTACCTCAGCCCAGGGAGATTAATTCTCTCTCTCTCTCTCTCTCTCTCTCTCTCTCTCTCTCTCTCTCTCTCTCTCTCTCTCTCTCTCTCTCTCTCTCTCTCTCTCTCTCTCTCTCTCTCTCTCTCTCTCCCCTCCTGTATAGCCGGACTGCAGCAACAGCAGTAGCACTATACCACCACCACCACTACACAACAACACAACACCAGTACTTATGGGTGACTGCTAAAAACACAGCAGCAGCAGCAGCAGCAACAAAACCATGGGCGGATCTAGGCATGGGGGGGGGGGGGGTGGCAATGCCCACCTAATCCCTGACTGCCCCACCATCACGATGGCAACATCACAAAACATGCCAAAAAGATATTTCAAATCAAAATGCCTATAGTTAAAATGATCTGAAACACTACTACTGCTACTAAGTGTCACCACTAAACCAACAGCATTTCATCATTGAAAACAGAAAACTCTCCGAGTCAGACCTTTAGCTTTCTGCATGCTGCGTGTCTGTTGCAACTTCAACAACAACTGATGTTGTTATTAATGCTGGTATGGACTTCATCGCCCGCGCCACTTCGCGCCACGGGCGATGAAGCCGCACCCATACCATTTTCTGCTGCCCCCCCCATTGGGAAATGTTACATCCACCCCCTGCAACAAACCAACCCCTGGCCGGCTCTGTTTCTATTCTGCTGCTTTCTGGGCAATCAATACCCGGGGTCCTATTGATCGCCGCTGCGGGTCGAGATGATGTTGCGTTTAGGGCTACCGTCGTTTGTCTCCTCCTCCTCCTCCTCCGCTCTCCAACCTTGTCCGTTCCCATTTCTGCTCCGCTGCCTCTAAACTCTTCATTTTCAGGCATTATTGTTTTTATGTTTGTTTTGTGGCTATCTGGTGGTATTGGAAAAAGTATCTATTATAGCAGGGGTTTTCAACAGGTGGTCCCTGAGAGGGTTCCAGGTGGTCCCCAGCTAAGTTGGTTAACCAGATGTAACTCTTGAGAACGTAAAAAATTAGTTGGCCACATTCCTGAGTGACAATTAACAGCTTAAGTGCTTGCACTCTACTCTATTCCAAACTACCCGGTCTGCCTGGATTGATTGATTATACCTTTGAAGCATACACAGAAATATGCATGATATTCCCCTTGACAATAGTTCCACGGCTTGTTGTGAAATGGACAACTCATGCACCGTCACGACCCGAAAAAATAATTTTCTCAGAAGCATTTGTGACCTAGAGAGGCTGAAGCACCATCAACACATTCCTCATTTCCAGTTCTGTCTCGTATGACTGAAAAACATGGATTAAACTATGAAAACACATCTCGGGCAACTCGTAAATTGCAGCGAAGCTGTTCTGGTGTAACTTGCGAATGGGAGTCATTGGCCTATAGATTTTTGTCACCGCTAAGCCCCTTATCCCCCAACTTCTTTGCCTTTTTAAAATATATATTTTTCAATAGTTTGAATGGCCAGTCTGACAAGCTCACAATGTGTCAATAGATTGGCACGTTGAACTATTCCAAAAAGTTTTCCAAAATAGTAAAAAAAAAAAATGAAGAGGTTTACGATAAGGGGTTTAGATGGTAACGAAAATGGAGCCCTTAGAGTGTAACGAAAATAGAGCCCATTGTGTTAAGGCTATGGCTATCTGTTTGTATAATGTTATTTACTTCCCTAAAACACAGTACTTATACAGTAGATTCGTACATACAAAGCTCATGCTATAATACGCACAGGCAAAGCAACACTGTCGTATACGACACACAGTTGCAAATGAAGCATAATGCGCAGGCAGCACGGCGATGACTTGGCCAAGTTTGGCCCCTTTTTATAAAAGGTTATTTAGTCGCCAGGAGAGAGAGCAAGCTGCCTCTGCAGAGCCTGCCAGAAGGTTGCACTACCGGTGTGTCATAAATTACCCACGACAGCCCCTACAAGAACACAAGTGGAGGAGGAGGAGGAGGAGGGGGAAAAGACGGTGTGAGGAAGGTGTGGGGTATGGTGGGAGTCAGGGGCGGATCTAGGCATGGGCATGGGGGGAGTGCCCCCCCTAAATGCCCAGTCTGCGCCACCAAACATGACGGCATGCAGGGGCGGATCTAGGCATAGGCATGGGGGGGCAGTCTGGGGGCCCAGACTGCCCCACCAAACATGATGGCATGCAAAACAACCCAAGATATGTCAGTGCTTACATTTAAAAGTATTTGAAACACTACTGAAAATGGTATAGGGGCGGCTTCACACCACGGGCGATGAAGCCGCCCCCTAACCATTTTCTTCTGCCCTTCTTCTCGCTTCGCGCCACGGGCGATGAAGTCGCCCCCATACCATATTCTTTTGCCCCCCACCCCCCCTAAATGGGAAATGTTACATCCGCCCCTGGTGGGAGTGGGGAGGAGGAGGAGGAGGAGGAGGAGGAGGAGGAGGAGGAGGAGGAGGAGGGTGGAGGGTTGTAGAGTAAGTGCAGTTTTCTTTTTGGTCCCGCGGTTGATGAATGGCTTTCTGAACAAGGCAGAAAATACATCACATCACCTTTAATGGGTACACATTTCTGCGGCCATAACTCAGTGTTTAAAAATAGGGGAGGGGAGGGTGAAATATGGCGTCATATATTCCTCCCAACGACACTTTTACGAGGCCTCCCCGCAGTATAAAGCCCCGTGATTGCTGTTTCAAAGCCCCGTGTTGAGAACCCAGCGCTGAGTACTACCAGCTGCCACGGTGGGGGAGAGCGAGAGAGAGGGAGAGGGAGAGAGAGAGAGAGAGAGAGAGAGAAGGGGGGAGAGAGAGAGGGAGAGAGGGGGGGTAGGCTGATATATAGTGATAGAAAGACATACAAAAAGAGAATTCATGTCTTAAAGAGACATGTGACTGTATTTCTGCTATGTCAACATTACTTCCTGGACTACAATTCCCACGATTCTGTGGTGCACTGCTTTTTCTTGTGGATAGGTGGGGGTGGGGGGCTGTCTTACCGAGACAACATGTAGTCTAAGACGAATACTGGAAAAGTCGGCCCAAATAAAAGTCGGACCGGTCTAAATGTTGCGACATTGAGGAGTCAGAAAACCGAGCGCCCGGGAAGGCTGTTTCAGCCTGAAAGAGGGACAAACTGGAGTTTGAAATACATTGTTTTCAACGATGGCGGCGCAAATAAGAGCTATGTAAACATCTGTTTTAAAGCATTGCACAGTGACAACTAAAGTCTCTGTAATGTCTAGGCTGTAGGCCTACTACTAGTAGCACAAAACATTCTAAAATAATACGATGTACGTATAATCAAAGCTGAGTTATTAGTGTGTATGCTGTACTAAATTACGTAAAATAAAGGGATTTATGAACATCAGGCTGTTGCCTGATGTTTTTGCTATATCCCATATTATTACAAAACAATCTAACATAAAGATAATGAAGTCTATGTAGAAGAGCCGCCATTGGAATGATCCCATTTAGTGATCAGGGTTTGCGACAGCGTAACTATCTATACTCAGGGCCCGAGTTTGCGCCGGTCTGAGTTTTCCAGTAACCGTCTGCAATTGCTTCTTTTGCTTCTCTGTCCATCTGCAATTTGACGGAGGACACATAGAGGCTCTGAGAGGAGTAAATAACCATGCCTCCTTATAGGAGACCATTTGTAGGCTTTATAGTCCATTTAGCTTCCAGTGGCGCCCATGCAAGCAGTGGTGGACTGGGCAAAAAAAAATCGTCTCGGACATTTTTAGCGTGATTTGGCCTATACCGGCCCACCACAACCAGCGTGTGATGGACCTATTCTACCTGGTATAGTTGGTTAACCAGATGTAACTCTTGAGAGCGTAAACATGAAACCAAATGGACCCTTGCGGGTCCATTTGGTTTCATGTTTACGCTCTCAAGAGTTAAAACATTCATCTAAATTGGCCCAAGTCTAGTTGGAAAATGTAGAGCATTAATGCTCATTTTGATCTGTATGTTTGACTGTTAACCTACAATTAACAATTTCCCTGGAATTGTGGACCAAAAAGCGAAATAGTTTTGGGGTCTGTGGGGCTAAAATGTCATCAAATGGTAGTCCTCCGTGGTTCAAAATTATGAATGAATAGTGGACCCTGCTATCAAAAAGGTTAAAAAAACAGTGCTTTTTTAATCACACCGTGGTACCAGCGGCCCCCTACGGGTCGTGCCCACCGGGAGATCTCCCTGTACGCCCAATGGTCAATCCGACCCTGCATGCAAGATGGCATATCTTTGTGCATAGAGAATCTTTGATGTAGTCCAGGAAGTAGTGTAGTGTCCAGGACATTAGAGACACTGGGCTCTAAAACAACTAAAACCACATAAGTCATACCTGGGCATTATGCGGCCCGGGGGCCAAATGGGGCCTTTGGCTGACTCTGACCAGCCCATGAAAGGGTAGTGTGGTTTTTAAATCAGTCGTCCGGGGACCACCAGTGGTCCTTGAGAGAGTTCCGAGTTAAATATGGAAAGTTGGTTAACCAGATGTAACTCTTTAAGAGCGTAAAAAATGAAACCAAATGGACCAAATTTTACACTCAAGAGTTCAAATATTCATCATCTGAATTAGCCCAATTCTACACTACTAGAGAATGTAGAAGATTAATGGTCTGGATGGTCTGGATGTTTGTCTGTTTTGTTTTTGAAATCCAGCCTGGAATTGTGGACAAAAGTAAAAGAAATCTTTACTTTTGGGGTCTGTGGAGCTGAAACGTCATCAATTGGTGGATTTCTGTGGCTCAAATACTGAATAGAGGGCCCTGGTGTCAAAATACTTGGTCTTACTCTTACTTTTACCATGAAAATTAAATTAATACTGCAGCCTTTAGTGCAGCCTTTAGTCTTGGCCCTCCACAATATTTTATGTATTATGACATACAGTAAGGGCTGGGTTAGAAGTTAGGTAAGATAGCGTTTTTGGAATGACAGGAGCAAGACTTGAGGGTGAAAAACCCTGACTGTAGCTAAACACTGCATGAGTGGAGAGAGAGAGAGAGAGAGAGAGAGAGAGAGAGAAGAGAGAGAGAGAGAGAGAGAGAGAGAGAGAGAGGAGAGAGAGAGAGAGAGAGAGAGAGAGAGAGAGAGAGAGAGAGAGAGAGAGAGAGAGAGAGAAGAGACACAGAGACACAGAGACACAGACACAGAGAGACAGAGACACAGAGAGACAGAGACAGAGACAGAGACAGAGACAGAGACAGAGACACAGAGACACAGAGACACAGAGACACAGACAGAGAGACAGAGAGACAGAGACACAGAGAGACAGAGAGAGAGACAGAGACAGAGAGAGACAGACAGAGAGAGAGACAGAGAGAGAGACAGACAGACAGAGAGACAGAGCATTATCGAGTGTGAACTGCTAGACTGCTGAGTGGACTTACAGCGTGTCTACTACAGTGCATTTCGTTGTCTTTTTCCGTGAGCATGAGTTCTTCCCAGTTATAAATTTACAGTGTGTTTGTGCTCGCTGTTATTAAACCCCAAAAAATCCAGAGCCTGGCCAATGTCATCCATTTTAGAAGACCTGCATGGGAGAATTCTTCTCCTGACAGCTTGTCCCCTCTGGATAGCAGAGAAACAACAGACAGGAGAAAATTAAAGTGTCTGCGTGTCAGCGCGCGTGCACGTGCATGTGCACGCACATCTGCACGCCTGAGTACGTGCTTGTGTGCAAGGTTGTGTGCTTGTGAATGTGTAAGCGTGCACATACAGTAAGTGTGCATGTACTGTTTGTATACTGTACATACAGTATATATATGCACATGTGTGTGTGTGTGTATATATAGTATATGCACCTGGGCTCTGTTCAGGGGCGGATCTAGGCATGGGCATGGGGGGGGGGTCTGCCCCACCACCAAACACAATGCAAAACAACCCAGGACATTTCAGATGAAAGTGCTTATATTTAAAATGATTTTTAACGCTACTACTGCTACTAACTACAGCTGTGTCACCACTAAACCAACAGCATTTCATCATTGAAAACAGAAAACTCTGAGTCAGACCTTTAGCTTTATGCATGCTGCAACTTCAACAACTGATATTATTAATGCTTAATTGCCTGGATTTCAAAGTTTGCAGGATTAGGTTTTGAGCAACGCTTCCAAGCATGAATGCAGCGTGCAATTTATGTGAAAACGTGCTACTAGGTGAGCAAATATAAACACAACCTTTTTACACTGGCCTGTTACACGACCTGACCTGGTGGAGACCTGTGCCCAGAAGGGAACTTTTTCTAGTTTATTTTGGAGTGGTGGGCACCCGGTTTCCGAAATGTGACTTTATATGTCTGAAGTACCGACACACATGAAATGGGTGACAACAGGCGACTCAGAGTACAGTACTGTACAGGGGCGGATTGGCACATATTTTCCTACCGGGACAATTTTGCCTTTGCCAGGCCACCCTGGGGCGGCAGCTGGTTAACCAGATGTAAGTCTTTGAGAGTGTAAAAATAAAACCAAATGGACCCTTGCGGGTCCATTTGGTTTCATTTTTACACCCCCAAGAGTTATAATATTCATCATGTGAATTAGCCCAACTTAGTCTACACAACTAGAGAATGTAGAAGATTAATGGTCATTTTGATCTGGTGAAGGACAACTTTTCTTTTTTTGAAGGATAGAAACACTAGTTTGCCTGGCCTGCCCTGGACTTTTCAGATGGCCAATCCGCCCCTGGTACTGTACTGTCAGTACAGACTAGTACAGCATCAGTTCTGAGTAAGAGTACAAGATGAGTACATATCCATACGTTAACATACAGAGTACCCAGTGCAGTATGACATAATACAAGTCAGAGTCAGTCCTATAGCCGCAAAGCAACTCTAGATTCTTTTAGAATTGGGCTGAATCTAGTCCATTGATGCTTTTCACAATTTTTTCAAAAATAGCAGAACTACAAGCTCATATCGCGCCACTCGGTGGCGCGATATGAGCTTGTAGATCTGCTATTTTTCAACAGCTTAAAAACACCAAAACGCGTTCAGTACACAAAGGGCTAGAGTTGCAATGCAGTCCATCGACTCCCCCATAACAAGATTTTTTATCTTCTGGTATTAAACAATGTTAAACTCACCAACATTGCAGCTGTATGGAAAGATTGAATTACCCCCCACCTGCAAAGCATTTGTTTGATTAAAATCTAACAGTAGACATGTTATGAGCTACTTTCTGCCAATGAATTCTCGGCATGTGATTTTTTCTAAGTCCTAGAGTTTGGAAGCGCTCATCATTAGTCACTGAAGGGCCCTGCGTACCACCTGTTTAGAATTTGCACATAAAGCAGGAGGCACCAGCCCAACCCATTAATACAAACGAGTGCCTCCAAAGTCCAGCACTTTTATTTAATGGCAGAAAGTAGCTCTCAACATGCATAATGTGGATTTTTAATCAAACAAATGTTTGCAGATAGAAAGATAATTTGTTCTTTCCATACAACTGCAATGTTGGCGAGCGCAAGAAATATTTATAGTAAATATCTCCATATAGGGTGAAAAGGACTGATAAGTCGATTTGTCCAACAACGATATATAAGGAGACCATTTTGGGGGTTCAAATTTAACCTTCAAGAGGACCATTAGAAAGATCTCAGAATGGACTGTAATTACTTCGATAGCACAGATAAGGATCAGGCTTTAAAAGCCAAAGTGTAACAAAATGTAGTTAGAGTAAATACTACAGCCAAAAAGTACTCAGAGCTTTAAGAACATTGAGAGAACCGTTTAGTGTACCCAAATGGAATCAACCTAGGATAAAACACAATAGTACTCACTCCCACAATAAACATTTTCCTCGAAAAACAAGTGAAGCAAAGATGTCCACACGTCAGCATTATATTTTAAAAAAATGATTTATTATTATAATTATATTCCATTCTATATGGAGATAGTAGGGTTGTCGTCGACACAGTCCGTAGCATAAATTTCCTCTCTAGTTTAACATTGCGATACACAAGTATGACACAACCTTACAAGTATTAATACAACCTTAATGATGACACCGCTTCATGCATGCACAAAGAATGGGTAATGGAGTACAGAATTGCATGATGCAACACTTCACTTTTAGAACATTCTCGAGCACTCGATGGAAAGAGAGGGAGGGAACAGAGAGGGAGAGACGATGCCACACAAGTGAGCAAGGTCAAATGCCGAATTTGTTTTGATAAGGCCGTCCAAGGAGGTAGACAGAAAACCTTTCACTGACTTTTCACTGGGTGAGAGGCTAAAATGTGAAATGCATACTGGAGGCCTAATCAACTGACATGGTCATATATGTGACACATTTTTTCAAGCATTTGGATGACATATGTAAGATCATTCACAATCAAATTTCTGATTAAATTTTTCCTATATTGCAATATTTCCATCAGCGAGTTTAACATTGTTTAACCCTTAGTGTACTGTACTGTTTTTGGTGTTCTAAGCATTATGTTTTAACTATTGAAAAATAGCAGATCTACAAGCTCATAGCACGCCACCGAGTGGCGTGCTACGAGCTTGTATCTCTGCTATTTTTGAAAAATCGTGAAAATCTTTGAATATTATGTTATTCAGAAACTAGAAATCTAGACAGGACACAATGGGTTGATACAAGCAAATCGCAGATGAACAATTTTGTTATGGGGCCAGTCAATGGACCGAATTACAACTCTTAGATTCTGCCCAACTATAAAAGAACCTGGAGTTGCATTGCGGCTAAGTCAATCCTTGTTATGGTAGCATAAACATTGAACCCAAATGCAGAGTGACGACCAGAAGGATAAACTTCAAAAAAACTATTTTATTGATACATCCACAGACAGGTAAAGCCGCAACAACCTCTGACACCAAGTAGTCAAAAATACAAAGTTGAAGTAGAAAATTACCAGATGCACCAAACAGGGTCCATGAACAAACAAGTTCTCTCTGGTAGACTGCCTCAACAACGATAGGACTTTAAGATAGTCCGTGGACGAGACGACCGGATGTGGGCGTGGTCCGTCGCCGTTGCAAACAGAAGCCCAACATGGTTAAGAAAGCAGCCGACGTTGACGAGGCCACACCCTTCCCAATGATGTCACTGGTTCCCATAGTGACACGTCTATGCAGCACGTGACAAAAGTGGTTTCCATGGTGACTCCTACACAGCACGTGTCAAATGTAAACAAGAAAGAAAGAAAGAAAGAAAGAAAGAAAGAAAGAAAGAAAGAAAGAAAGAAAGAAAGAAAGAAAGAAAGAAAGAAAGAAAGAAAGAAAGAAAGAAAGAAAGAAAGAAAGGAAGAAAGAAAGAAAGAAAGAAAGAAAAGAAAGAAAGAAAGCTTATTGGATTCCCGCTGGATAGCAAATAGGATTTGTTCCAAAGTTTTATAGGGGAGTCATATAGGATTTTTTTTTAAACTAGGGTCAATATCATTCTATGAACCATGTCTTGAATTAACAGAAAGGACGATTTAAGGAAATCCATTAATTAGGATGAAGTGAAAATTACCACACTATAATTTTGGGTGCAGTGAAAAGATCTAATTTCACTTTTGGATCACAGGCAAAAAGTATATGATGGCCACTGGCCAGTAGGTGTCATTATATAAGCACATTCCATGCAAACAAACTAACAATCCATGAATCTCACTCAACTCTCGTCCACGTTGTGACACGACGCCAAGAGCTGCGTTTGCCGTCCTATGAGAGGGTCGGACGGCCGCGAGGCTTATGTATCGAGCACAGAGCGATTGATTACGTCGGTCGTAGGCCTCACGTTCCCCCAATCTTAAATAGGCTAATGAATGAACTGACAAGGAGTGTGTGGGACGAGTCCAGATTTAAAGGCAGCAGGCTGATTGCAAAGAGTTCACAGGTGCTGAGTGGGTGTGATACTGTCGGGCTGCTGAGTGAGTGGGAAAGTGTGACGTGGACTTTAGAGCCATGGTCTGCCTCAGTCCATGAGAGTCATGTACAGCGTCTGTATACGAGTTCAGTGCACTATACTAGGGGTTTTCAACCTTTTTGATACCAGGGACCACCATGTATTCAGCATTTGAGCCACGGACCACCATTTGAGGACATTATAAGCACCACAGAACCCCCAAAACTAAAGATTTATTTTGCTTTTGTCCACAATTCCAGGCTGGATTTGGGGATCAAAAAACAGTCAAATATAGCCTACAGATCAACATGATGATGTATAATTTAACTCTTGAGAGTGTAAAAACGTTCTCAAACGTTCTCATTTTTACGTTCTCAAGAGTTACATCTGGTAAACCAACTTAGCTGGGGACCACCTGGAACCCTCTCAAGGACCACTGGTTGAAAACCCCTGCACTATACAAACAGTACAGTACAGTATGATTATAGCATAAGTGAGTACAGTACTCACAAGATACAATATGAGCTGTAAGTACGGGGCAGCTGTGTCTCGGGAGATCCATGATGGGTCGGTGGTTTGAATCCTGGCTCATCCTGTCTACATGTCAAAGTGTCCTTGGGCAAGACACTTAACCCCAAATTGCTCCTGATGTGCGGGTCAAGCCTGGCATGAATGGGTGAACGTAAATTAATTTAATTTCAAGATAAAAGTAAGAGTGTCGAATAAAGGCGACATACTGTATATACAGTAGATGCACCGTTTATGTATTTTGTGTTGATTTATGGCATTTGTATACAACTCTCTCTCCCTATCTCTCTCTCTCTCTCTCTCTCTCTCAAACCCTCCTCATAACACTTTCTTCCCCTTTTGTCAGTTTCCTATAGTCTATATTCTTCTTTCTGACCTCTCCAACCCTGCCTGTTTTATTCCTCTATGTCTCTCTCGCCCCGTGTCTCTCACACACTGGCCTCCCATCTCTCTCTCTCCCTCTCCCTCTCCCTCTTCTCCCTCTCTCTCTCTCTCTCTCTCTCTCTCTTCTCTCTCTCTCTCTCTCTCTCTCTCTCTCCTGTCAACTCTATTAAAATACATTCTGGATACTTGCCACGGACACATCATTTATTTAAGCTGAGGCCATGAAGAGTTATTGTTGTGAAAATCCTACAGCCTTTTAGGAGATCAAAGCGCCATAACAGAAATCACATTCACCCTGCAAATCCATCTCTCTCTCTCTCTCTCTCTCTCTCTCTCTCTCTCTCTCTCCTCTCTCTCTCTCTCTCTCTCTCTCTCTCTCTCTCTCTCTCTCTCTGAAAGAGAGATACATGCATGCAAGTACATGCAAGTAAATAAATACATTGCTCAAATGCGCCGCTCTGTCTCAGTAGTACACTCACTGCTTACTTTTTGACATAGTAAAAGCTGTTTGAATGAATGTTGCCTATAAATCATTGTGTACATAACAAATGTTGATGAAGACAAGCGTCTTCAAAGGTCGTGGACAGTGAATGAATACAAATTGTTAAAAAGAAAGCAGATGCTCACAACTCACTTTAAGATGCTCCAAAACGTTATTTAGCAACAAGCAGGCGGGAAATACCATGTTACAACCAGAGCCTTTGAGTAAGCTATAGACAAGGGGATTTACTACATATCCGTTCACTTCTTTGGACATGTCTAACGGCGCCCTCTCTACATAGACTTCTATTGAGCATGGGGACAGCCATCTGTGACAAGTGCTGGACCTGAAGTATAGGTAGAAATGCATTGAACTTTAAATATCTTAAATTTATTTTAAATTTGTTTTGTATCAATAGTACAACATAAACAGAGACTTTAGTCGTTACTGTTACTGAGATCGTAAAAATGAAACCAAATTGTTTCATTTTACGCTCTCAAGAGTATATTTAAACATCTGAATTTTCCACTAAATGTCCTGACTGCCACACAATGGCATGCAAAACAACCAAGATATTTCAAATTAAAGTGCTTATATTTAAAACGATTTGAAACATCACTACTGCTACTAACTATAGTTATGGAACCACTAAACCATTTCATCATTGAAAACAGAAAACTCTCTGAGTCAGACCTTTAGCTTTATGCATGCTGCATGTCTGTTGCAACTTCAACAACAACTCAACAACGACTTATTGATGTTTTACTTGCTAATAAGAACTGTAACTGAAAATGGTATGGACGACGAAGCCACCCCCATGCCATTCCCCCCCCACCCCTTCTTGTGTTCCCATTTCACTATGACGACTTGTGGCGGTCGTGCGACCCATTTTTTTTGTTTTGTTTCATATTTTTGGTCACAAAAGCGAGGAGGTATATTGTATAAGAGGTGCTTGCCGAGAGCGCGATTGTGCGACGGCTGGGGCCCGCTGAGAACTCTATAAAAACCACAAATCGAGGCGGTTGAACCCCGAGGGAGGGATGGATGGGGATGGAATCGGCACGGCCCCATGCAGGTGCGTGCACACAGAGAGCTTCCCAGGCTTCTTCCTCAACCGAACACTCAATGAAAAGAACCAGGATTTAAACCAGTCGAATAATAACAATGTGTGTTGAACAATGATGAGGCATCACAGATCTCTGCACTGGATCACGTTCATCCCTCAGGCTCAATCTATTATGGAGCAATCTGAAGCTTTCCAGAGTAAATCAGGGAAGTTAATTCCTCTTTGTTTCCATTCTCAATCGCTCCGAGTGTCAACCCGCCTGCGAGTATCTTCTGGCAGGTGTCGGCCCTTTTTCTTTTGATGAGGCAGGCTTGTTGGGCCGTTTAAAAACGGAACTGTCACCCGTAAAATTAGAGAGTCATTTATGCGGTTGGTTATTATGTAGATATGGTACCAAACATGTTCGCCCCCATTTCTAATAAGGATAATTGACTCGTAACAGGTAAATTATAGTGTTGGCGGCGCAGCTGTCATAGCTGTCATATGTAGTGCAATATCCGAGGCCCTGTTTGTCAGCATTGGGGAGTTGCCTTGCATTGTGTTTTAAATAGGTGGTGCCATGATTTTTTTTTTTTTCTCCCACAAGTTTTTATTTAAATGTTTAAGATGCTTAATTAGACCCATTGGTATGTTTTTGTTTTTTGTTTTGTTTTTTTCATGTGCAATGATGTCTTCCCATGGTATTTAGCATTTCCTCCTGGGGGCTGAAACCTTTCCAGTCAAACGTGCCAATAAAAAAAAACATGAATATAGTGACATCACACTATCAGCCCCTCCCCTAACTCCTCCCCCTTTATCATACAACTAAAGCTGTGGCTGTGGCTTTAGGTCAGGTGGATCTCCATTCATGGGGAGCCCACATAAAAACAACATTTTAATAGATACTGTTGACCCTTTTTGGGGGGAAAAAATCTCCCTCCTCATAAAACAATAATACCATGTTTTAGTGTGTAGCCTAATAGAAAACGGCACTCCATATTTAAACCTTATTTTGCCATGAGACATTATCACATAGTGGAAGTTCACAGTGGTACCACTGCAGAAATGCCTATGTTTTTGGGAAAATGCTGTAAATATATACAGTACATGCTGTTAATTTGTAGGCTATAAACATTCACGTGTATAGCTCTTTGCCCATCTCACACATTGCAAAGCAAATTGGTGAAGATTGTAACAGGAAGGCAATTCCAAAAGCTGTTGTGGAAGATTTATTTCCAAGGGGGCCATCCAGACCAACCTCTCCAGGGATCACATGTTTTCCCTGTGGCAGATTCGTCTCGTTTCCAGGCTAGCACATGAAGTACTCCCATTTTTTTTTTTTTTTTTTTTTGTATTTGGAACAAATTTACATAACTTTCGGAAACATTTCTGTAACGGTTGTTGTGCAAACTACGGTGAACTGTGGTGATGGACTGCTATTGTGACATATCTGTTGCTTGCTGCAGTGGTGAGCCTTGTGATCTGCCGAGGAGGAAGCCTGGGGCGGAATGTAACATCAGTTGTTTGTTGAAGTCGCAACAGACACGCAGCATGCATAAAGCTAAAGGTCTGACTCAGAGAGTTTTCTGTTTTCAATGATGAAATGCTGTTGGTTTAGTGGTGCCACAGCTGTAGTTAGTTAGTAGCAGTATAGTAGTGTTTCAAATCATTTTAAATGTACACACTTTAATTTGAAATACCTTGGGTTGTTTTGCATGCCATCATGTTCGGTGGGGCAGTCAGGGCATTTAGGGGGGGGGTGGGGGGGGGGGGGGGGTTGGGGGGAGGGGGGGGGGGGGGGGGGGGTGGGGGGGGGGGGGGGGGGGGGGGGGGGGGGGGCATTGCCCCCCTCCCCATGCCCATGCCTATAGATCCGCCCCTGGAGGAAGCTATACGCATGATGGTTCTCTCTTGGCAGATTGCATCGGCGGACGAGGCGACCCATCGGAATGAGACAAAACATATTTTTTTCTTTTTTAAAAAAAGGAAAAAAGGACAAGTCTGTTGGAGATAAAACTGTGAAGGATTATCTGCCGTTTGCCACACGGCTCTGGTGATGTCATGTGATGTGCTATCAAAACGGATTTGCTGTAGGAGGAATGAAGGGATGGAAGGATGGCTGCTTGATGTGTGTGTGTGTGTTGTGTGTGTGTGTGTGTGTGTGTGTGTGTGTGTGTGTGTGTGTGTGTGTGTTGTGTGTGTGTGTGTGTGTGTGTGTGTGTGTGTGTGGTGTGTGTGTGTGTGTGGGCATGAATGTTTGTTTGCCTGTGTGTGCGTGTATGTTTGTGCGTCTGTGTGTGTGTGTGTGTGGGTGTGTGTGTGTGTGTGTGTGTGTGTGTGTGTGTGTGTGGTGTGTGTGTGTGGTGTGTGCATATGTGCATGTGCCGTGTTGCGGAACAAGTACATAATGAAGCAAGAGGAAAAGACAGAATCATCACATTGGGAGGATTATATTTTAGCACACACACACACACACACACACACACACACACACACACACACACACACACACACACACACACACGACACACACACACACACACACACACACACACACACACACACACACACACACACACACCCTCTCTCGCTCTCTCTCCAGACATCCCTCTCAAATGAGCCAAGTGTCAGTCACATTGTGAACTTGCCGAGCAAACACAGTGAAATGATTGGAGCTGTCACTCAAAGTAATGTGTTGTTTGCCACCACCGGAGGTACTAGGGAGGAAGGGTGGAAGGGTGGAAGTAAAGGGTATAGGCAGTGTTGTAATGGGACTTTTAGAAGTGTGGGGGGGACGCCTCTTAAGGGGAATTCCACCCATTTTCGATTTTTTTCTGAGAGTGTACAAATGTGAACCAATTTGTACACTCTCAGAAAAAAGGAAACTCGTTAACATGGTTGTCATCAAGATGTATTTCGCCATGCTAATATTGTTTTTCAGACCTCCATTTGAATGGGGGAACTTTTTTTCTCTAATTAATATTAATGACATCGTAAAATATTGAAAATGAGTGGAATTCCCCTTTAAGACAAGTGCACGCACACTTGCATTTGCATGCGCATTTGCACAAGTATAGCATATTGAGAAAGATTGTTTACAATGCCTAATTGTCAAGATAAAAAAAACATATGGTAGGCCTACTTTGGCCCCCCCAAACAATATTTTAGATGTGAGAAGTGGAGGACGACCCCCCCCCCCCCCCCCCCTCCACTACACCCCTGGGTATAGGGATGGGGGGGGGGGGTGGGGTGAAGAAAGAGAGCGTGAAAGAGAAACAAGTTACGACCAAAGTTTGCATTTTTTCCCCCCACTCTGCATGATCTCTTGTTCTGCTGCAAGATCACAAATGATAACTCTGTTAAACCGATGATGAATGCGAAAGTACAAGCAAGCATCACATGGGAGGGCTTTTCTTTTGAAAAGACGTACTGAAGCTCAACTTTGTCCTTTTCCTCGCTTGGCTTCGGGGGTGGATTGGGGGCGAAGGGAGGGAGGAAGGAGGTCATAACATAAAGGGACGTTTTATTCCTGTACTGTAGGTTTTTAATGTATGGAGACACACTTCATTTCCTGTTTGGTTACAAAGAGAAGCCTTTGAAATACCCCCCCCCCCCCCCCCCCACCCTAAAAACGGCCCCCCGTTGGAAAAAAAAAAAGCCACACTGTTGCAAATAAATAACCGATTAGACATGGCCAGAGACGGCGTGCAGATTAATTTCTCTTACTGAGACGTAAAAAGGGAAAACAGCGTGGAAGGAAATATAGACTTGATGACAGGCATGATAAGCTCTGTAGAGCAGTAAAACATGTTTACTTCACCCGTTGCAACAAAAATAACTTTAAAGCGGGGGTTTTCAACCTTTTTTCATATACCAGGAACGACTGTTTATTCAGTATTTGAGCCACGGACCGCCATTAGAGGACATTTTAGCCGTACAAACCCCCAAAACTAAAGATTTCTTTTGTTTTTGTCCTCAACACCAGGCTGGATTTCAAAAACAAAACAGGACAAATAGAGGCAATAGTTCAAAGTGACCGTTAATCTTGAATATTTTAACTCTTGAGAGTGTAAACATGAAACGGTTGGAAATGGTTTCATGTGTACGCTCTCAAAGAGTTACATCTGGTTAATCAACTTTCCATTTAGCTGCATGGGGACCAACTGAATCCTCTCAGGGACCACTGGTGGTCCCCGAACCACCTGTTGAAAACCCCTGCTTTAAAGGGATCCACCATGAATTCTACATTTTTCAAGATTCTTGGTGTTTTTAGCCTCGCCAGTGTATTTTTAGAAGTTTTTTTTTTAAGCGGGAATAAGATGGATAAACATTTTTATTTTTTTGTGTGTTTTTGATGTCCCCATGTTGATTTCCATCCCCACAAACAACCAAGTTTGAACAACCAGGCTTTCATATCATATAGGAGCTTTAGTAGGTCATTGCTCTCAGGAACTTGGAATAAATGAAGTGGAATTTGTATTTTCCACTTTATTTATGATGTTCAACATTGGTGATTTTCCAAGATGGCCTGGAATGGAAACTAGCCTGGTTTTATTTATGCATCAGTATTATAATGACCAAAAATATTCAATAATCTGCATATCAGCGCCCCCACCACTTCGGGAATGTACTGTATGTTATGGCTGTGCTTTAACCCTTAGTATTATGTTTTAGCTATTGAAAAATAGCAGATCTACAAGCTCATAGCGCGCCACCGAGTGGCGCGCTATGAGCTTGTATCTCTGTTATTTTTGAAAAATCGTGAAAACGTGGTGCAAATCTTTGATATATGATATTTCCGAAGCAAACATTTTTAACTCAAATCTTTCTGGGGGATCTCAAAGCTTCTGGGGGATCCCTAAAACATGTTTTCAGATATAGATCATTCTGATGGTCCTCGACATGAAATATGTTGAGCATCACTGACACAGGAAAACTAGAATCCTTTGACAGAAATTAGAATTATAAACTAGAATCTAGCACCAAAAATCTAGAACCTATAGTGGCGGGAACTAGAGTCTAGCATCAGGAACTAGAATCTATAGTTTCAAAAACTAGAATGTAGCCTTAAAAACTAGAATCTAGTATCAGAAACTAGAATCTAGAGTTTCAAAAACTAGAATGTAGCCTTAAAAACTAGAATCTAGTATCAGAAACTAATATAGTGTCAGAAATTAGAGTCTCATCAGAAACTAGAATTTAGTCAAATCTGTGTTTTTTTGAATGGGGCATGTCTGAGCGGTATTTCAGATTTCTTTCCCAATGTGATGTATATACAGGGACACATTTGAATAGCCCTCCTCTAACCTTTCCTTCATCCACCCTTTAAGTCATTGGTATGCATGGATCAGTCCCCAGCTCCTCCCACTGTGGCTTTTCACTCAAACAACGTTATGATTGATGTTCATTAGTCATATAGTCTTTCAATACCATTGGCCCACAGAGCCTGAAAATCCCATAATAAAAATAAAATAAATGGACAGCAATTTTTAATGATTTGTAACCTTTAACCCTGATGAAGTAGTAAATCGAATGCCTTCATTACAAATATGTTTTGTGATCATTAGAAAGCATAAAGCATGTACAAAAAGGCATTAACAAATTTTGTAATTTAATATTAGTAGTATTTATTATCAGCATAATTTCCTCTACAAATGCTCATTGTACAAAGTACTAATACGCTAGAAATCACTTTTTTTTCCCCCAAGTACAAATCTGCCTGGTCCTTGCAGCCAAGGCCCTACATTGTACTCAACGTGTCAAACTATTGACAAGCTAATATCCTCATTCCAGAGGAGCTGGGTATAGCAGCCGCTGCCCCTTGAAGTTTTTAAAAGGGGGGAGGGAGGTGTGAAGCCTAATTTATACTTCGTCGTCGTAGAGGCCTTGGGATGAGGCACCTCAGCTCATCAAAGTCAGCACAACTCATCTGCCTAAGCCGTGACTTTCATCACCGAGGGTTATTGAGCACTTGTCAGTGGTTTTTATGGCACCCAGCTGGCTAACTATTCAGACGACATGATGCTGGGGGCTTGGATGAGGATAGCAACACCCCAGGAGTGAGGGGCCCCCTGTGGAACAGGGAAGAATAGGAGAGAGAGACAGCAGGGGCGGATCTAGGCATGGGCATGGGGGGTTGAGTTGTCCCACCACCAAACAAACAGCATTTCATCATTGAAAATAGAAAACTCTCTGAGTCAGACCTTTAGCTTCATGCATGCTGCAACTTCACAACAACAACTGATGTTATTATTGATGCTTTACTTGCCTAATAAAAGTCCTGTAACTGAAAATTCTATGGGGCCGTCCCCATACCATTTTCTCCTGCCCCCCAATAGGGTGATGTTACATCCACCCCTGACAGACAGACAGACAGACAGACAGACAGACAGACAGACAGACAGACAGACAGACAGACAGACAGACAGACAGACAGAGAGTGACAGTGTGCCATAAAAATGTGAGGTGGTTTAAAGTGTAATAGTAATTCTTCAGAGATTTCACTGGGTTTTGGAGGAATCATTTGCATAACATTGACATGACGCATAACTTACTCTACACCAGGGGTCTCAAACTCAATTTGCCTTGGGGCCACTAGAAGCAGAGCCTGGTCGAGGCCGGGCCGCAGCCACAGCGCGTCACATGGACAAACGTTTTTTGCCATTTCAAGCCTATTTTTTCGCCATTTTCGCCTTCATTTCACTTAAATTTAAGTATATTTCTATTCCTTTCTATTTCCTTCTATTTCGATTCCTTCCTTCCTTTTGATACCACTGTGCTATCTGTTTCATTCAGTAGCCTAGCACATAATAGGATTATGATGATAATGACTATAATTGAACAATATTAAATGAACTATTTACTGGACAATAGAACCTACAAACAATACACCTGGACACAATAACTGGACCAGCCAACCCATCAACAAAGAGGCTCTGATTTGATTGTGATGGCATGAATTACAACCAATAAGGAAGCAGTAACAAAATCTTTACTTCAGCTATGAATTTATATTCCTCCTAACAAAGCCAACTACAGCAATTTTGAACTTATACAGCCACTACAAAGCAGCGCCATAAAATAAATAAAATCAAAAATATAGTTTGTCAGAGTCACTGAGAAACTAGTCTTGCAAACATGACGCTAGAGTGGACCATCAGAATCGCCACTTAGGCCCAACTAGCAGCATTGGTTTCCCATCCCAATAGTTGTCATGTTTTACACGTGCCTTTATTTATTTGCGCTAGCCTCTTTGAAAACTATATACCAGTTGCGCGACGTCTCATCTTTGCTGGCAATGCTGTCTGCAGTGGTCGCGCAATGGGGCTTTGAAAATACTATTCAGCACGTTCGGTTTCTGACCCCACAATGTCGCAACTTTTCTACTAGATGGCTATGATTCTATCCAGCGCAGATGTAAGCCTGCCCTGGAGCAACGACAACACCGTTCACTACGGGCAAGGGGACACAACAGCTCGTTTTAGGTTACTTACCTTAGCTCAGCGTGCTGCTCTATAAGCCATGCGTCCGCCCGTATCGGGCTTTAGAAAACGGCTCCGCTGTCATTATTTATCAAACCGAACGCAATCCTTGGTAAAAGGCAAAGTTTTCTTTTCCCTACATGTGTTTGTAAACAAGGAGCGGTGGATAGAGAGACGCCATGACAGGATCTCGCCCGTACTGCAGCCAATGGCGTCGTTGCATTTCGTTTGATTGACAGTTCATCAGCGACAAATCAGAATGAACTAAACTGCACGGGGGGATATCCGGTTCCTCTTTGCTATTCTGTGTAAATGGCAAAGCCAGTAGGCGGGCTTTAAACAGGATCTCAGCGATCAACAGTCAATAGTAACAGACGGTTCTCCCGCAAATGCTTTTGGTTGCATTTGACGGGGAACTCGCGGCCGTCGCGGCCACATTAATATTAAACGTTCATATTAAGGTGGGGGCCACAAAATATCATCTCGGGGGCCGGAAATGGCCCGCGGGCCGGCAGTTTGAGACCACTGCTCTAACACTATCAATTGGGACCATAACCAGGGCAACTTTTTTCATGTGAAGCAGTGGTTTTCAACCTTTTTGACCACTATTTATTTGTCATTTGAGCCACAGACCATCATTTGATGACATTTTAGCCCCACACAGACCCCAAAAC
This sequence comes from Benthosema pterotum, assembly GCA_039105355.1. Classification (NCBI taxonomy): domain Eukaryota; kingdom Metazoa; phylum Chordata; class Actinopteri; order Myctophiformes; family Myctophidae; genus Benthosema; species Benthosema pterotum. The sequence goes on along the minus strand of CM076972.1, from coordinate 49,576,187 downwards.
TAAAGATTTATTTTTGCTTTTGTCCACAATACCAGGCTGGATTTGGGAAACAAAACAGTCAAACATACAGATCAAAATGACCATTAATCTTCTACATTCTCTAGTTGTGTAGACTTGGGATAATTCACATGATGAATATTTTAACTCTTAAGAGTGTAAAAATAAAACCAAATGGACCCACAAGGGTCCATTTGGTTTCATGTTTACGCTCTCAAAGAGTTACATCTGGTTAACCAACTTTTTACCATTTAGCTGGGGACCGCCTGGAACTCTCTCAAGGACCACTGGTTGAAAACCACTGATATTACCCTTCATTGGATGGGCAGGATACACGTTTGCCCACCCCTGCCCCCCTCTAGATCCGGCCCTGGATTTCACTGGGTTCTGGAGGAACTCTGACGTTTGCATGACGTCGTCATGACGTATACCTTACAGCGTTAACGGGGAGCGTTTTAACAGAAATACAACCATTTCGCAATCAGCCGCTTTATAAATCGCCGCGTTCACTACAGATCGTTCACCCGCGTGCACACTTAATTCCAGACGTCCCCGTTGGGCTGGGGGGGGGGGGGGGGGGGGGGGGGCTGGGGGGGGGAGATTGTCCCGGTTTCAAACTGGGTTTTTCATTCCAGTCCCGACAAAAATGTCTGAAAAAAAAAACACGACAATGCCCTGGTTTTCACACAATTCACAACTAAAAATTGTCCTGGTTTTGTTCCACCGCAATTAAAACGACAATACTTGTTTTTGAGCGCACATACGGCAGCATATATACATACACGTACATTTATCATGTTCTGCTCCGTTGAAAGGGGCACCTCGGAGCACTCGGCTCAAAAAATAATTGCGTCCCGTTCTGACGAAAAAGTGCCAAAAAAAAGTGACACAAATTGAGCTTGTAGATCAGCTATTTCCCTCTTATTCTTTTTTTAAAATATAGTGTCCCAGTTCGGGTGCTGCTTGAAAATATGGCCACCCCCACAGCTTTCACTATTAAAAATGACAGAACAGGACCGAGGTGTAGGAAAGTTTCTAATTAATGTTTCACAAACTTGATACCTTTCCCCTTCAGGCAGAACCCCCCCCCCCCCCACCCCCCCACACCCACACACCTCCCTTTACAGAAAATGTGATGATCGTCCTCTCTTTCCTCTCCCCTCACTCCCCTGTTTTTCCTGCCACTGAGACATCTTTGTATATGAACTCGGGATTAGGACAAGTCAGGAGCGGATGTAACATTTCCCAATTGGAGGGGCAGGAGAAAATGGTACCATTTGGTATGGTATGGTATACCATACCATGGTATGGTATGGTATGGTATGGTATGGTATGGTATGGTATGGTATGGTATACCACACCATACCATACCATACCATACCATACCATACCATACCATACCATACCATACCATACCATACCATACCATACCATTTTTCAGTTACAGGACTCTTATTAGGCAATTAAGCATCAATAATAACATCAGTTGTTGTTGAAGTTGCAACAGACACGCAGCATGCATAAAGCTAAAGGTCTGACTCAGAGAGTTTTCTGTTTTCAATGATGAAATGCTGTTGGTTTAGTGGTGACACAACTGTAGTCAGTAAGTAGCGGTAGCAGCAGTAGTAGCGTTAGCCTACTTAAAATACTTTTAACCCATTCAGGACGGGAATCCATATTTGGATCCTGTACAGTATGTACAGTATTCAAATATTCAATTTGTTTTTATGCTGATATATAAATATTTAAAGCTTTTCAAAAACCTTAGGTCAGGCCTAAATATACAGTCAGCACTGACATATCTTGGGTTGTTTTGCATGCCATTGTTTGTCAGGGCATTTAGGGGGGGGCATTGCCCCCCCATGCCCATGCCCATGCCTAGATACGCCCCTGACAAGTTCTAGAAAGAATAGAGAGGCTCATCATTGCGGAGTGGCGCGAGTCAACGGGTTGAGTAGGAGGCGGAAGGAAGGAAGGGAGGAAGGAGTGGAGAGGAGAGGAGAAGGAGGAGGATCGGGGTTGTGGCTGCGGGCGCGCATGAAGGCAGGCGGGCGGGCGGGATGATGAGAGAGCTATAGAAGACAGAGAGAGAGAGAGAGAGAGAGAGAGGAACTCCTCAGGTTTCACTTGCGGGGCCGCGCCGTGCGTCTTTTCCCCGAGGCGACAGGGAGATGTCAGCGTCTGTCAGGACTCTGTCTCTGTCTGTCTGTCATCTAACACCAGGCCTGTCAACGTCGGCTCCCATCACCTTTCCGTCACCTCTCTCCGTTCCTCCACCCCCCCCCAACCCCCTCCCCCAAGGCAGCCGCAAGTCAGTCACCATGCAGGGCCGCGGATCTAGAGGGGAGGGTAGGGGTGGGCGGCAGAGCCCACCCAAATGTGCATCCTCCGTGCCAATGCACCCAATGAAAGGTAACATCAGTGAGTTTTCGTCAGTGGTCAAGCTAAAAGGTGGAAAGTTGGTTAACCATGCTGTAACTCATTGAGAGCCTAAAAATGAAACCAAATGGACCCTTGCGGGTCCATTTGGTTTCATGTTTACGCCCTCAAGAGTTAAAAGCCTATAAGCAACTAGAGAACGTAGAAGATTAATGGTCATTTTGATCTGCATGTTTGACTGTTTTGTTTTTCCCCGAAAATCCAGCCTGGAATTTTGGACAAAAGCAAAAGAAATCTTTTGTTTTCGGGGTCTGTGTGGTGGGGGCTAAAATGTACTCAAACGGTGGTCCTCCGTGGCTGAAATGCCGAATAAATAGTGGGCCCTGGTTACCACTGCTTCGTATGGAAAAACTTTGGAGTTGCCCAATGCCTATACACACCCTGCCATTCTTACAGCCCATCCCTAGTAGGGCTGGCTAAATCCCTGGGGTTCGCCTCCTTCCTCTATAGGCCTGTGATCTGAGGCGTGAAGACAGCGCCAAGTGGACCGCTATCCCCCCCCCCCCCCCCCCCCCCCCCCACTCCAGTCTCGTGTCCTCTGTAGTCTGGGCCTGATACCTGTTATGTGACACAACAAACACAAGGTCAAGATGTCAAGGCTGTGGGTCTTGGGAGTGTGTATCACTGCGTGGGTATGTGTGTGTGTGTGTGTGTGTGCGTGCGTGTGCGTGTGCGTGTGCGTGCGTGTGGCGTGCGTGCGTGCGTGCGTGCGTGCGTGCGTGTGCGTGTGCGTGTGCGTGCGTGCGTGCGTGTGTGTGTGTGTGTGTGTTGTTACTGTCTGTCTGTCTGTATGTGCATGAGATCAGGACATGTCATCATGTGTGTGTGTGTAGGTGGTTGCATGTGTGCGTGTGTGTTCGTGTAAGTTGTTCCGTGCAGGCGCTGGCATGCCGTGCACACCGGGGGCGGATGTAGCATTTCGCTATTGGGGGGGATGGTATGGGAGCGACTCCATGAAGCCGCACCCATACCGTTTTCAGTTACAGGACTTTTATTAGGCAATTATAAGCATCAATGATAACCAGTTGTTGTTGAAGTCGCAACAGACACGCAGCATGCATAAAGCTAAAGGTCTGACTCAGAGAGTTTTCTGTTTTCAATGATGAAATGCTGTTGGTTTAGTGGAGACACAACTGTAGTTGGTTAATAGAGGTAGTAGTGTTTCAAATCATTTTAAATATAAGCACTTTAATTTGAAATGTCTTGGGTTGTTTTGCATGCCATAGTGTTTGGTGGTGGGGCAGACTGGGCATTTAGGGGGAGGGCATTGCACCCCATGCCCATGCCTAGATCCGCCCCCTGTGCCGCCTGTTGCGATTGTGTCTCTGCGTGCACAAGCGCGCGAGAGAGAGAGAGAGAGAGAGACGGCACTTGTTTTGAGTGACAGCGTGAGTGAGGTGCAGCCGGGCGGCAGGTTCTTTGTAAAAAGAAAAAGTGCGTCTTATTCCTTCTTCTTCTCTTCTTCCCCACAAGTCCCCCTGGCAACAAACTGTCACGGTGCTGACAGTCCTCACAAAGGTAGAGGTAGAGGAGGGGGTGGTAGGCATGGCGATGGGGCGGAGGAGGGGGTATACGGGGATTTAACCCTTAGAGTATACTGAACGCGTTTTGGTGTTTCTAAGCAGTATGTTTTAGCTATTGAAAAATAGCAGAAATACAAGCTCATAGCGCGCCACCGAGTGGCGCGCTATGAGCTTGTATCTCTGCTATTTTTTTTGAAAAAAAGCGTGAAAACGTGGGGGGAAATCTTGTAAATCTTAAATATGTTATTTCCGAAGCAAACGTTTTTAACTCAAATCTTTGCTTCTGGATCGAGGATCTCTAGAACATGTTTTTCAGTTGGGGGTCCACAGCCAAATATCTAGATAATTCTGAAATATTCTGAATAGTTGAGCATCACTTATACAGGAACATTTTTTAGGTATTTTTTCCCCCAGAAAACCTAGAATCCATTGTCAGAAACTAGAATCTAGTGACAAAAAACTAAATTCTAGCATTGGAAACTAGAATCTAGCACCAAAAAACTAGAATCTAGCATCAGGAATATACAATCTAGCGTCAAAAACTAGAATGTAGCCTCAAAAACTAGAATCTAGCGTCAGAAACTTGAGTCATCACATGACAGTCCCCTAAAATGTGTAGATCCGTAACTCTTGAGAGCGTTAAAATGAAACCAAATGGACCCTTACGGGTCCATTTGGTTTCATTTTAACCGCTCTCAAGAGTTAAATTATATTTAAACATCTCATCAGAAACTAGAATCGAGTGCAGGACAAAATTGGTTAAAAAGAAAAAGTTTAAGAGATGAAATTAAAGCAAAGAAGGGAACCTGACAGTACCCTCTGAGAAGAGGCATTGTCTGAAGGATAGGGGGGTTGGGGGGGGGGGGGGGGGGTTGTATCTGTGCACGCTAACTTTGATCAGTGGAGGATGTGAGCCATGAAGAGAGAAGCTTGTAAAGACACATCCTAAATCCCATGGAAAACAGAGAATGTGAGTTGCAAGCCAAAAGGTTTCGCACTCCTTCACTTATTGGGCTCAGAAGAATGTGAGGAGGTATAACTTGTGGTGGTTATGGCTATAACAAGATTTACAAAGTTTGTTGGTTGCTCGTACTTGTTTTTTGTTTATTTATTTTTTTATTTATTTTTTACTGTGTTTAGCTATTGACCGGCTCGAACAAGTTACAACTCCCCAGTCGGTGGACTCTTTTAAGAAAGGACTAAAGACTTTTCTTTTTAACAAAGCCTTTTTTTTAGTTAAACCTAGGCTGCCTGTTTTCCTTTTTATTCAGATTTTATATGCTTTTATGGTGGGATGCATTGTCTTGTTTTTTTTTCCTTTTCTTTTTTTAGATGCTTTCATGATGTGATGCATTTATCTTGTTTTTACCCCTTGTAGCACTTTGAGATTCACTGAATGTAAATTGTAAAAACCATTTTAATATTATTATTAATAATATAACTCTGACCAGTGTCAGCTGTAGCGTGTTCACAGTTTAAAGGATAACTTTAAGTTCAGACTGGCCTGATGCACTTTCCCTACTGTAGAGTGTGTGCATGTGCACACCTGACGGCTTTCCAAATCGCCCAAATCACTCAATGCTACTTTCATATTTTGTAAAAGGTTCCATATATTTATGTTCGAATGTCAAAAGCTGCTAAAATCCCTAGAACAAAAGAAAACATATTTGATATGATATTTTGAAAAACAACACCAACAACTACAACAGCAAAAAAAAAAAAAAAAAAAAAAAAAAAAATCCTCATATCGTACTTTCTTTAATAACATCCCAAAACACGAACACTTGGCTGAAAACTAAAAGAAAGTTCTTCCTTTAGGTTTGCCACAGTTAAACACAAGGTTGTACTTTCATAAACATTGTGTCACATGTGTCATCATGCACCCGTTTTCGTTGCTCGATTGTTGTTTATTTTTTTCCCCCTCTGGCGGAAGCATTCTCTTCTGCGGAAAAAAAAAAAAAAAAAAAAAAAAAAAACAAGAAGTGCGGTGCTACGGCGGGGTTCAGGAGATAAGACTTGACAAATGTTTTCGCCCTGAGAAGATCACAGATCGACTTATAACCCCCGGGAGGAACAGGAGAAAAGAACAGAAAAGGAACAAGGTTGGGGGGGGTGGAGGCGGGCGGAGGGTGTGGGGGGTGGAGGAAGAGAGGTGAAAGTTGAGGAGGAGGAGAAGAAGAAGTAAAAAAAAAGAAGGAACTTCCACACAGACAAAAAACGTTCCAAACACATGCAGGAGGAGATCGCTTTAAAGAAAGAAGGATGAGGATGTGGGAGGGAGGAAGGGAGGGATGGAGGGTTTCGGTGCAGGGAGGCGGTAGAGCAAGGGCTGCCCCAAAAGGTAGATGGTGATCTACCAGTAGATCACACAGGCCTTGCATGCAGGTAGATCACATGACATTCCCCCCAGCACTTGGACCCTTATAGATCTGTAACTCTTGAGAGCGTTAAAATGAAACCAAATGGACCCTCACGGGTCCATTTGGTTTCATTTTACCGGTCTCAAGAGTTAAATTATATGTAGATTTCTGAATTCTCTGAGTTCTCTTTCGCAATTGTGGACAAAAAAACGTGAAAGTTCTTAGTTTTGGGTGCAAGAAACTAGACTCGACATCATGAACTGTCAACTCAAATTCATTCAGTGCATTATTATAATAAGTTAATTCATTTAATTGCATTTAAGTGCATTATTCTTAAACACTATAACAGCAAGTAACACCATCACCAATTATTCCAACGCTCAAACCTTCTAGGGGGACCTTGAAATGGATTTTCAGTAATGGAACAATCACATTTTTGGATGTGTAGATCTTGTTCTTGAGTCGCTCATTTTGAAAGCAGCTCTCAAGGCAAAAAAAGTGTGGGCACCACTGCAGTAGAGTATAGCAGGGATTTTCAGCTGGTGGTCCTTGAGAAAGTTCCAGGTGGTCCTCCAGGCTAAATGATGGAAAGTTGGTTAAAACAGATGTAACTCTTGAGAATGTAAAAATGAAACCAAATGGACCCTTGCGGGTCCATTTGGTTTCATTTTTACACCCCGCGAGAGAGTTAAAATATTCATCATCTGAATTAGCACCACTTAATTAAGAAGTCCTACACTGTTTTGTTGGCAAAATACAGCCAGGAATTTTGGACAAAATCAAAAGAATTCTTTCACTTTAGGTCTTTGGTATGTGAAAATGCAATCAAATGGTGGTCTGTGCATGGCTCAAACCCCTGGAGTATAGGGGGAGGCACGGGGGAGGGGAGGGGAGGAGAGATAAACACCTTTATTTTGTGATTCGGGAAGGTCAGAGGAGTGAGGCTCTTTAGAAGGGAGGGGGGGGGGGGGGGGGGGGGGTGGGGAGGGGGGCTACACTGCTGCTGCTTTGACAGACAATGCATGCAGGCCCGCTGAAGGGGAACACCATGCTGGTAGGATCTGAGGAGAATGTTTACAGAGGCTTGTCTTGATCTATAACGCCCGGATCACCCCCCACGCACCACCCCTCACTCCCTCTCTCGTATGGAAAACACTCCAGACCTTTGATGTCTCTCTCTCTCTCTCCCTGTCTCTTTCTAATTCCTAGTTCTCTTTCTCTTTGCTCTCTGGGGTTTTACTTTCTCCTCTTTGCTTGACCCTTCTGCTTTGCTCTCTCTCTCTCTGCTGGCCTTTTCTCTGCCTTAATTGATCTTTCAGTTTGATCCTCTCATCCTTCTCCCGGCCAGTCCTTGCTCTCAAGAAGCGACAGTTTGTCACTCACACACAGCCACTCATCGAGGCAGAGAAGCGAAATGTTGATAATTGGGATGCCCCGATACTTTATCGGTATCGGGAAAAAAAGTATGTGATTGGCCCTTTTTGTCATATTGTTATCGGCAAATACTGTATGGATATCGGAAAGGTATTAGTATCAACGCTTGTTTTTCATTATCGGGTGATATTGGTATTGGCAAATATGCCAGTCTAACTAAAGATCTGACAATGGTAGTTAAATGTTGGGTCATGTGGAGTTTGCTTTGTACGATGTAGTTGCCTAAGTGCACATTTCAGTAAGGAGTCTGCTATTCCCAGTTGGTGGTCTTCATATAAGATCTTTTTTTCTTTTATTATATATATATATATATATATATATATATATATATATATATATATATATATATATATATATATATATATTATATATATATATATATAATATATATATATATATATATATATATTCTTCTCTGGTATCTGTATTTGATATCGGTATCAGCTAACACAGAATTTGTGGTATCTTGATTGGATTGAAATGAAAAGTGGCATTTGGGACAGCTATACAGATACAGCAAATCAACAATGCTGCATTCATACAGTATAGTGCCTTTATCCAAGGCGCTTTTCATAGGCTGTGCATCACATTCATCCATTGACAAACACAAATGGTACTGAAAACCATGCAAGGCACCGAAAAGCACATCAGGAGCAATTGGTTTTAAGTGGTCTTGCTCAGGGACACGTCGACTGGGGGAGCCCAGATTCGAACTGGCAACCTTTGCGGTCACCGCCATCCCCAATAAACAATCAACACATGTCCTTATTTGAAGGTTTAATGTAATCTGCACAGTTTTTGTACATTTAACTTGTTTCAATTAAAAGTTAAGTGTGTAAGTATAAGAGTAAGTGAGTTGCATGAAGGATCCATCCCCAAAGGTTCGCTTTCTAGTTTTGGAGATACAAGATGAGCTTCAAGTATATGTGGATCTGTGGGTTCCATGGATTTTTATGGAGTAGGCAGGAGAGGTTCTGTGGAGCCAAGGGATTGGGACAAAAATTCGGCCCAGTCATGTTTTTGCGTGAACACCGCCACTTTTGCACCACAACATAAATAATATAAGCAGTGGTTTTCAACCAGTGGTCCTTTGGAGGGTTCCAAGTGGTGCCCAGGTAAATGATGGACAGTTGATGGACAGATATCTAGGTTTGCCTGTTATGTTTCTGAAATCCATCCTGAAATTGTAGATATGCTGTTAATGCTGAATAAATAGTGGACCCTGGTATGAAAAAGGTTGAAAACCACTAGCCTAATAGACACCTACACAGCCCTTTGTTGTTCAAAAGAATGATCCAAGGATCCAAGATAGAAGAGGGTTGATTTGTTACTCGCTGGTACAGCTACAATACAGGTCTGCCAAGAAGGGGAGCACTTTTTTAAGCACCACATAGCGGCCCCTTATTGCCGCGGCCCATCGGGAGAGATCCTGGTACACCCTATAGCCAGTCCGACCCTGGGATTGAGACATTTGTGGAGGAGTTTGTAATAGATGCAGAAACCGGAAGCCGGGTGCAGCTGTTCATGGGTGGAAGTGATGTGATGCCAAGGCTTAGTGTGGGTGAGAAGCTCTGGTAGCTGAATTTTGGACATACAGTACTGGAGCCTATCCAGGTAAACTTGGTTTGGGGACCCAAACAGGACTGGGTCCAGAATAATGCCCATGGGTCGTGGACGTCTAGAGATGGAGATATGAAGCATGGAGCAGGGCTTTCATGGGAGTCACGAGAGGAGCTCTGTTTTTGATTTGTTTTAGCTTGAGAAGGTTAGTCGTCATCTAGGCTTTTATTTCATTGACTAGGACAGCTGGATCCAGTCCAAGACCTCTGGAATTTAATACCAAAATGGATTACAAACCTCTAAGGGAGAGTTTGAAAACATGACTGATGACAAAAAAATAAATAACTCCCATATCTGTTGGGTGAAGTACAACAATGTGCAAACACAGCAGCGAGATTTATGAACTGCTGTGACAGGCGAAGGATAGCAGATGGAATCGTTGTGTGTATTCTTATTTCTTGCATCAAGTAAACTTGGTACATAGACATTGATTTATTGAAGATTCTGACCTTGAAATGTCTTGACCGTATTGTTTGTACTGTTGTGTTGTGCTGTTTGCTTTGGCAATGTAAACACATGTTTTCTCATGCCAATAAAGCCTTTTGAATTGAATTGTCTGAGGAGATAGCTGACCGGAAGGTGTGATGCTAACTAAGATACACCTAAGTATCATCAGTGTAGCAGCAAAAGCTTAAAGGGCGACTTTAGTTTTCTAACACCCATCTTTTACTCTAATAATCTAAAACATGAACCTTGGCTGGTACTGAACAGCAGTGGACCCAGTACAGAACCCTGCAGCACACCGTGGCATCAGATCAGATCAGTGTATGCATTTGTGTAGTATATGGGCGTGTGTGTGTGCGTGCATGCGTGTGATCGAGCGCATTAGTAGGACATTATAGTGCGTTTTCATATTTACGTTGGCGTTCACGTGTTTATGTTAGAGCGCCTTCTCCTCATATTGACTTTTACGTGCGTGCATACACGCGCATGTATGCGTGCGCACGTGCATGCGAGCGTGTCCGTGTCCGTGTGTGTGTGTGTGTGTCTCCACAGTACGGCATGTGCGTGCCTGACAGGGTCAATCGGGGCCTGTCGACAGGCGGGCTGCTTTAATGTGACATATTAATGTGTCCTGCCAGCACCAATAACTCAACACAAGCAGCACATGTGTGCATATTTATTAGAGTCCATAATTTGTGCTCCCCTCGTAAAATATTAAACCTCCACTTGTACTGGGAACTGCTGAGTGTGTTCGCGGAGCAGCCAATGTGCTGCGTTTTATTCTCCGTCGCCCTCGAAAAAAAAACACGGAGTAAACGTTCATGTGCGCGCGCACAGTGACTTTTGTTCTGTTCCAGTGTATTGCCGCATGTGCATCCTGTGTTGGCTGACACTCGTGTGTGTGTGTGTGTGTGTGTGTGTGGTGTGGGTGTGTGTGTGTGTGTGTGTGTGTGTGTGTGTGTGTGTGTGTGTGTGTTGGTGTGTGTGTGTGTGTGTGTGTTTTAGGATTTGGGTGTGCCTGTATATATATCTGTCTTCTGTCTGGTGTGTTTGTTTGAATATCCGATATCTGTCTGTGTTGTTGATGAGGACTGCTGCTCGGCTGACAGGACTGACTGATCTGTGTCTACAAAATGTCCGCCTATAAGCAGAGACGCAGAGAAAAAGCCAGAGTTAGTTATAGCAGAGATTGCGAGCGGCTGTTTTTATCGGCGATCGGCCTCTCGAAATAAATGGAGCGCATTATTGAAACAACGGATCGCTCTGTTCCAGGATTGATTTATGCTGTCTGTTATTCCACTTTAATCTATGGACATTATCTACACAGGATTTATGGGCCATTAGCTCTATGAGGAGCTGGAATGTAAATGAGGCATAATAAATCAAGTCAGATGAAACGGCCGGAGCATGACAAGTTACTCGGGTCTCTCTCTCTCTCTCTCTTACTCGATCTCACTCTCTGGCACTCTCTCTCTCTCTCTCTCTCTATGCATGCCTTAGTAAGTGCTTTAGGATAATCAGGTCCTTGTGCTGTACCATTTGCCCTTTGTAATTTGTCCAGCATGATAGTGGGAATCACCACGAATAACTCTGATGATGTGATGGATGTGTATAGCCTTATTGTGGGGTTCAAAGGGGGGAGCGGGCACAGACTGAAATAACTCGTTCCAAAGCACAATTGTTGATGTGTGTGCCGGCCCCGGAGTGAGGAGTCAGATGCTAAAAAACCATGGCAGTATCTTTAGTGAGCTTTAGTGAGAATGGGGAACCCACATACCCAAGCCTTGAGCTACAATGACAAGTCAACCCCTAAAGCCTAATTCATGCCCCAGGGGGAAAAAAAGGAACGCTTGTCACGTCAACACATTTTTCAGCTGAGCGTTTGTCATTCCGTCAAGCGAAGTTGGACGACATTTAGGCTATATTAGGCGGAGGCATAAATTAGGCTTAACCCATGGTAGTGTTAGCTCTAATACAACCATTATGCTACACAGGAACTCAAACCCTGGCAGTTGTTAAATATAGCCAAATATAGCCCGCCTAGCAAACTTAATCTGGAGAAGAATAAACGGCCAAAAGACAAAGTGAGTGTAAACGTTACTGAGCAGCCCTGCTTTCAGTCATGCACTTATACCTAGTTGGACTATAGTGCGTGCATGTGCACATCAACCGTGTGTGTGTGCGGTGTGTGTGTGTGTGTGTGTGTGAGTGCTGTGTGCGTGTGCGTGTGCGGGTGTGTGTGTTATGTGTGAGAGTAATGTGAATGTGTGTGGGGGGGATTTGAGCCTTGGCTCAGGCACAGACAGTGTGAGCTGCAGGCCTCTGGCAAAAGACAGATATTCAACGTTCACAGCTTATAGGAGATTTAGATAAAAAGCCATGAGGCATGACACATATCCTGCTGGAGATGTTAGGATCCGTCCAAACGCTCTCTCTCTCTCTGTCTCTCTGTCTCTCTCTCTCTCTCTCTCTCTCTCTCTCTCTCTCTCTCTCTCTCTCGACCAGCAGCAGGCAGTAGCGAGTGAATAACGTTGTCAAAATGTGGCATGTCCACTCAAACCTGATCCGTGTTGAAATAGCACGGATCGACACAGAGCAGGTGTAGGTACTGTATATACTAACTTACGCTAAGTCACTTCAGGCCCTATTTTGATTGTCTTAAGTATCAGGTCTTAGGTCTTAAGTCAAAACTTGGAGGTGTGGAAAAACTGTTTGGCTGTTTTGAGTGGTGAAACTGCTTTGCCACACCTCCAAGTTTTGATTAAAGACTTAAGACCTGATACTTAAGACAATCAAAATATGGCCCTTCATATCATATACCTAAGTCCCCACCATCGAAATACTGTACATAATAGGCGTGGCGTCACATAGCCAGAAGTTTGGATGAGTTCAGGTTTTATATTTACTATTTTATGCCGATTGCATCGAACTTCGCGTTGTTCAGCGCTGCTCAATGCTGAACAAGTTTGGTGGAGTCGGCGCCACTTCATCAATGTCAATGGGGAGGTGTTAATATGAACAGACTTTTGTTTCTATTCGTAGATTATCTACGGAACGCGGCTCTGTTGCTATTTTAACGACTTGGGGTTACCGGTGTGACTGGCTGAGGCGTGTCTGAGCCATGCGAATTTTGATCTAGGAGGAAGGAGATATGTAGAGAGATCTTCTGCACTCATCCATCTGGTAAGTTAGTCTACACATTTAAGGTACGAAGGGTACAAATCTATACAAGTGCTATTGGCTGCTAATGTGGGGCGCCTCGGGTATGGGCGCTGATGACACAGTGGAGGAGGCACGCTGACCAGCATCCACAGCGTCCCTGACGGGGAATCGAACCCAGGACCTTCCAGCTGCGAGGCGACAGCACCACCACTGTGCCATGGTCTTTTTGAAAACGTTGCATTCCCTAATAGTACACACAGGCCTCTCCCATGAATTTCGACTTCTTTATTTGGATCGACTGATCTCAGTTTCCATTATATCTCTTCTACTACTTCTTTCCATCTTGCACTTTCTCACTTTCCTTCTTCCATATTTCTCGTCTCTCAGGATCTCTCACTACTCTCACTCCTCACCCCCCCCCCCCCTCTATCTATCCCCCCTCCCTCCCCAAATCTCCTCTCTCCTCTTGTTCCAGAGTGAACGGGAAGTTGTCCGCTGAGGGAAAGAAAAAAAAAAAAAACAGCTCAAATCCTTCACAACCTGACAGGTTGCGTGGGCTTTATCGTCGAAACGAACGGGGCTGATCTATCGGGCAGCAACCGTTGAGTCACATATACGGTATAGAGAAAGAGGGATCGAGAGAGGAAAGGGAGTGGATAGAGGGAGGACAGGAGAGGAGAGGAGAGATCTTGAATGACTGGTAGCGAGGAGAGAAAGAAATAATGATTCTCAGGCGTGGATAAACACCAGGGGAGGGGATTTTAACCCGATCGCTCATACGATCCACGGTTCCTGGTGTTTTTACGGCACAATGCAGGGCCCTGTAGGGCTAAGCAGAAAACGATCTACTCGGGTCGTGACAAACCATGACAACACACAATGTTTTGGGACAATCAAATCATTTCTAAGAAGAGGAACAGCACAAAAGCGTCGAATACTGCGTTTTTTCTTCTTTAATTCTTTCTTCTTCTTGCTAATTACCCTTGTATGATGATAATATTGTGTGTGTGGATTTGTGATCGTCTTTTTTCCATGTAGGAAATCACTTACAAATAAATTATTGGTAGTTGCTGGTTGAGTTTTTGGGGCTTGTTTCTAAAGTGTACAGTAGTTGTTCATTTGAGCTTACTTCCTAAAGCTTAAACCAGTGTTTTCCCACATTGGTTCATGTCAAGGAACCCCAGATTAATTTGTAATTGTCCACAGACAACCATCAGAAAATACTCTATGCCTTTATTATCCAAATGTTTAAAATTATACTCAAAATATTTCATCTCATTCTCAGTGTGTTTGTAAAAGACAGATGTACAACCAATGTGTCACTGTGAGGTTGGAGATCAGCTATGTTAATTTGTGCTGGTCTTTATAGACCTGTCCACTTGTTTCTGTCGCAAACCTGGCAACACAGCACGAGAAAGAGGAACTTCTGCACACACACACACACACACACATCAACACACACACACACACACACACACACACACACACACACACACACACACACACACACACAACACACACAACACACACACACAAACGCAAAGACTTATGGGTTGTAGGAAAGTTGTGGATAGATCGTTTTGTGAAAAGTCTAAGAGGAAAAGGAATGGGGAATCCATTTGTGGAACGAGGGCGACGTCACGAGAGGGGCGGGGCTGTTCAAATCCATAACCGAAAAAAACCCCTTACCAATTCAGCTCCTCTGAGTCATTCCACTCAATCGGGAGTCCGATCGGGTTTGACTAGCGCACAAACCCCCATCCTAGGACCCTTCCTCCCACCCGCCGCGCACCGCTGTCAGGCCTCATCTCCTCAGTTTACCCCTAGCTCGTGGCACTGAACAACTCCATAGACTTTTTTCCCCGCGACCTCCAACCCAACACACACACACACGCTCAGGGGCGGATCTATCATTTCTCACTTGGGGGGGCAGGAGAAAATGGTATGGGGCCGGATTCATGTATGTGGTGTATGAAGCCACACCCATACCATTTTCAGCTACAGGATTTTTATTAGGCAATTAAGCATCAATAATAACATCAGTTCAATTGTTGTTGACGTTGCAACAGACACGCAGCATGCATAAAGCTAAGGGTCTGACTGACTGAGAGTTTTTCTGTTTTCAATGATGAAATGCTGTTGGTTTAGTGTAGAGACAGCTGTAGTTAGTAGCAGTAGTGGCGTATAAAATCATTTTAAAAAGAAGCACTTTAATTTGAAATATCCTGGGTTGTTTTGCATGCAGATGCCATCATGTTTGGTGGGGCAGTCTGGGCCCCCCCCATGCCTAGATCCGCCCCTGCACACACGCGCTCCTTCAGCATGAGCTCCATGTCAGGCCTAGTGTGACAGATTGCCTGACGAGACACATGACAGGAGTTCAAACAGGAGACAAGAATAAGAACGGACATGTGATTCAGTGCTGAGAGGTCACAGGGGATGATGGGCTGGCCCCCACCGGGCCCACCCCCACCATCACATACACACACACGCACAAACACATCTTAACCCCACCCAGCCCACCCCAACCAATGCTAATTGTAAACATATGATCGACGCACTTTAGTGGGCGGAATGCCTCCTCTCTCTCTCTCTCTCTCTCTCTCTCTCTCTCTCTTTCTCTCTCTCTCTGCTGATGTCGTATCCATCTGTCCCGGTTCCAGCCAGCACCAGGGCCTTGCCCAGCTTATCCTATGAGGCGCTCTCTCTATCTCGGTCCAATCAAAACAAGAAATATGAAAGAGGGGGAGAAAGACAGAAGAAGAAGAAGAAGAAAAAAGCCGTGCATGCCCCCCCCCCCCCCCCCCCCCCCACCGCCGCCGCCAATGCTGCTGCCGCTGCTGCAGCGCTTAGTGGCTCAAATTGAAAGTGACAGCTTGACACTTAATATGACACCCGTAATGTGATTAGAGCAGCACGGCGCTCTCTCTCTCTCTCTCTCTCTCTCTCTCTCTCTCTCTCTCTCTCTCTCTCTCCTCCTCTCTCTCTCTTGTTCTTTGTCTCACTCACTCTATCTCTCTGTGGGATGTGGGAGTTTTCAAAGGAGAGACAGAGAGAGAGAGAGGCTGGTGTCCAACCCAACCTCCATCATACACATGCATACGCGGGGTTTGTTTCCTTGTCGAAAGAGTGACGTGTGTTTGTGCATGCGTGTGTGTGTGTGTGTGTGCGTGCGGGTCGGGGTTGGGTGGGGGTGGAGGGAGTTGCCTGTCTCGTTGTCTTCTTCCACTTTTAGTTTATCTTGCATATGCTTCACGCTTCGAGACGAATTGAGATGATGCTGCTGTTCAATCACAGCCTCCCCCCCCCGGAGGGGGGAATTGCAACACATGTGGAGGGGAGAGGAGGGAGGGAGAGAGAGAGAGAGAGAGAGAGGAGAGAGAGAGAGAGAGAGAGAGAGAGAGGGAGAGGGGGGGAATGTTTTTTTTTGGGTTTCAGAGGTGGTGCCGATGCCAAGAACAGAGGAGTTGAGTGGGAGAGTGGGAGAGAGCAGGGGCGGATCTAGGCATGGGCAAGGGGGGGGGGGGGGGGGTTCAATGCCTAACTGCCCCACCAAACATGATGGCATGCAAACCAACCCACATTTAAAATATATTTCAAATAAAGCGCTTATAATTGAAATGATTTGAAACACTACTACCACTACTAACTAACTACAGTTGTCTCACCACTAAACCAACAGCATTTCATCGTTGAAAACAGAAAACTCTCTGAGTCAGACCTTTAGCTTTATGCATGCTGCGTTGCAACTTCAACAACAACTGATGACATCATTGATGCTTATACTTGCCTAACAAAAGTACTGTAACTGAAAATGGTATGGGGGCGGCTTCATTGAGAATGGTATGGGGGCGGCAATTGAGAAATGTTCGCCCGTGTGCGCTTCGCGCCACGGGCGAACAATTCATTTCTCAATTGCCCCCCCCCAATTGAGAAATGTTACATCCACCCCTGAGAGAGAGAGAGAGAAAAGTACTACTCGCGGGGGGAAAGGATTAGATCAGCCATTATCGGAGAGCGGAGGCAGCGTTGGCCCGGGTTCTTCCTGTCAGTCGACGTGATATAAACGAGCAGTGACGTGACAATGATATCACCCCGGCTACCCCCTTCACCAGAGTCCAGAGGTTAAATGTAAAAAGAAATATATATACTTACTCTATACACACACACACACACATCAGTGGAAATGAGAACGCCATGCAGGCATGAGGAACGGAAAAGAAGAACGTGATTGAAAGTAATGATGTAGCGCGTGGAGGCTATAGCTGCTGCAATGGGGTGATGGTGGGTTTTTTTTTGTTTTTTTTTAAGTGGAACTCAGAGGCTGGTGGAAAGTCAACTGGAAAGATTTGATAGGTTGACCATGTCAGCGTAATGTAGGCTAATGTCGGAGAGAGACAAAGAAGTGAGAAGACGGCAGCGCTGCTTGCCAGCAAGGAGCGATTGCATTCGCCGGCAGCGGCAGCTCGAATGCACTCCTGCCGGTAAAATGCACTCCTTTGAAATGCACTCAAAGAAGCGAGTGCATTCACCGGCAACGGCAGAATGCATTCGATCCTTCTGTCAGCATTAAAGCTAACACCACTAGCACTGGCATGATAGCGTTAACCATTTAAAAGCTGCCGGGGCAAGCTGCAACGTCCGGTAAATGTTCTCACTGTCTCTCACTGGGCCCTATAGAAGTAAAACAAAAACAACACCACCAACTATAAAAAACTGAAAAACAAATGGACATTTGGAGCCGCGAGGCCAGCAGGAAATGCAATAAAACAAGAAAACTTCAAAAGAACCCGGACTGACAGTGAAGGATAGCGGAATTATAAAACACAGATGGAGAAATAAAAAAAGGGAGAATTATCGTATTGAAGCGGGCGGGTAATGGCGGGGCAGTCTGTCGGGA
>CM076972.1:49532178-49557808 GCA_039105355.1 Benthosema pterotum | reverse complement strand
CGTTTTTCCAAGGTTACATCCTTACATGCCTCTTGGCGAACCACCTGCGTGCGTGCGTGTGTGTGCGCACGGCAAGCACGCATGTTACGTACCTGCGTGCGTGCGTGGCAGTGTTGTTTTTTTGAGAATATTTTGATTTAGTCTTAGTCTTTTCAATAAGGCATATTTAGTCCATTTAGTCTTCTGAAATTCTTTTTTAGTCTAGTCTTAGTCGACGAATGTCAAAAAAAGAATTTTAGTCTAGTCTTAGTCTTTAGTCTTAGTCTTGCTAGTTTAGTCTTACATACAAATACATTGTAGTTTATATGTTATACAGATTTATAGTTTTTAGTATGAAAGATGTCTCGTTTCTATTTCTTGTATAAAATTACTGCAATAGTTAATAAGTTCCTTTCCTGAAAAGGTATGCAATGAATACTGCAGATATGTTCACATACCGTAATTGCCGGACTAATAAGCCGCGACTTTTTTCTTGTGCTTTGGACCCTGCGGCTTAGTTCAGCGGTGCGGCCAATGTATGGATGTTTACGGCCTAAAACACTATAGGCCGGCGTTCTAAGTCTAAATGCACGGTATGACACAATCTTTAAGCGGCCCGAGCAGGAAATGTAGGGGACAGGGCACAGGCAGTTCGCTAAGACAGACACTACTAAATGCATCATGGAAAGCAAACGAAGAAGTGCATATAACGCAGCTAAGGCAGTCGAGCTGGTTGAAAAAATAAGGAAATCTGCTGCACGTAGCCTTGGGATCAATGAATCAATGGTTATCGGCGGACCAACGCGAGGAACGCCGGCGCGGCGGAGACGCCATGAGCTCCGCGGACCGCGGCGCCAGCGCGCGGACCACCAACGCGAGCAACATGCTGAAAGCAACTTTTTGTGTCAAAACATCCACGAACGGGTTTAGAAAGGCTGGCGGCAGCAGCAGCAGCAGCAGCAGCAGCAGCAGCAGCCCGCCGCCGCGCGAGGAGGAGGAGGAGGAGGAGGAGGAGGAGGAGGAGGGGTCCGTGGAGGCGGCAATAAAGACGCCTCGTCGAGCGTCTTAAACATTGAGAGGATTCCTGGTGGTCCCCAGCTAAATGGTGGACAGTTGGTTAACCAGATGTACGGTAGGCTACCTTTTTTCATGAACCAAATGGACCCGCAAGCGCTCATTTGGTTTCATGAAGTGATCGGAGTTGCGTATCTCGGCTTACACTCTATGGCAGTACAGGCCTGGATGTAATATTTCTCAATCGGGGCGCGATTGAGAATGGCAGTTGAAAATGGCAGTTGGTTTAGTGGTGGCACAATTGTAGTTAGTCAATGTTCAACTACCGCTATAAGCATTTGATTTGAAATATCTTTGAAGTTTTCATTGTTTGCATTCCGTCATGTTTGGTGGAGCAGTCAGGGCGTCTAGAGGGCATCCCCCCCCCCCATGTCTATGCCTAGATCCGTCCCTGGTCTATGGCTCTAGAATTAATTACATACAGCACGTGCAGTTCTGTAGTCGTTTAAGTAATAAAAAGGATGCTTCTCAAACAGCATTTCGTTGCCGACAATCTCATCTGTACAAAAACCCTTACATATGGTAATTAAGCATTAAAACACCCGCGGCTAATAGGCCAGTGCGTCCTGTATGTGTACACAATTGATTTTTTCGCTAAATTTGGCCGCTGCGGCCTATTTTCAGGTGCGCTTTATAACCCGGAAAGTACGGTACTTAAAAAAGAACGAAAAAAAGGAAGATAAAATGTTTCCTATTTCCATTAGTCTTAGGTTATAATTTAGTCTTCGTCTTAGTCTTTTGAAAACACACATGTTTTAGTCCCATTTAGTCTTTTGAAATTCATTTTTGTTAGTCTAGTCTTAGTCGACTAAATATCAAAAACCTTAGTCGACTTAGTCTTTAGTCTTAGTCGACAAAAACAACACTGGCACGTGGAAGTGTGGAGCGCGCGTTACCTCCAGTGTTTTAGTGGTACTTTTAGAAGTGGGGGGACGCCTCTGAAAGGGGAATTCCAACCTTTTTTTTTCTGAGAGTGTACAAATGTGAACCAAATGGACCCTAGCGGGTCCATTTGGTTCCATTTGTACACTCTCAGAAAAAAGGAAACTCATTACCATGGTGAAACACATCTTGATGGTGTCATCACGATGTATTTCACCATGCTAATGATTTTTTTCAGACCCAAAAATATTTTAGATGTGAGAAGTGAGGGAACGCGTCCCCGCGTCCCTCCTCCACTACACCCCTGGTTACCTCATGCAAGCAGGTGTACTGCACATGGTAGGACGCGACCCTCTCCTCCCTTCGATCTCCACGCTGATTTGAAGACGAATGGCCCCGGATACGGCTGACTTGTCCGTTCTCTTCTCTGCGCGCACACACACACACACACACACACACACACACACACACACACACACACACACACACACACACACACACACACACACACACACACACACACACACACACACACACACACACACACACACACACACACACGGAGAGCGTGGAGAGAGAGAGAGAGTGAATGTTGCGTATTTGTAAATATGTTAACATTTTTACGCTCTCAAAGAGTTAACCACCTTTCCATCAATTAGCCTGGGGACCACCTGGAATCCTTTCAGGGACGACTGCTGGTCCCCAAGCCACCCGAGCCAAAACCCCTGGACTAGCACTGCGAGCAACTAGGGGTTGTTAAGTGTCTTGCTCGGGGACACGTCAACATTAACTCTGCGGGTTTGCCCGGATTCGAACCGGCAACCTTGCGGTTACCGTGCAAGCATTCTACCCCTGAGCCACCGCCACCCGAGGACTAGAGTAATTTATTGCTGAACAATGTGTACCCGACTGGTATACAGGTATGTACATGCATGCAAACACACATAATTCTATTCTATTCTACATGCTATTTTGACAACTTCTAGTAAACAGTGAGAAGATTAATGGTCATTTATCTAGCGCATTCTAGTACATTTTGGAAGTGCCACTAGGGCATTTTGGATTTTGGCAGTTGGCAACACTGAGACACACACACACACACGCGCGCACGCGCACGCGCACACGCACACGCACACACACACACACACACACACACACACACACACACACACACACACACACACACTTACAGTGGTGAGCACTTGAGATTGCCACAGTTACCACCTGGCTGCTCCTGTAGCACCAGGGTGGTACCACTTCAAAGGAGTGGTACCACACACACACAGTCGCGTGTGTTGTGGAACCTACCTAGGTTGTACCAGACGTCCATGTCCCCGCTGAGCGTCCGCACCTCGATGATGCTCTGGCCCAGGAAGTCGTCCGACTCTCTCTTCAGACGCTGCTTCACCCGAGACTTGATGTCGTCGTCCTCGTCCCACACCCGCAGCTTGATGCGGTCCGACGAGTTGTGACACTCGCTGTGGAGGAGGACCCAAGGACCCCAGATTGACATCAGTTAGTCTAATGTTAGTTCTCTTTTGGGAGGGGGGGGGGGTTATTTATTGTAAAATCAAAGTTAAATTAATTTAAAGGTAGGGGAAGTGATTTCACTTTTGTCAGATATCACCCAAAAAATATTTTTTTCTGTTAAAATGCTCTATTATAAGGTATATTATAGTGTAGCTACTGTAGCTACTGCGCCCCTAGTGCACCAGGCTGGAACTACAGGATGAATTTCAAATCACTTACCCTACCTTTAAGGTATAGTAAGTGATTTGTAAAACCCTCCGGTCCCCCCGGTAGCATGATGTGCACATGCACACGCTCTACAGTGAGGGGAAGTACAAGATGCCAAACACATACACCATGGCCCTCCCCCACTCGATCCTGATTGGAGGAAGGCCCCTGTCATCCTGATTGGATGAAAGGCCTTTCTCCCAAATCCCAAACTGAAAGTGGGGTTTTTTGACCTCAGGGGTTCACTGGGAACAGGGAGGAACTCCTTATATGGTCAACCACACTCTATAGTAGGCAGGATTATCCAAAAAAAGAAAAAGGAAAAAAAAAACAATATTTGAATTAAGTGAAATCACTTACTATTCCTTTAATATTTTGAAAGTGTAAAAATGAACCATTTGGCTCCATTTGAACACTCTCCGAGATATAGACACATAAGTGTCCATTTGGTTACAATGGACACATACATATTGTTTTTAAAAAGATCAAATCGCATCTCATCAAATCCATGTCTCTAATCTGAAATGGCGATGAGTTGGGATTTGTTGCGTTTCAACATGTCCCATTTGGGGGGGCAAGAGAACATGTTGGAGGGGCAAGAGAAAATGGTATGGGGGCAGCTTCGCGCCACGGGCGATGAATACCATTTTCAGTTACAGCTGTAGTTAGTTAGTAGCAGTAGTAGTGTTCAAATCATTTTAAATATAAGCACTTTAATTTGAAACATCTTGGGTTGTTTTGCATCGTGTTCGCTTCGGGGACAGACTGGGTATTAAGGGGGGCATTGCCCCCCATGACCATGCCTAGATCCGCCCCTGGTTTCAAACTTCAAAGACGTTGTGTTGCTTAATGCTTAGCGGTTTACATGGTATATCCAGTAGGAATAAGAGCTAGTGAGGGTCTTACAAGCTGAACTTCTCCTCCCACACAGGGTTGAGGTTTCCGTAGATGGTCTTGGTTCTCTTCTTGGTCTTGCCCACCTGGATGGTGACGTACGGATCACTGGAACCGGTCCTGTCTTTGGCCTGGAGACCCTGAGCACTGACGACTGGAACGCACACACACACGCACGCGCACGCGCGCGCGCGCACACACACACACACACACACACACACACACACACACACACACACACACACACACCACACACACACACACACACACACACACACACAACACACACACACACACACACACACACACACACACACGCACGCACGCACACACACACACACACACACAGGACATACTATATGAACCAAAGCTGTAAACATTTGTAACAATAAAAAGCTGTTCCACTAGTGAAAAGTATGTTCGCGTCCCAATATCTAAAAGACAAAGATCACTTTGTGCCCAACTTGGTTGTGGGATCTTGCCCCTGCACCTAGAGACTGGTAGATATAGACGTACTATAGAGGAAGAACGTACTTGTATTGTCGAGAACTAGTTCCATTTTGTTTTCTACTGCCCACTGTACCATGTTTTTCGTCAGAAGTTATTTAGTAGATGTAAAAATATTGAACTAATATTTTTATATATAGTAAAATGCCATGCCATGGTGCTCATGGCTCTCTCAGCCAAAAAGGTTCCCGACCCCTGCCCTAATGCATTAGTGCACTTCCCCCCTTGTGCAGACAGAGGGAGGAGGCTTCAGTGAGCCTCACCAGGGGTTGACACTAAGGTCTCGGAGGCACTTGCCCATCGGGCAAGTGCAAGTCAGGTTCTACTTGCCCTCAGGTCATGGTCACTTGCCCCCCAGGTTCCAGGTGGTCCCCAGTTAAGTTGGTTAACCAGATGTAACTCTTGAGAACGTAAAAATGAAAATTTGATGAATTGATGAAATGAATTTTTACACTCTCAAGAGTTAAGATTCATCATCTTAATTAGCCCAGGTCTACACAACTAGAGAATGTAGTAGATTAATGGTCATTTTGATGTGTATGTCAATTTGCCTGTTTTGTTTCCAAATCCAGCGTGGAATTGATAGCTAGAAAGCAGTGGAAAGACACAGAGGCAGAGCGCAATGACTGCCTTCAAGACAAATATATCTTGTGTTGTGCATTAAGTTGCACACTTGCCCGATCGGGCAACCAGGTAGCAGTCTTCACTTGCCCCACCATTTTTTTTTACTTGCCCCAGGCAAGCGGGCAAGTGTTAGTGTCAAGCCCTGCTCACGTTGGGAATGGAGCTCTCAACAGGGGGAGTCTCTGCCTGCCGTTGCTGAGGATCAGGGAGGAGAGGGGGGTGAAGACCAGGTGTGATCAGTGTCATGGCAACGTTCCCGCTTTCGCTGCGGAGCGGAGCTGCCGGTCGCTACGGTAACTGCAGCATCAGATGTGTGACAGTGGGTGAGGAGGAGGAGGAGTGTGCACACACACACACACACATGCCTTGGATCAGGTTTGTGCAATTTAAATGCCCAGCGCCCAGCCAGCCAGCTCCCACGGTGTTTTTAATTCTCTTGACGCCGTTCTCGTGCTGCTCGTGGATTTCCCGTTAGATTACGCCCGTTGGTCACGACGACGGCTCGTATCAAGACGAAATGTAGATTTCATTCTTTAATCAAACTATTAGTCCGAGCGCATCGTCTGATAATGATCCCGTTGCTGACTTTCATTTGGAACAGAATTGGCGACAACTTTTCTTTTGTCTGTCCCATTCACACCCATTCAATCCAATGCATTCAAACGGCTGTCCTCCGGTTTTCCCTCTGAATGGTGTTGTCGCATTGGTAAATCAACAAGGGCTACACGGCTCTTCCTGACTTGTGACCCGGATGTTTTTTGCTGAGATTGTCAGAAGACCGGTCAGCCAAAACAACAGAAACATATGACAGAAACAGCACATCCTGTTTAGGAGATCTGAGCTTCAAAATAAGGGTTTTTTACCGATCTCACTGGTTAGAGCCGTGGCAATGGGGAGAAAACAAAGAAGATGCGATCGCGGTAAATGAGTTAATCTATCATCACAATGTTCTAAACGTCACATATCATCATGTTTTGTCATATCCATTTGAATCCCTGCTTTAGCGATCTGTTCCCTCACGGCAAGGGCTCTTGTGGGTTGTGAGTGAGTGTGTGTAGATCTGCTATGTTTGTGATGTATTCAAGCTGTATTAAAGGGGAACTCCAACCATTTTCAATACTTCACTATGTCATTGATGTACCTTCAAGGTGTTGGGTGGACATGATAAAAACCCCATTCTGTGTTCCCAAGAAATGGAGGTCTGAAGAAAACCACTAACATGGTGAAACATCTTGATGGCATCTTCAAGATCTATTTTCACCATTTAAATACCTCAAAGACCTCAACTGTCTTTGAAAACAATTGTGAAAAAGTTTAAAAAGTCAAAGAGACAAAGAGACTATTATTCTTCTAATAAATTCGATTCAATTCTAAAAAGAGCTCGCTAAACAGATTATGTTGTACATCTCTATTTTTTCAAAGGTGGGAGTTGAGAACTTGGGAAAGTAATAAAGTAATATGTAATATATTACTCTTTGATTCCAGTAATAATTAAAGTAATGCTATTACTTTGTCTAAGGGCTAACGAGTAAAGTAAAGAAGTTACTTTCCTAAGTAATATTGACCAACACAGCACAAGACGCAAGAAACTAAAGAGAGTTTCCTTAGTGAGAGTGTACAAAATCTTTCTTTAGAAAAAGTGTACAAATGCAGCCAAATGAACCGTCAGAGTTCATTTGGTCCTCCTCTCAGAAAAAAAATGTTGAAAATGGGTGGAATTCCCCTTTAAAAAGTATAAAATTCAAAGCCCTCTCCTGAATGGAGTCTCTTGGAGAGTCTTACAGCTTCAGCACCCTGGAGAGGGCGAGTTTCAGCACCATGGGGAGCTCCCCTTGGGACAGCTCCCCTAAGGGGTTTCAGCACCACGGAGAGCTCCCCTTGGGACAGCTCCCCTAAGGCATTTCAGCACCACGGAGAGCTCCCCTTGGGACAGCTCCCCTAAAGGATTTCAGCACCACGGAGAGCTCCCCTTGGGACAGCTCCCCTATGGGATTTCTGAGTTCAGCACCATCCATTGTTTTCTTTCATCCATCCGATACTTCTTTTAATTTAATTTTTCTCCCACGAATTTTGTAACCCATTTTTTCACCCAGTGCCAATTCCTAATGTGATCCTGGGCTCTACACACCCTCCGCCAACCTGAGGAGGAAGCGGACTGGCCCCATGCTTCCTTCAACGCATGAGGAGTCCAAGCTGCCTTCTTTTCACCTGACAGAGGGGAGTTTTCCTGGTTAGGGGTGCCTGATGGAGGGGACAGTTACTGTCCCCTCCATCAGGCACCCCGGCTGGCCAGGGGGAGGCAGTCTAGAGTCCAGGATTACATGCAAAAATAGAACAGATTTACAAGCTATCGACAGATACTGTAACAACAGAGATGTGCACTAGATTGCAGATCCAGTCCACACGCTACATCCTGCGCACAGTTACAGTATGTACACTGCAAATCGCTTGCTGCTTTATTTTGTATTTTATTTTTTAATGGATTTCTTTAGACGCTTCTTTTTTTCTGAGAGCGTACAAATCTCAGAAAAAAATGTTGAAAATGGGTGGAATTCCCCTTTAAGGAGACAACATGTAGTCCAGGAAGCAGTGTCAATGGCTCACTGCTAACATCTAAAACCACACATTACACTAATTCAAATAAAAATTAAATAACTAATGTAACTAATAGATCCGCACAGGCATGGCCTTGGCGATAAGGGGTAAAAATGGCCAAAGCCGCAAGCGAAGGGGAAATACATGGCAGCAAAGTAGACCCTTACGGGTCCATTCGGTTTCATTTTACACTCTCAAGAGTTAAATTATGTTTAAACATCTGAATTACATAATTTCAAGAGTCCACACAATTAGAAAATGGAGAATAATTGTTATTTTGACCAAAGTTTTGCCAGTTCTCTTTCCCAATTCTGGACAAAAACGTGAAAATTATTAGCTTTGGTTGCAAGAGACTAAATTCAACCTCACAAACTGTCAACTCAAACCAGAAATACTGTTCTCAAACGTCAGTAGTAGCATACACAAGAAAACCTTCCAATTCTCCCCCTTCATTTTTCATAATAAGTGCATTATTCTTAAACACTACGACAGTAAGTAACACCATCACCACTATTTCAAATTCAAATTCTTTCTCAATTCTTTCTTGGGGCCTTGAAATGGATTTTTTTTTATGTGTTGAGATGGTCATTTTGAAAGTAGCTCTCAAGTCAAAAAAGTGTGTGCACACCTGCTATACTGTATGTGTCATGGTGGGTCTGGGCCCACTGGGCCAGGTGGCACCACATCACATTCCTGATCTATTCTTGGTTACAGGGCATGTCGTTGGTTGTCAAATGCCGTGCCATCTTGGGCCACTGCCTTGTCCAAACACACTCAACGCTAGAGCGCCTTGGCTTCGACGAATACAGACCATGTACAGTAAGCGCGTATGTTTGTACGGGTGATTCCACTCGTCTCCCACAGCACAATGTCGATAATAGAACTGATAACGCCTTAACTCAGTGGTTTTCAACCTTTTAGATACCAGGGCCCACTATTCATTCAGAATTTTAACCACAGACCACCATTAGATGTTGAGATTAGTCTCTCGGACGGCTGAAGCCCCACTTCAATGTCTATGTCATACCTGGGCATTATGCGGCCCGGGGGCCAAATGCGGCACTTTGGCTGACTCTGACCGGCCCGTGAAAGAGTGGTGGTTTTCAACCAGTCCATTTGGTTTCATTTTTTTACACTCTCAAGAGTTAAAATATTCATCATGTGAATTAGCCCATGTTTGACTGTTTTGTTTGTGAAATCCAGCCTGGAATTGTGGACAAAAAGCAAAAGAAATCTTTAAATCTGGGGTCTGTGGGGCTAAAATGTCATCAAATTGTTCTGTGGCTCAAATTCTGAATAAATAGAGGGCCCTGGTGTCAAAATGGTTGGTCTTATTCTTGCTTTTATCTTGAAATTAGATTAATATTATGCAGACTTTAGTTCAGCCTTTAGTCTTGGCCCTCCACAATATTTTATGTATCTCATTTGGCCCCTTGGGAAAAATAATTGCCCACCCCTGGTCTACGTGTTATTTGGCACGTCCCTGGTGAACGCGTGAATGAATGAATGGACGACGTACTGTTGACGGTGATCTTGGCCGACCACTTGGACGTGCCGTCCAGGACGCTCTGCTTGATGGTCTTCAGGTGCTGGGCCTGCAGCACCTTGGTGACGCCGAACACCAGCCGGATCTCCTCGAAGATCTCCGGCTTGTTCCTCTCGCGGATCTTCATGCGGTCCTTCATGGCCGCCATGATGGCCTGGTTGCGGTCCTCCGCCCCCGTCTTGGAGCTCTTCTCCGCCGCCCCTGGTCACAGGGGAGGGAGGGTACATGGGTGTTTTTACATGGGGTATGATAGGTTTTTGGGGGAGGGTGATACAGGATTTTGCAGTTGAAAATATAAGGCATAAGCCGGTCTTCAAATAAATCACTGGCCATTGGAATACAACTCCCAACCAAGACTACTATGGTCTGCACTAGAGTTCCAATCGCGACGCGAAAAGAGGGATCGTCCGGCATTTGCCTACCAAAATCCCATTCCCCTACAACTTTTTTCTTCACTTGACCAATCTCACAGGTCTTAGGGATGTTTGAGCCAAAGGGGAAGTTCTCAACTAAATTCTTCTTTTTTTAGGAACATTTAAAAAATAATATGCACATTTTTCTCCGATTTTGTCCCCCATGAAATAATAAAAAAAAAAAATATATATATATATATATATATATATATATATATATATATATATATATATATATATATATATATATATATATATATATATATATATATATATATATATATATATATATATGTGTGTGTCCCAGCACCACCCAGGTTGAGTCTTTGAGGAAATTCTCATTTTTGTTTTATCATGTCATGTGAAAGCAGAGAGTCATAGCTACAATTTGACATATTGGTTGTGCAATTTGACCCACCAGTTTTTGAGATATGGTTTATAGAGTAATGTCTTGCAGAGAAACAGGAATTTGAGAATTTGGCTTTTAAAGATGTAGTTCTTGGTCTGGGCATTGAGGGGGGCGCTGTTTCCTCTTCTTTGCTGAACAGTTGAACAGTTTGGGCATGAGAACACCTCCTCAATACTGGGGGGGCATTGTTGAGTCAGGTGTTTGAATAGTAGCCTAATAATAGTAGCTAAAATGAATATAGTATTACATTTCGCCTTTATACGGCTATTTTTACTTTAAAAGGATACTTATACATAGTAACCATTATACAAGTGTACATGGTGAAACACAACTCTATTGTCGTGAAGTTGTGTTTCACCATGCTAATGTTTTTTTCCCCCAGACCTCCATTTCTAGGAAAAAAGGTATATTGACAGTAACAGAAAATGGGTAGAATTCCCCTTTAACTAGTGTCCATTCATACAGTGGTTAATGCATATTAAATTAAGTATTTGCTTTTGTTGTATTGATCTAGTGGTTCACAATGTGTTAATGTCCCACTTTCAAGAAGGTGACAATGGCCAGAGTCTATCCCAGATGTTCACAACAACAACAGCTTCTCTTGTTCCAAAATGTTTAAAACGTAATCTATTAAACAAAATAACGTGGTTAATGTTCATAATGTACTGCACTTTGGTTCTTAAGTCTACAAATAACGCGACTCTTATTTTTATTATTTACCGCGGGTATGTTGTATAAACTTGTATTGAGAATGGGTCAACAAATAAAGACAAGTCCTGGACCGAAAGTAGGTCTATGCAGAAATGCATTGAACTCAGCAACGGTCCACCTAGATCTCTTTATTTTAGATCGTTTTGTAGTAATAATAAAAGATAAACATCCAGAGACTTTAGTTGTTTGTCTTATTTGCGCCGCCCTCGTTGTATAGAACGTATTTCCAACTCCAACTTGACTCTCTTCTCTCTCCGTCTGTTCTCTGTTGTTGCCAAGTATTTGGAGAGAAGTAAGCCAATAACGCCAAAAAGTCCAATAATATTGTATAGTTGAAAAATACTACTAGGCATCCGGGTTTTTATAGTTAACTAAAACTAACGAAAAAACGATAACTTTTTTCTTAAAGTAAAAACTAGTAGGAAAAAAAAAACAATTAAAACTAAAGTAGAATGAAAAAGCCATAACTATAATAACCCTGCTAGGCACATGTACTGTATGTCTATAATTAATAGTATGCTGTGCAGGAATGCCAACAGTAGCCTACTACAGTTTAATTGTTATGGACATTGAGTACATTGGCCAATTTGCAGGTACTCCACGTTTTTTTTTTTTTTTTTTTAGATAACCATCCCCACAGTCCATTGTTTGTATGCATGAATGGAACAACAACAATAATTGTGATGCATTATCATTATAAATACTATGTATCTAGGGTGATTTTTTTGCCATTATTATACAATCACACATAGTAGTCACCAGAAACAGATGAGGATAATATCCAATAAAATGTTGGTTAACATGGACGGAAAACAAGCCAACATGGCAACCCTTTGTCTGTATTCCCTCTGAGAATAGTGACGTAGTTCCGGCTCTAAAAAAACGCCACGAAGAAGAATCCAATGTTTTGATATTTTATACATGGATTTACTAACAGAACGTCGCTACTAATAGGTTATGTGGAATGCCACCTGGCTGTTATTTGAGCTCAAAATCACGCAAAGTCCGCGTTCTGTTGATGACGGCGGGCATCGCATATTTACAGAACTAGAGGCACTTATCAGATTACAACCGTTAGCATTTTAAGCTAATTAAGCTAACGGCCGATCGCGGCCCGGAGGAATGAGGTAATAATGGTCAGAACTGTCATTACAGTTCACATTAATTCAATTATAACATGTTTACACGGCGTTTTAAGGTCTAACATTCACCTCATGTATGCTTTAGTATGAAACAACTAATAAAGTTGCTTCAGGTCATTTTTCACAGATAATAAAAAATAAGAGAAAATCAAGTTTAGACCCCTGTACTGACAACTTCATTTCCCCGAGATGACTCAACGTGGGTGGAGTTTAGTCACATATACATACATATATATATATAATATATATATATATATATATATATATATATATATATATATATATATATATATATATATATATATATATATATATATATATATATTAGGGATGTTGAATGATTAAAAATTTTAATCAAATTAATCACAGCTTCAAAATTAATTTAATCATGATTAATCACCATTCGAACTATGTCCAAAATATGCATGTTTTCCTGTACAGGATTTCAACATTTAAAAAGGAAACCGAATCTGTAAAAAAAAAATAACCATTTATCTTTAAAATATTTATCAAAATAGGTGATCTACAAGCCCTCAATGCTTGTAGATCCTCCAGCTATACTCTATGGCTCCGGTTACAGGGAGACACACGGCTATATGTCTCCGTAAATCTGTGCTCTACCCATTTCTTTCAATGAGAAAATGCTCAGTGGGTTGAGTCAGTGTGGACATGAGTTAATTGCGTTAAAAAATTTAATCAGATTAATCAACAAAATTAATTTAATCCCATTAATTAACTATTTTCAACAGCCTTAATATATATATATATATATATATATATATATATATATATATATATATATATATATATATATATATATATATATATATATATATATATATACTGTATATATATATTTTAGTTTTTTTGTGAAAAAACTAAACTCAACTAAATTCTTCTTTTTTAGGAACATTTAAAAAATAATATGCACATTTTTCTCCGATTTTGTCCCCCATGAAAAAATAAATAAATATATATATATATATATATATATATATATATATATATATATATATATATATATATATATATATATATATATACACTGTATAATATATTTTAGTTTTTTTGTGAAAAGGTAGATATCTGGTAGCACCTCATAAGGTGGTACCGCGTGACAATATTTTATCCAACGATTTTGTAACCCATTTTTTCACCCAGTGCCAATTCCTAATGTGATCCTGGGTTCTACACACCCTCCGCCAGCCTGGGGAGGCAGCGGACTGGCCTCATGCTTCCTTCAATGCATGAGGAGTCCAAGCTGCCTTCTTTTCACCTGACAGGGGGGAGTTTCCCTGGTTGGACGTAGCGTGTGGAAGGAACACGTTATTCCAACCAGTTCCTGTCCCCTCCATCAGGCGCCCCGGCTGGCCAGGGGGAGGCAGTTTAGAGATCAGGATTACTGCATGTTTTTGTGAGGGTATCTACCCTATAGGGGACACGGGGAGAACATGCAAACTCCACACAGAAAGGCCCTTTCGCCAACCCCGCCTTGGGTATGTATGGGCACTGATGGAGGTGGAGACACGCCGCCAGCACCCACAGCAGCGTCCCTAGCGGGAATCGAACCCAGGAACTCCTAGCTGTGAGGCGACAGCTCAGGGGTTGACACTAAGGTCTCGGAGGCACTTGCCCATCGGATGTAAGATGCAGATGTAACTCTTGAGAGTGTAAAAATGAAACCAAATGGACCCGCAAGGGTCCATTTGGTTTCATTTTTACACTCTCAAGAGTTAAAATTCATCATCTTAATTAGCCCAGGTCTACACAACTAGAGAATGTAGAAGATTAGGTCATTTTGATGTGTATGTTAATTTGCCTGTTTTGTTTCCCAAATCCAGCCTGGAATTGTGGACAGCTAGAAAGCAGGGAAAGACACGGAGGCAGAGTGCAATGACTGCCTTCAAGACAAATTTATCTTGTGTTGTGTTATAGTGCTGTGTTATAATGTTGCACACTTGCCCGATCGGGCAACCAGGTAGCAGTCTTCACTTGCCCCACCATTTTTTTTACTTGCCCCGGGCAAGCAGGCAAGTGTTAGTGTCAAGCCCTGCAGCTATACCTGTGTTTAGTGATGGAGTAACAAAAATTAAGTAAGGCCTTCTAAGGGATTTAGATCAATACACAAAATATCAACCGATCAAACCGATGGGTCCACCACTCACTCTGGAGGCAGTCGGCGTTGAGCAGCTCCTGGCACTTCTCGTGCACCTTGACGCCACACTCGGAGCAGCGCATGCCCTGACGGGCGATGCCCCACAGCAGCCCCTCGCACTCGTAGCAGTAGGTGGGCGTGGTGGCCGTCCACACCTCGAAGTTGTGGGGCGTGGTGCAGGAGATGGGGTAGATGACCGCCTGGACCGTGGTCTTGTACACGCACGACCTCTGTTGTTGGAGGGGTGAGGGGTGGTGGTGGTGGGTGGGGGCACAGAGGGATTGTACACGTCATGAAAAAAGTATACTTGGATTAAACCATTTGCTTAAAGGGGAACTCCACCCATGTTCAATATTTTACTACAATGTCATTGATGTACCTTCAAGGTGTTGGGTGGACATGATGAAAAAAAAAGTTCCCTCATTCTGTGTTCCCAAGAAATGGAGGTCTGAAAAAAAACACTAACATGGTGAAATATTTTGATGACATCATCAAGATGTATTTTTTCACCATGTTAATGGATTTCTTTAGACGCTTCTTTTCTTCTGAGAGCGTACAAATGCAACCAAATGAACCCGTTAGGGTTCATTCGGTTGCATTTGTACGCTCTCAGAAAAAACATTGAAAATGGGTGGAATTCCCCTTTAAAGATAGAGTGCCATGATTTTTTTCTACCCTAAAACATGATAAGTATAGTAAGTAAGAAAAGTAAGATTTTTTTCCCCCAGCCAGTTCATTGAGTATGCCTGGTTTGCCTGGTGGGTGGTGATGGGTGGAGATCCACCTGAACTGAAGCCACACCCACAGCTGTAGTTGTATGATAAAGGGGGAGGAGTTAGGGGAGGGGCTGAACAGCTTGTAGATCTGCTAGTTGGAATGCTTTTATATCGAAATCCTGGGAATTAGAAGTTATGTGGTTTTCCCACCCCCGACCCCCGTGGCGATATAGTGCTTTGCTTTATAGCCTGCAGGAGCCAAGAATACCTCCTAAAGCCATTGTTTCTGTTAGAGCCCGTCTGCTGTGGTTCAGCTTGTTCTTGGAGCTGTTGAAGTGTTACTATATAGTTCTGAACACTGCATGTGCTCATTGAGACATTCAGAAATACCTTGAAATACTTTGCCACTGGGCTGTGTCACACTATATAGGGCCCTATTTTGATTGTCTTAACTCACTGACTCCCGAAAGCGCGGTCGTCGTGCTCATCGTGCTCGGTCCCGTTTGGCGGTAACGACGAAGGCGCAGAAAACGACGAAATGTAGATTCCATTCTTTAATCCAACTATTAGTCCCAACACATCGTCTGATGAAGATCCCGTTGCTGACTTTCATTTGGAACAGAATTGCGGCGACAACTTTTTTCTTTGTCCCATTCACACCCATTCAATCCAATGCGTTCAAACGCCTCTCCTCCGGGTTCTGCCCCTGAATGTCGTGAGTGGATGGGTAAATCAACTAGGGCTAGACGGCACTTCCTGACTTGTGACCCGGATTTTGTTGCTGAGATCGTCAGAGGACCGATTTGTCAAGACAACAGAAACAGCATGACGTCATCGCACATCCTGTTTATCTGACATCTGAGCTTCAAAATAAGGGTTTTTACCGAATTTACTGGCTTGAGCCGTGACACGACAGCAGAAAACAAGGAACACGCGCGGCAGTTGGTGTGTTAAGTATCAGGGTGCGTGCGTGCATTCGCATGCATGTGCGTGCGTAAATCACACACACAGTGATGATAAAAATACACAAGGACAAAAAATTAGTCCACAGAACACAGTTCAATCAGTGCCATTTAGAGATAATAGGAAGATTTGCGTCATCTCCGTTTCACTCCACCGGTCTGGGGAATAATATCCATCATTATGTTTTAAGCTATTCAACACCATCCAATGATTTAAAAAAATAAATAAAGAAATAAAAAATGCATTTTTTTTAGATATTATCATACAATATCTAATTAGCAAGAAGAAAAATAGACGGCAGGATGCAATACTTCAAGTTCAAGTTCAAGTTCATTTGTCATGTGTATAGATACATCGAATGTATGAATACAATGAAATTCATTTTGCTACAGAGCATCTCGGTCTTCCACGACACAAACCACATACAGAACAATCAACAGCACAACAGCAGAGACAAGAACAACACAAAGACAGTTCTATACAGTTCAGGTCAGCTGTTCAGCAGCCTGACTGCCTGGGGGAAGAAGCTGTTCGTCAAACGTGTGGTGCGAGATTTGATGCTACGGTAGCGCTTTTTGGAAGGAAGTAATTGGAACAGAGTATGTGCAGGATGACTTTCTTACGTTTGTCTTCTTTGTCATGACCGTCTTTATAATACATCGAAACGTTTCGAAAAGTCTATGAGGATTAAGAATGGGGATTTCATTTCTGGACCACGGGCGATGTCATGAAAGGGGCGGAACTGCTCAGCTCTATATCAGTGGTGGAAAGTAAGTTGGGGTATTTGTTATTTAAATGGAATACTGGAATTTCCAATACTATTTACACATTTTCACATGCACTGCAGATTGTTAATCAGCGAAATTCTGATATTCTGAGTGTCTCGAATGGACAAATGGACGGACTCATGTAGAAACCAGGGCAGGGCAACTTTTGACGATGGACAGGGCCATTATATTTCCACACTTACTTCATCAGGCTATGTATATTATACTATTATTATACTTTTTTTCAGAAGTGGGGCGGGGGATGTCCGGCACAATTGATTCACTCATTTCAATATCACGACTGCAATAGCAACATCAAATCGATTAACCCTTAGGGTACTGAACGCGTTTTGGTGTTCTAAGAATTATGTTTTAACTATTGAAAAATAGCAGATCTACAAGCTCATAGCGCGCCACCGAGTGGCGCGCTATGAGCTTGTATCTCTGCTATTTTTGAAAAATCGTGAAAACGTGGTGCAAATCTTTGAATATTATGTTATTGAGAAACTAGAAATCTAGACATGGGTTAAGTTCCTAAGCATATAGCGATGGCTTGCACGTATAAATGAATTGTAGCAGCATCTCTCTTCAATATGAACTGTCATTGGCAATGTAAATAGTGTCCTTAAAGAAGAATTCCACCCTCTCCAACATTTTACTATGCCATTAAAATATACCTTAGAGATGTTTTGTGGACCCCCCCTGAGAGTGTACAAATGGGACAAAATTGACCTTTTAGGGTCCATTTGGTCACATTACTAAAAAAAATGTGTCCTGATCAGATTCTAGTTTCTGATGGTAGATTCTAGTTCACAGCGCTAGATTCTAGTACCCAACGCTAGATTCTAGTACCTCATGCTAGATTCTAGTCCCCCACAGTAGATTCTAGTTCCTCTCAGTAGATTCCAGTTTCTGACACTAGTTTCTAGTTCCTGACACTAGATTCTAGTCCATGACACTAAATTCTAGTTTGTGACACTTAATTCTAGTCCCTGGTGCGAGGTTCTAGTTTTTCTGGAAAAATCTCTTTTTGTGTCGGTGATGCTCAACATATTTCATAGGAAGGACCCCCAGAAATATCTATTATTTAGCTGCAGAATCTCATCTAAAAACATGTTGTTCTAGGGATCCCCCAGAAGCAAAGATTTGAGTTAAAAATGTTTGCTTCTACGAAATAATGTATTCAAAGATTTGCACCACATTTTCACAATTTTTCAAAAATGGCAGAACTACAAGCTCATATCGCGCCACTCGGTGGCGCGATATGAGCTTGTAGATCTGCTATTTTTCAACAGCTAAAACACCAAAACGGCTTCAGAGTACTAGAATGGGTGCTGGAGAAATCTTCGACTGTGCACCCGTCCAAAGCATGTGAAAAACCAGAGTAGTGTGTAACATTTCACTAATAATCATGGTAACATCTACTTCTACTCGGTCTGTGTCTCATAGGAGGGCTGTGAGCAGTTCAGAAACTCGATTCCCCATCATCAATGGGAGAATCCAAAGTATACCATTTTGTTCCAAATATAAGACGATGGAAGCCATTGTTAAAAACCAAACCATAAAAAGAAAAATATCTCAGGATAGCCCACTATAGCTGTCCCACGAGACACAGTCAAATAATAATAATGCCATTTCATCATGATTTCTAGAAAGGAACTATTATATGAAGAATTATATGAAGGTTTAAACAGGGGGTGCCGTGTTTTTTGTATTTTTTTTTTTTTTTTTTTTTTACAATTTTGTACATGTTTAAGAGGTGACAGTATGTAAATAGAGCCCTTTTTTGTGTGTGTTTTTTGGTGTGTGTTTTGGTGTGTTTTTATGTGCAATGATTCCCTTTGTATTTAGGGTTTCTTCCTGGGGGCTGAACCTTTCCAGTCAAACGTGCCAATGAAAAAAAACTGCAATATAGTGACATCACATCAGTGTTGTTTTCGTTGACTAAGACTAAGACGAAAATGCTCGTCAACGAAGCTTTTTCCAAGACGAAGACGATCCAAAGACTAAACGAAAAGTATCCTCTAAAGACGAACTTGAAGACGTACTGTAATGGACACGTTCGTCAACGAATCAGACGAGACGAAAATGTTAGGGCGGGACGAACGGAAATGAGATCCAATCACAACTTTTCTTTTTGTGGGACTAGTTGGGAAGACATCCAATCAGAACGCTTCCCAATGCGTTATCATGTTAGGTTGATCGTCAGCATGTTGGATGGAGGAAAAGCTCACGATTGGTTGCACAAACAAACAATTCTTCCACGATGCGAAACTGTGGCACGCACCAGGAGTTTTTACTACTTTACTACGGAGGAAACACCCGCAGCCTACCCCCCCAGAACGCCACGTCGTTTCATCAACACTATTTGTCTAGCTGAACTGCCCTGGCCATCTCACTCGATACAGCACCGCCGCGAGAAGCCACAGCAGGCCGCCCAGAGAGCAGCTCGAGCGCACGCGGCAGCAGCAGCAGCAGCCACCGGCTCCGTCCATGTCCGTATAGCGCTGGTACAGCGCGCTGCGCGCCGCCCCTCACACTCAGAAGCAGCGGAGCTCCTGCTGCTGTAGACGGACATAGACTGAGCTGGCAGCTGCTCACCGCCGATGACAACCGCACTCTAAACTGCCCGCTATGGCTTCCCACGGCAGCGCTGCATCGAGCAAAACAACCGAAATGGTTCAGCCAAACAAACAATGCCAATGAAACGCAGCGCTCTGAAAAATAGGCTGCAAACGTTTCCCAACGCGTGCCACAGCCCTGCCCCGCAGAACACTTGTCTGTTTATGCCAGGGGCTTTCAACAGGTGGTCCGGGGACTACCAGTGGTCCCTGAGAGGATTCCAGGTGGTCCCCAGCTTTTTTTTAACGTAAATCTCTGAAAGCGTAACCATGGAACCAAATGGACCCTTGTGGGTCCATTTGGTTTCATGTTTACACATGAAACCATTCAAACCAAAGCAAAATAAATCTTTAGTTTTGGGTCTGTGGGGCTAAAATGTCATCAAATGGTGGTGGTCCGTGGCTCAAATGCTGAATAAATAGTGGGCCCTGGAATCAAATTTTGAAATCCACTGATTTATACAACCAATCTTGCTGTTTGCCTCCATGCAACATGCAAACTAAATGTGCCTGTATAATCTGTATGGCATGTTGAAAGCTAGTAAGACTAAAATTGCAAGAGTAAGACTAAACCTCAAAGACTAAGACTGAAAGACTAAGACTAATAAAAGACTAAGACTAAAAAAAGACTAAGACTAAATAAAGACTAAGACTGAGACTAAGACTAAATCGACGTTGATATTTTGTCGACTATAGACTAAGACTAAAAAAATGAATTTCAGAAGACTAAATGGGACTAAAGGACGAAATATGTGTTACTCAAAAGACTAAGACTAAGACTAAGACAAAATATTCTCAAACAAACAACACTGCATCACATGCTCAGCCCCTCCCCTAACTCCTCCCCCTTTATCATGCAACGAAAGCTGTGGGCGTGGCCACAGTGCAGGTGGATCTCCACCACATCGGCCAACAGCGCCTCCAGGCTTGAAGATGCCGGCACTGGTGGCCAAGTTTGGTACTGCAGGCGGGTGGAATTCATGCACGAACGCCCCAAGAGCATGCACGCTGGTTTGCTTTGTGCACGCGGACAGGGCAGTTTGTATTTAAGTTGTTTTCTGAATGAACCACCGGTCCTCACGTCATATACTACCTCTCAAAACACAACGGATGTATTATATGACAGATAATAAGCTCAATGCAAACCCACAAACTTGTTTTTTGATGCTTTTTTATGTTTTTTTGCTTTGCTCGTTCTCGACGGCGCTCGTTCCCATAATCCCTTGCTTCGGGCGCGTTCATGGAGAAATACTTCCGCAATTGACCACCAAATTTTGGTGGTCAAATGCGGAAATAGGCGCACTTCCGGCGGTCTTCCGGGTGCTTCAAAACGCCAATGAGCAACTTGTATTGAAATGAACGGCAAGGGGGCGGGGCTATCGCTCAAGTCCGGTCTCTATATTTTATTACTCTATGATCTCCACCCATCACCACCCACCAGGGAAACAAGGCATACTTAATGAACTGGCTGGGTGGAATCATAAAAATCTTACTTTTCATATAACATTAATACCTGATGATCCATGTTTTAGGGTAGAAAAAAATCATGGCACTCCATCTTTAAGAGCAGTGCGCAAAAAAAAAAGGTACACATGGTTGACTCACAAGCTCCTCGTCGTTCAGGGAGGTCCTTGTAGCCAAGGCGTGGGCGAGTCCAGCCTTCCTAGACTGGATTATGGACTAGATGGGAGACAGACAGACAGACAGACAGGGAGAAAGAAAGAAAGCAAAAAAGCAAATGAGTGAGAAACAGAGACTGACGAATTCAAATGAGAACTATTTGCTGGGGGTTTGGGTGTGGCACAGTTTAAAGTCTAAAGAAGACCCTGCACTTTGATTGGAATGGATTTGATTTGGGCTTGTATCGACCTCACAAAATTAAACTAAGTTTCTATAATTTGTTCAATGCACACGTGCTGGGCCGGTTGTAGGCATAAGCAATATAAGCACTTGCTTAGGGCCACAACCAGTAAAGGGGGGCACATCATAGGAAGAAGATTTAAGTTTTCAAAATAATATCATACCTACCTAAAGCTAAGGCTATCTATTGCTTAAACAGCAAAAGGGATTCTTGCCTAGCATTGGTTTATGCAGCCGGTGTGGCAGTGTGTGGAGGCCGAGGGGCATGAAATAACCTTGCAAAGGGCCACCTAACTCCTAGAACCGGCACTGCTTGCATCTCCACATTTCAACGTTTAAAGTTCCTCTCATCATTTAATGCCGTACTGCCACATACTGCTGTTGGGGGGAAAAAAACTGCTGGGGAAACTAGTAGATCTACAAGCTCATAATGCAGTGGTCTTCAACCAGTGGTCGGGGGACCACCAGTGGTCCTTGAGAGGATTCCAGGTGATCCCCATGCTAAAATGATGGACAGTTGGTAAGCATATGGGCCATTACAGATCTGTAACTTTTGAGAGTGTAAAAAATGGACCCTTTCATATGTTTAGATTTAAACATCTGAATTATTTCATTTTCAAGAATCTACACATTTAGAAAACATAGAAGAAATGTTAATTTCACCAGCATTTTGCCATGCACCATTATTCCAATAGCCTGCAAATTGGAACTCATCTTTCCTCTCGTCAGAACATCATCATCTCCCCTCTACCCAATCACCCATTCGTTTTATAATCAACTAATTAGACTACATGTGGGGAAGGTGCTCGACTATTCTGGTCCTGTCAGTCCGGCTAATGAAGCTCAGAGACATGCGGGGAGCAGCACGTCAGAACCCTAACGGCCTCTCAGTAAGGTTGAAAGCAGGGGCGGATGTAACATGTCCCCTTTTGGGGGGGGGGGGGGGCAAGAGAACATGTTGGAGGGGCAAGAGAAAATGGTATGGGGGCGACTTCGCGCCACGGGCGATGAAGTCGCACCCATACCATTTTCGGTTACAGGACTTTTATTAGTCAAGTAAAGCATCAATGATAACATCAGTTGTTGTTGAAGTTGCAACAGACACGCAGCATGCATAAAGCTAAAGGTCTGACTCAGAGAGTTTTCTGTTTTCAATGATGAAACGCTGTCGGTTTAGTGGCGACACAACTGCGGTTAGTTAGTAGCAGTAGTAGTGTTTCAAATCATTTTAAATAGAAGCACTTTAATTTGAAATATCTTGGGTTGTTTTGCATGGCATCGTGTTTGGGGCGCAGACTGGGTATTTAGGTGGGCATTGCCCCCCCCCCCCCCCCCCCCCCCCCCATGCCCATGCCTAGATCCGCCCCTGGTTGAAAGAGACATGGCTTAAGGGTCCAGTGAATTAGAAGAAATAAATGTTTTCCACCCTTTTAGACCTAGATATGTGGTCATCATGTGGCCATACTTGACATTGAAAAGAAATAAGGTCCGCAACACTGGATTAGAGACTCAGCTCCTTTGCTCCGTTGCAAACTGTTTTATACCGGGGCCCTCGATTTATTCAGTATTTGAGCCACAGAAGACCACCGTTTGATGACATTTTGGCCGCACAGACTAAGACCAAAATAAAGATTTCTTTTGTTTTTGTTCACAATACCAGGGCTGGATTTGGGAAACAAAACAGGCAAACATATCAAAAATGGCCATTACTTTTTTTTTTTTTTTTTTTTTTTACATTATCTGATTGTGTAGATTTTAGGTAATTCAGATTTCAGATGATGAATATTTTAACTCTTGAGAGGAGGGCAGAGGAATGCCAGTGACAGCTCCTGGAGCGCAAGTGACCCATGCCGGAACGGCA
This sequence comes from Benthosema pterotum, assembly GCA_039105355.1. Classification (NCBI taxonomy): domain Eukaryota; kingdom Metazoa; phylum Chordata; class Actinopteri; order Myctophiformes; family Myctophidae; genus Benthosema; species Benthosema pterotum. The sequence continues at coordinate 49,534,352 of CM076972.1, read as the reverse complement.
TTCCGCCATATTCTGGCACAAATTAAGCCTTGGATGCATGCTCCGATTGGTTCAGAAACCCTCTGTGCCAGATAATCGGGTGCGGTTCACCACCTTTAATATGATGTATAACTTGGAGGAATCAGGTGTCTAATTATCAAACAAAGCAAGCAAAAAAACAACATCATAATTTTCTCTCTCGACTGTTCTGGCAGAGTCTAGAATTGGAAACACTTGATTGCTAATTGCTTTTTGGATAGCAGCCGGCTGATAGACTGGAGAAACCGATATGATATGATAAAGATAATTGATATAAATGCTGCTGGCAGATTTTTCTTCTATAATCACCCCCTCACTGTAGCATGTGTGTGTGTGTGGCGCCGATTCTGACTAGTTGAACAACAACAACAAAAAAAGAGAATCACAAGAGAAACAGTGAAGTGTCACACTTACCATCGCCTGACAGAAGGGAAGGTCATGGTATGCATAGGGACAAGCAGATAGAAAAATAAATAGTTAGTATTTAGTCCATGGCTTATACAAACACAACATTTTGCATAAACTATCTTTTCTGTGCCAAATAATGAATAATGATCATTAACCCATTTTGTACTGAACGCGTTTTGGTGTTCAACGCATTATGTTATACTTCAGCTATTGAAAAATATCAGACCTACAAACTCATATCGCGCCACCGAGTGGCGCGATATGAGTTTGTAGGTCTGATATTTTTTTGAAAAATTGTGAAAATGATGCGGAAATCTAAGAATATATTCTATTTGACACCTGATTGTAGTTTCTGACACTAGATTCTAGTTTCTGTTTCTGATGCTAGTTTCTGACAGATTCTAGTATTTCTGTAAAATGTATGTTCCTGTGTCAGTGATGCTCAACATATTTCATGCCAAGGACCCCCAAAATTATCTATATTTGGCTGCGGACCCCCATCTGAAAACATGTTGTTGTAGGGATCCCCCAGAAGCAACGATTTTAGTTCAAAATATTTGCTTCCGAAAGAATATATATTCAATGATTTGCATCACATTTTCACAATTTTTCAAAAATATCAGAGCTACAAGCTCAGCTTGTAGCGCTGATATTTTTCAATAGCTTAAGTGTAACATAATGCTTTGAACACCAAAACACGTTCAGGGGTTGAAAAAAAAAAAGAATATACAGACCCAACTTGTGTGCTCTTGCTTGGTGGCATTGTGAAAGTTGTGAAAAATGTGTGATTTGTGAGTAAGAAAATTACTGTATGAAGTGAACTAGCTCAGCACTCGGTAGAGTGCATACTTGCGTGTTGTGCACAAGTAGCCCATTGCTACTCGTACGTGAGCGGAGCGGGTGAATAAGAAATAAATTAGATCACTCTGGTCACCTTGATCAAAACAATTGCATTCAAATGCAGCTCACTTCCATTTCTTCTTTCAAGAGTTAACACTATGGTCTTGAACCTTTGCGATATGGTCCATTTTGACCGACACGTGTTGAATCGCTTAGAAAGACATGACATGGTAACTTTGACTGGTGGGTTAGGGTTGCTGGTACTGCAGTTTGGAGTCCTACATTTCCCAACATCCCTTGCGATTAAGTCTCATTCTGATTGGTCCTTGTAATCAAGGACAGATGTGTGTGATGTCATTTTCCCCAGGAAACAGTGCCTCCATTACATTTCGATAGAAAACATGCAGTATTTAGTACAGGCTTTGAGGGCTGAAATTCAGAGAATGGCTTATGTGACAAATATGCCAGTCACAATGGATATCAAATTTAAGATTTGTTACCTAGTATGCCTTTAAAACTAAAAACGCTTTGACGCCTTTGGTGTGAATAGGGTGTTAAATTCAGACGGTAGGAAAGATTCTCACCAGCTCACTGACAAGAGGAATCGGCTTCCTCTTGCGGAGGTCAGGCATGCTGTCGATGCCGAACGGTGTGGCTGCCCTGCACACACACACACACACACGTGAAAATAATAGTGTGTTTACACATTGTAGGTGTGCACATTCCTAGTATGCACGCATGCGCACACGCACACACACATACACAACACACACACCACACACACAGCTAACATGAAAGTAACATTGGCTGCTACACAGTCACACACTTAGAGAGAGCTCTCTCGAGCCGCTCGCGGAGAGAGAGAGAGCTCTCGAGAGAGGCTCTCTCGACGCTCGAGAGAGCTCTCT
>CM076972.1:49464678-49529678 GCA_039105355.1 Benthosema pterotum | reverse complement strand
GGGCACAGCCACAGTCACAGACATTAACCACCGCCGCCACGGGAGGCCGGAAGTATAAGCAGAACCAACGGCTTCAGTCACAATGTCATTATCATTTAGACCAGCTGCCACAACGGAAGAGAACGGAGAGAAGTAGCAAACAAGTTAACCTGGTCTTCATCACCGCCACCACCATCCCGGCTTCCGTCTGAGCGGGTTAGCAGTAGTGACACGACGCAAAAAAGAGAAAGACATGGAGAGACATGAGAGACACGGTGACACGCAGGGCGGCTTGACTCATCACAAGATAATAACAAGCAAGAGATAATTCATTGTTTTAAACAAAGGCATGGAAATGGTGAAAGCAGCTAGTGCAGCGGCGGAGCTTCCAGATCGATGCAAGGTCCCGAGGTCATGAATGTTTCATTACCATGAATAATTCATGGCAAAAATTACCCTTAATATTTCCTCCTGCTTAATGTCGCTGCTGCGAATTCCAGCGAGATAATTAATGTCTTCTAATTCAGTAAATGGCCGCGGCAGAAGGCACCGAAAAGTGATACAAAGCTGAGCTGAGAGGCGGATGATAGATTGCTCTAAATGGGGTGTAATAAAATATGACATCGGCAAACGCCACTGCCAGTAAATACCCAGGGGTGTAGTGGAGGGCGGGGGGGCGCAGGGGGACGGAGTCCCCCCACTTCTCTCACATCTAAAATATTTTTGGGGGCAAAAAATGTTTTTTTTGACTTGTCATTTACTTTGGAGACAATTTGGACACATGGACACAATTAAGCATTGTAAGCCATCTTTCTCAATATACTATTCAATATGCATGTTTTAATAGTGTGTCTGTCTGCGTTGTGCAGGTGCACGCGAATGCACATGCATGTGTGCGTGCACGTGACTTCTAAAAGTACCACTACAACACTGTAAATACTCCCCCCCCCCCTCCCCTGGGGGGGGGGGGGGGGGGGGGGGGTATTTGTAGGGGGGCTTTTTTGTGTTGTGGATTATTCAATGCTAAGTAATACTATTAGTTGAAATACTTAAAGAAGACATCTGTGGTCAATATTTAAGATACTGCTAATGTGACATACTAATTGTAGATCATGGGAGAAAGCCATTTATGATCACAGAAATTGATTTTTGTTCAAGGTACTCAAACATTAAAAGTACTTTGGCTGACATATGACATCATTTCAAAAATCCATTCATTGGAGCGGCCAGTGTCTCAAATATCACACTTGTGTGAAGTGATTCGAGATTCACTGCCGCTATACGTTACATGACTGCAGATTGTAATTATTTTATAAAATAAACGCTTGTTGCGTGAAGTGAAGGGCTGCTTATCATGACATATAACAGACACCATGGCCTCCATTTTCGTCACCGCTAAACCTCTTATCCTTTAACTTCTTTGCCTTTTTAAACTATTAAACAAAAACATTTTCAGTAGTTCAAATGGTCAGTCTACAAGCTAGATTGACATGTTGAAATATTCCAAAACGTTTTTCTTCAAAATAGTAAAAACAAAATAAGGGATTTAGGACAAGGGGTTTAGCATGTAACGAAAATGGAGCCCCATGTCTTTGGTAGGACAACGTTTGTGAACATACACTAAAAGCTGGACATTGCAAGGACAAACGCCTCTCAATTACACAAAATCTGTCACATGTATGCATATGGGCCACATGACATCTCAGGCTGGCATTTAGTGCCGAAACAAACATTAAATTAAATTTCAAAAGCCATGCATGGAGGGGGGTGGGCATGCTTAAAAACAAACATCACACGTATCCTTGGCTGCCACGTCGACATGTAGAAGCCAATCAGAACTACAAGCTTGTAGCGCGCCACCTGGTGACACGATAAGCTTGTAGAAAAGGAGATATTTTTTCAGTTCCATGGAAAATTTTTAGTCCATGGGACAACGTTTTAGCTCCAGGGACTGCAGAGAAGGTCCCTGGATTATTATTATTTTTTAATTCCATGGACAAAATTGTAGTTCCTGGGGAATTATTTTAGTTCCATGGACAACATTATTTCTAGGCACAGAATTTTAGTTCCAGGAGAATTGTTTTTAGTTCCTTGGACAACATTTTAGTTCCAGGAAACAAAATGTAGCTTCAGGAGATTTTTTTTTTAGTTCCATGGACAACGTATTAGTTCCAGGACAACATTTTATTCCCGCTTTGCAGTGGTACGATGATGAGCACAGAAAAACAAACAAACAAACAACAACAAAAAAAGAAACAAACAAACCAAGAGAAGGGCACAAGGCTGAAGCAAAAAAAGCTCATCCAAACACCAACAACAAAATCCCGAATGAGAACGCAAGAGGATGCAGGTCGGTCGGGGTCAGAACAATGAGACAAAGTCTACCTGGTTGGAACTCCTCCTCCCGGGAGAAGGTAGACATGGTCATGCTGGCCAGACTGCGCCTGTTCTCCCGCTTCTCCTGGAGAATCTGCTGGAAGCTCTTCTGACACTTCAGCCTGCGTGCGCCCATGCCCCCGGTCTCTGGGGGGCATTCCGCAGTTTCCTCCATGGCTTCCGCCGCCACACCCCCCTCTGCAGGCGAGTCCGACGTGGCCGGTTGCTGCTGCGGTGGCGGTGCTGGTGGCTCTGCTACGGCCTCGCTGGGTGGTTCCTTCTCCCGCTCCTCTGGCAATGCTGCCGCAGGTTCCTCGGCCGAGAAGCACGCCGAGAGGGAGTCCGCGGTGGTGCACTCCGACAGCTGGGCGGTCGCGGGCGGCACCAGCGCGGAGCCTTCGGCCGGGGGAGACACGGTGGTGGGGGCGGCGCTGTCAGGGTTCAGTTCCTCCGGGTACCGAGGGGATTCGTCCGAACCGGGAGGAGGAGGAGGAGGAGGGGCCTGACAACTATTCGCAGGCTCTGCAGTCAGGCTACTGTTGGACTCATGATGCGCGGGGCCACAAGGATCGGTCAGGTGCGGAACGAGGTTGTGGTTGAATTCCTCCGTAGCCGTTCTGCCGTCGACATCCACCGCGACGCCCGGAGAAACATCTTCAAACGTCGTTTGGCCGCGTGAAGAAGCGACGCCGTCGCAAGAGGCCAACTCAGCCGGCGGGGTCGGTTCGACGACCGGCGGCATCGCCAACGCTTCGAGCTCCGCCTCTTCGGGTCCGGCCGTTTCAAGCTTCCGCAGCGCTCCCTGCAAGGCGGAGCGGAAATCCAGCACGGCTCGGCTGATGCGCTTCACCTTGAAGCCGACGCTATCGGCATCGACATGAGGCGGAACGTTTTCGCACCGCCGAACGCCAGGTTCTACGTCCTTGAGGAAAAGAGCACCCGGGTCGGCCAAGGCAGCGGCGGTGGTTCTGGCCGTGCATAAGGGCGTCTCGGGAGACGACATTACGTCCGCGCACACTTCGTAAGTGGAATAGGTGTCTGCATAACCGCCCACGAGGCAATCTCCGACGTAACCGGCGTCGGTCGGAGCCGGCACGTAACCAAACTCGTCCGAACTCGGCCCGGCATGGCTGTCGACGGAATGGTAACCGGACGTCTGGGAGTAGCCGGAGTCGCCGGCGCTCTCGGTCCCCGTGTGGGAGCTTTCGACGGGGGTGTCCACCGGGCACGCCTTGTCTTCTTCTCCGGACTGTTTCGGGTGCCGGCTACGCCTCCGCGCCGACCGCCACTCCTCCCTGCTGGCGGTGCTGGCGGGGGAGTTGTAGTGCCGCCCGGAGCAGGACGACGACGCGTAGCTGGAGCTCCCGGTGAAGCACTGTCCGAACATGCTGTAGCCTCCTTCTTCTCCAGGACCGTAGTGATCCCAACCACCGATTTCTTCGCAGCACGTCGGCCTCTCCCTCCTGTCGTCTACGTCGACGACGTCCTGCAGCCACGCCGTCTCTCGGGGCGCGCAACAACGCGACGCCGGGTGCGGCAACGGCGGTCCGCCTTCGCCTCTGCGGTGGTGCTTTCGGCCGTGACTGGACGACGACCTGTCCAAGTCGGACTCGGACTTGGTGGAGCTGTGTCCCGACGACAGCGAGCTGGTGCTCGGGCATTCCTGGCCGTCCTGGTGATCGAGGTAGCCGAAGCTGAGCTTCCTGCAGGCGATGGGGCCGACCGGTATGTCCGAACTGTGCTCCGACGTGTCGTCCGCCTCCTCCCGGCGGTCCTCCGACCCGAAGAATCCTCCGTGGATGCTGTGGCGATGCTCGTTGCAGACCGGATGGCAGACGCCACAGTCGGACCGTCCTCCTCCTCGCATTTTCGAAGACGAGTCGGGCGCGTCACTTCCTAGAGTCGCGTAAGCGCTGGAGGGCCTTCTGCGGGGGGAGGGTCCGTCCCGCGGGCCTCCTCCCCCGTGCCAATTCCCCGTGCACGCCTCGGCAGGGCTGGGCTTATTGCCGGACCGGAGGCCTTCGATCTCCAGTAACACTGCGTCCACGCACGATGACACCTCTTCCACTGAGCCGCGGACCGACGTCAAGTAATCCCTGAGGTCCGAGATCTCCGACTGGATCTTGTTGATTCCCCGCAACTCTTTCAGGATGTGCTCGATGATGGCGCTGGACTCCTCATCCCCCAGATGGTCTCCTGCTCCTCCTACGCCTTCTTCGTCCTCTTCGTAAAGCGTGCCCTGGAGGGCGCTGTTGAAGTTGTAGTCCAGACAGTCCCCGGCAGAATATGGCCGCTTCGGCCGTCGCTCGCAAGGCGCCATGCGATCCCTTCCGGTCGACGACGCCGACGCCGCGTGCTTGGCAGCGCTGCTTCGGACAGGCGGTTCGGTGTGATGGTAGCGCGGGGTGGCCACCGAGTGCTTCCGCTCGGGCGGCATCCGCACGTGCTCCGGGGAAGTCCGTTTGTGATGCCCCGACGCCGGGGACCGGCAGCTCTTTTGCTGCAAGGTGCACGGGATCCGCACGCACCGGTCCCTGTTCAGCTCCACCTCTCCCACACAGGGTGGCAAGGCTGCCCCGTTCCCCTTGCCGTTGGTTAATTTCGGGGAGGTTTCCGCTCTGGCAATGGCGGCCCTGGCGTGACTGCCTCGACGGCCCTTCTCCTCCTCCTGCACCTCCCCTTCCTCGTACTCCTCGATACCGCCGTAACAGAGATGGGGATCGGGTGGATCGGCGGACCCTTGGAGGAGGCGGTGGATCTTGCCGCGAATGACCAGCGCTACCCTGGGGTTGGGGGCTCTCTTTTTGGGCTGCTGAACTTTTGTCGTCTTGGGGTCTCCTTTGGGGGCGACGCCGGCGCCATGTTGTCCGTTGAAGCGGTTTCTGGAGAACATGCTTCTGAACCAGACGGGAAACGGGTTCTTTTTAAGCGGCCCTCCGCATCGTCGGAGGGAGTTGCGTTAAAAGCGCGGTAGAGAACATAGTCGGGAAATGAGCTGTGAAGGGAGCCCGATCAGTGCCATTACTCCATGGCTATGAAGAGAAGATGAAGATTAGACCCTTAAAAATAACTCATATTTGCCCAGAATAAAAACAACAAATAATTTTAGAAATACCATCATTCATCGCCATTGAGAGCACTGCATTTAGAATAAAAGCAATGACATTGCACATCCATTATGCAATAAAATAAACAATTAAAAACAAAATAGAATCATTTTTCACTTGAACACATTTGCTCTCCTCAATCTCATAACACTTAAAACGTCAAAATATGTGTAACACCCCCGATAGGGTCCGCTCATAATTTCGACCCTCTCAACGTTCTGACTACATGTGTGGTTATAGGCTTAAGGATAGGGTGAATGGATATGAATATAGCCAACACATAACTGTACACTCTACCAAAATAAGTCAAGAAAAAACATTCCCAGTCAATTCAACATTACGACAAAAACGTTATGTTAAAGTAGTGAGGAACCAATAAGATTTTTAGATTTTTAGTCTGGGCTATTTTTGAAAAATCGTGAAAATGGTGTGCAAATCTTTGAATACGGTATATTCTTTCGAAGCAACTAAAATCTTTGCTTCTGGGGGATCCCTAGAACATGCCTCCAGATGGGGGTCCGCAGCCAATTGTCAATAATTATGGGGGAACAATAGAACCGTTAGGTATAGGCGGCATGCCTAAACCTAACCTTAACACCCAACCATCACTGTTGGCATAGCTGTCGTGACCAGGCGTCGCGGTCGCAAAATTATTTCATGGTAGTTGAAAAATTACATAAATTAGTTGCATCTGTTGGGCCCAACGACGAGACCATTTCATAGCGGTTGCGACCAATGGTCGTGGTCGCAAAATGTTTTTTATTTTTTTAAGTTTACACGTGTTGTATGGGTGGTAATCTCGTGACGGCCTGAGAATTGAGCTCAAGTCACAACGAACCCAGCTGCAGCCCGGTCTTGCCTCTGCCCTCGCCACGTGAATAAATACATACATGTAAATAAACAACTGTCGACAGCTTTATTGCTGGCAACATGCATCTTGCCGTTTTAATGGTGCGTTTCTCTTTTTTCCCCCCGTTTGACAGCGTGTGCGGGGATGGCGGACAGCTGGCTGATAGCAGTCCCCAGAGTCGCCTACCATCCCCAACCCAACCCAGCTGCTGATTAGAGGCCAGGACCGGTGCAAAGATCTCTCTCTCTCTCCCTTCACCCCAGCCTCGCTCGCTCCCTCCCTCCTCGGTCCTCATTATCACAATGAAGACCTATAATTAACATACATTACGAGACCTCGCTGCCTTCCCTTTGTTTAGTTCATATAAATGTCATCTCTTATTGCTCATCTGTTGATCTCTCCTCCCTCCCTCTCCCTCTCCCCCTCCCCCTCCCCCTCCCCCTCTCTCTCCCTCTCTCCCTCTCTCCCTCTCTCTCTCTCTCTCTCTTCTGGTTATCATGGTCAAGTTAAACTAATGAAATTAAAGAAGCTAATCTCTGGTACGATTTGGGCCTGGCACCGTCAAAGTGTGTGCCTTAGTTTATCACTATTTTCTATGCAGATCCTTAAACCCATCTTCTTTCATTTCCCTGCATCAATTATTTGTTTACGAGGTCACAGCCGTTAATACATCATGTTTTTTCATGGCTTGCCTGCTGGTCCCTATTAAATCCCATTCATTCATCAACTTCCGGTTTGAGAGTGGCAGCATAGGGCTCCTCCAGGCAGTTGACATAGGAGTGAACGGGAATATCAGAACTCTGCTCTAGATGGCTCTAGATGGCTCTGATGTAAGTCCATTGACAGCCAGCATCGGAATTCAAAGGAGGATCAAACTCTCAAAAATTGCAGCTGTGCAGGTGGCTTGAACAAGGTTTTTGTTTCATAAAAAAAAAAAAAAAAAAAAACACCCAGGAAATATTATGAGCTACGTTCTGTCAAAACATGTCCTGCATTCAATTTTTTTCCTGTCAGAGTTTGGGAGTGCTTGTTTCCTGATGCCTTCCTGCATTATGTGACATTTAGAAACAGGTACGCATGCAGTTGAGTGTTGAGTGATTTCCATCAAGCGCTTCCAAACTCCATCGCTCTATGCTGGCACTCAGTGTTTTGCAACTCACTCAGTCACGCGAATGTCCATATCATGTGTGTTTTTTGGGATTGTCTTCATACCGTTCTTAAACGTGCTGTTGCCCTCGCACGTGCGGGCCCATGAAGTCACGGCCAGGTGGGTGGCTGCTGTGTTTACTAATTATTCTCCTGCTTTCTTTAATTGATTCGTCATCGCCACTCCTCCCTGTCGTTTGTCAAACCGCACGCCCAAAGATCATCCGTGCCCACACGCGGTAGGTAGGTAGGTGCATGATTCACCTCGCGGAATGACAAGTGGATGTTCCATCAACAACACACGCACGCACACACACACACACACGTACCCACGGACACACACATACAATCCAACGTCAGGTCTGAGGTTCCCAAAGGAGAGACAGTGAAATCAATTTGCCACACCCGTTATGAATTAGTTGCGACCGGAGAAAAAAACGATTGATCATTTTTCTACCGGTCGCAACTGTGGGGCCAACTAGCTGCGACCATTGCGGCCAAACCTAATCGCTAATAGTACAACATTTTATCGGACATGGAATTGGGGCAATGGAAGTGTGTGGATTAGAATCCGACCAAACGTGGACAGAGGGAGAGAGGAAGTTTGCGGAAAAACAATGGATTTTAAAACTTAATACAACATTTCCACAGGGTTTAAACCACTATGAAAGATAATTAAGATTAGTTATCTCAGACATAGATAGACTCTTCTTCAACAAAGATGGCGAATGCAAACATTCCCTGTATTATACTCATACATAATACAAAACATTGAAGTCTTATACCACAAACCTAAACATATTCTCAGTAAAACCTATACCTAAAGCTAACCTTAACCCCTGACATTTGTGCCAACAGTCGTGACTGTTGGCACGGCATGTCACGATCAATGGTCGCTGTCGCAAAATGATTTCGCCCCTCCTGGTCCCTGATGTAATCTCACGTCAACAGACTTTCCACCTCGGATGAAAGCATGGTCTGTGTTCGAATATTGTGGGACTATGCATAGTTTAAACGAAAAAAAAAGATAAAGATAAAGGATAAAGGAAAGATAAAAGTGGTTTCTCTTTTTTCCCAGCGTTTGTTTTTGTCCCTCCTGTTCAGGGGCGGATTGGCCATCTGGAGTACAGGGAGTTTTCCCGGTGGCCTGCGCCACCTAGTGGCCTGGACATTTTTTTTTTTTTTGAAAAGTCCAGGGCAGGCCAGGGCGCCAGGCCCAGGCCAGGCAAACTAGTGTTTCTATCCTTCAAAAAAGAAAAGGTGTCCTACACCAGAGCCTTCAAGTAGGAGAGTTGCCATATTCCCGTTCACTCCTGTGCGCCAGGGTTGCGCTCGCGCTGCTGGAGGTAGTGTTGCCAACTGCCAAGATCCAAAATGCACTAGTGGCACTTCCAAAATGCACTAGAATGCGCTAGATGCTCGCCTGGAACATACAGATCAAAATGACCATTAATCTTCTACATTCTCTAGTTGTGTAGACTAAGTTGGGCTAATTCACATGATGAACATTTTAACTCTTGAGGGTGTAAAAATGAAACCAAATGGACCCGCAAGGGTCCATTTGGTTTCATTTTTACACCCTCAAAGAGTTACATCAAAGAGTTACATCTTTGCCAGGGTGGCCTGGCAAAGTCAAAAATGTCCCGGTGGAAAATATGTGCCAATCCGCCCCTGCTCCTGTTTGTTTTTAGTCATGCCAGTCACTATGAGTGGGAATAAAGGAGGATATACCAAAATAACTCTTCCATAGCATATTCCTATGTAGCGTGGCGGTGACTCAGGGCTAAGGGGTAGGCTAGCTGGGTGGCAACTGCAGGTTGCCAGTTCTAACCCTGAATGATGCATGTGTGTGTGTGTGTGTGTGTGTGTGTGTGTGTGTGAATGGGGGAATCTTATTAGTTAGTGAATTTTTCAGCAGATGTTTGACCAATTTGGGAACTAAATCGTTACCAAGAGATTTCTTCACCAGTGTATTTCTAATGGTGTTTAATAACACACTAATGCACTAAAATGTTGAAATTCAACATCCGTGGGAAACCTCATAAAAACAGGAAAAAAGATGCAAAATTTCATCATGCTATATATAGCATGTGATATGTCTAAATAAGTAGGTGCAAAACTATATATACTATCTAGCGATAAATCAATATATTGTATCGTGGCCTCTGATACATCTTTGAGATTGCAAGCGATGTTCACCACTACAGAATCCGAAAATGGAAAAAAAAAGAAATGGCATGTGTCCCAGGCCAGGCCTGATGTGACGTGTTGAGAGCATGTAGATCAACTGTTTCCATTATTATTTATTTTACCATTTATTTTTTAATCACAATGCATTGGGGGCTGCTATGTGGTGAGTCACCATGGCTGAAAGTGGTGAGACGGACACAAATATTTGACACGTCCAATTTGAATTGAAATGACGTTTAAGTAAAACACTATTATCGATGTTTTTGCCTTTTTTCTGGTCTTTTCTTTCCAATTTGGCCCCACTTTGGCGCCGGCGGCGAGCTGCAGGGCGGTGCATGGGACTGACTGCAGCAACACTGACGTTTTCTGGCAGCATGACAGCTTTAACTCTTTTTGTCCTAACCCTCGATTCAAGTTTCTGACACCAGATTATATAGTAGTTCCTTACACCAGATTATAGTTGCAGCAACCTTCTGGCTTTTGATGCTAGATTCTACAGTAGTTTCCGACACTAGAATCTAGTTACTGTATTGACACCTAAATTCTAGTTTCTGAAACTAGAATCTAGTTTTTGACACTAGTTTCTAGTTTCTGCCAATAGATTCTAGTTACCAACGCTAAAATCTAGTTTTTGACACCAGAATCTAGTTTCCGACGCTAGAATCTTTTTTTTTTTTTTTTACACTAGATTCTAGTTTCTGACACTAGATTCTAGTTTTTTTCTGAAAAAAATGTTTCTCTGTCCGTAATGCTATTTCAAGCCAAGGACACCAGAATTATCCATATTTGGCTGCAGAGGACCTGCATCTGAACTGTGTTGTTCTAGGATCCCAGAAGCAAAGATCCGAGGTATGTTTGCTTCCAAAATAACGCATTCAGAGATTTGCACCGCATTTTCACAATCTTTCAAAAATAGCAGAACAACAAGCTCATATCGCGCCACTCGGTGGCGCGATATGAGCTTGTTGATCTGCTATTTTTCAATAGCTAAAAAAAGCAAAACGTGGTCAGTACACAAAAGGGTTAAAGCACGGGGGAAAATGCCATCTGAGGTAAAGTGTGACCACTTAAAGGCTCTTATGGACACTTGGCTAGAGGAAAGCAGCCAAGAGGATTGTCATTCAGGCAGAGTAACGACGCAGACACGGCCACTTTAATCACCCCCCGCTCAATAAAGAAGAACGGAATTCAATAAGCTGTGCTTTATGTATGTGCGTAAGAGTAGCAACGACACAATGTCGCAACAAAAGTTGCAACAAAATATTGCTAAGTTCTTCGTTTTGGGGTGCAAGAAACTAAACTCAACATCATGAACTGTCAACTCATACCTCAAATACTGTTTTCAAACGTCCTGTAATAGCATATACAGCAAAACCTTCCAATTCTCCCTCTCTATTTTTTCATTATAAGTGCAATATTCTTAAACACTATCACCACTATTTCAAAGCTCAAACTTTCTAGAGGGCCTTGAAATGGATTTTCAGTAATGGAAGGGATCACATTTTTGATGTGCAGATCTTGTTGAGCCGCTCATTTTGAAAGTAGCTCTCAAGTCAAAAAAGTGCACCTCTGGCGTAAGATTAGCAACGACACAATGTCACAACAAAAGTTGCAACAAAATATTGCTAATATTTTATGAACATGACATTTGCATGCGGTTTGTGATTCTCCAAAGAAAGACTGAATGTTTGACGAGGTTGTTGTTGTTGTTGTGGGAAGGTGACTGGCCTGTCCAACCGTCGTTAAGCATTGAGGTTTATTATTATTTTTCGGTGTCCGGCGTCGGGACAAGGGCTCAAGTGGGTGGGCAGCCGTCCAACGACGGCTATGCCCCTGTCAAACAGCCAAAGTATAAAATAGAGTTAAGGAGTTGTTAGTATCCAAATCCAAATCCACAAAATGACTCAGTAGCTGAAACAGGTCCAATAATAGTGGAGTTAAAAGTGGGACCCCCACTTGTCCCACAAATGATTTGGTCACACTAGCCTAGGGCTGCCCAAAAGGTAGATGGTGATCTACCAGTAGATCACACAGGCCATGCAGGTAGATCACATGACAGTCCCCCCAGCACTTGGACCCTTATAGATCTGTAACTCTTGAGAACGTTAAAATGAGTTTATTTATTTAAATTATTATTATTTATTTAAACATTTGAATTACGTAATTTTCAAGAGTCCACACAATTAGAAAATGGAGCATAATTGTTATTTTGACCAACGTTCTGCCAGTTCTCTTTCCCAATTGTGGACAAAAATGTGAAAGTTCTTTGTTTTGGGGTGCAAGAAACTAAACTCAACATCATGAACTGTCAACTCAAACCTCAAATACTGTTTTCAAACGTCCTGTAATAGCATATACAGCAAAACCTTCCAATTCTCCCTCTCTATTTTTTCATTATAAGTGCAATATTCTTTAACACTATAACATTAAGTAACACCATCACCACTATTTTAAAGCTCAAACTTTCTAGAGGGCTTTGAATTGGATTTCCAGTAATGGAAGGGATCACATTTTTGATGTGTAGATCTCGTTGAGCCGGTCATTTTGAAAGTAGCTCTCAAGTCAAAAAAGTGTGTGCACCCCTGCCCTAGCCGCTGCCTTCTCTTCCACTGCCCCGTCCCTTCCTTCCTCTTCTCCTCTCCCCATTCCCCTCCCTGGCCATATGCAATGGTCAAGAGCATGGGTGTCAAACTCGGGTGTCAAATTTGTCCCGCCATGTAATTTCATTTGGCCCTTGAGACATTATCAAATTAAAGGGGAAGACCTCCCATTTTCAACATTTTAATATGTTATTAATATACCTTAGAGATGTTGTGTGGACATGATAAAAAAGTCCCCCCAATTCTGTATTTCCTACAAATGAAGGTCTGAAAAAAAATCATTAACATGGCGAAATACATCTGATGACATCACCAAGATTCACCATGTGAATGATTTTTCTTTCAGACCCATTTTTTCCTGAGAGGGTACAAATGGAACCAAAGCGCACATTTGTACCCTCTCAGGAAAAATGGGTCCTCTCATGTGTACCCTCTCAGGAAAAATGAAAATGGGTGGAATTCCCCTTTAAAAGGTTAGTTCGTTCAAACTTGGCCCGTGGCTTTGTTCAGTTTTTTGGCCCAATTTTTTGGCCTAATCTGTATCTGAGTTTGAGACCCCTGGTCAAGAGCGTCCGCTCTGTGAACTACTACATTTGGCCACCAGCCAAACGGCTGTCCAAACGGGCCCAATGACGCAGGGGCTTTGTGCGGCTAATTAACTTAAGCCGTCGCTCTGCTATCCCAGAGATGTCAGAGGAAATGATACAGTTTGTCCCCAGACTCCTCCTGGCCGTATACAGGAGCATGTCAGTACTGGAGTATCTGGAATAGGAGAGCGTAGCAACCAGATCCTAGTGGGAGAGTTAGGGATTCTTGCCTAAAGTTGGTTAATGCAGCCGGCTTGGCAGTGCGTGGGGTGGGGCACACAAAATAATCTCGCATATAGGGCCACCTAACTCCTCGAACCGGCACTGGAATCCGAAATCAATAGGTTAAAGACCACAAACATCTCCGGAAATTTTTACCTTGAAAACTTTTATATGTTTCGCAAACAACAGTAGTCAGTAGACATACAGTACACATCATGGAAACACAATGCGTTCCTCCTTACATAACACTCTTTTTCTATGCTTCAGACGCGCAACAGTAATCTGCTGATTGAAAGACGGGAAATTGCGAGAGATTTTCTGAAAACGACTTGAGTCATAATGACGAGAGACAAAAGACGAAGGCAGCCAAGGAAAAGGTTGAGTCTGGCTCAGCCCATTGTTTTTCTTGTGTGTGTGCTCTTAGCAGGCAGAGCGCAGATGGTAAATGGAACATTCTCTGCGTTTTTTTCCCTGTAAAAACGGTCTGACTGCAACGCGCGCCGTTACGTTCGTTCACCCACTCACCAGGCTCATCAGGACAGGAGCAAATAGGGGGCTTTAACAACTTAAACCCTATAGCGCCTATATGTGGAAAAAAAGACAACCAGAGAGAACACCAGCACATGCTCACGGTCATTGTGAACACAATGCGATGCATTGTGAAACAATAGAATCATTATAATCCCCAGGAGAGCGCAGTCTACTAATATATACTTTAAAGTATATATAAGCAATAAATCTCAGAATGTTGATGTCATTTTTTTGCCCTTCTTTTTCTTCTTTATCTTAGACTGTTCCATTATTAGATTACTATCTGTAAATATCTATCGTATCTATGACAGCCATAGGAGCCGCAGTGGACCATTAAAAATCATAGTCCTCCTCCACCTCCACATTTGACTCCACCAGTCCTCCTTTTTCCTTAGTCAGAGGCAGCTCATCACGGCTCTTCCTGATTGGCTAACAAGTAGTCCCGCCAGGACTATTTGTTAGCCAATGACAAAGCTTATATGGATTTCTTTGGAGGCCTCCTGCAGCCCCTAGAGGCGTCAAAAAGATGATTCTTTTTAGATGATCTCATTAAAGGAAGACTTCATGAAATACATTAAAACAATAAAAACAATGTAATTATTATTTTGGCCATAAAATTACATATAGGAGCTTTTAAGTGTCCCGTTCAAGGGCACTTTGACACGAAAAACCAAGAGGAGCCAAATCTTTCGTTTTGAGGTCTGTGGGGCTAAAGTGTCATCAAATGGTGGTCTGTGGCTCAAAGTCTGAATAAATAGTGGGCCATGGTAAGAAAAAGGTTGAAAACCACTGGGCTAACCAAACAGCCAACAAGTGTTAGTAGCATGTGAACAACTGCAGTAAAATACTGTATGTCCGACGGTGATGTTTCTAAAACCAGATGCTTCTTTAAAGAAACTATTGGTCACGGCTTGTGACATCACGCCTCACAACATGTCACGGCACCATGATGGCGACAGTGACCTCATCTCACCCCTGGACAGCCCTCCATGAAGACTGTAACATCACCTAGATCTGCACATACTGTACATACAGCAACTTCAAACCCTTAGGCCTCTGACATTCCATATGCTGAACCTTCCCCGTTCTTCACCTCTCATAGCTGACTTTTGACCGACACTGATTCAAACTCTAGACAGACCCAAGGTTATTAGTGCAGCTATGTCCGGCAGCCGGAGGACAGCAGGGCCCTTTTCAACAGCAGGGTACAATCATCTTGCAACTAAAACTAACCTAAACCAAATAATGTTAATGGCATACTCATTTTTGCAAAGAACTGCATCCATAGAAAACCTTCTGCTTGACTATGTGAATACCAAATTAAAGATTACGATGTACTGGTGAATACAAAACAAGTGAGCTTCTATCATGTACCATTGCGAAGTTACAACCAGTCAAAAAAAAAAGTTTGGCATGATTTTGATACCGAACTGGTCCACCATGCTGCATTCCGAGGCTCATAGTTTCTCAGACAGACCATGTAGGAAGTTTTTTTTTTTTTTTCTTTTTTTTTTTTTTAAGTAAGTGAACAATGTTACGGTTAAAATGATATGGCATGTGTATATATAGCCACAAATTAAACCTAGCATACAGCTGTTTGAAACCTTTAAAGCCTTATATCACAACTATATATAGCGTTATATCACGAGCTATCTCGTGGCATATAGCTATTTAGAGGAATGTGGGCGTGGTTAATATTATTTGTTATAATTGTTTTATAATTCTAATTGTTTTTTGCAGAATCTTGTTCAGGAGATAACAGTTGGCTAATAGTAAACTACTAGATCAGCACTTGGTAGAGTGAATACTCGCGTGTTGCGTACAAGTAGGCTGTGGCCTAGTCGTGTCGTGCGAGAACAGAGACCTGACATTTTTCAATAGCCAATGAAATGATGCTAATGCTAATTATTGTTGATAATGGTAATAATGCTAAGTAATGCTAATGATGCTAATTAATGCTAATAATGCTAAGTAAGTAATGCTAATAATGCTAAGTGTTGTTAATAATGCTAATAATCCAACCTTTCCTATCTCCGTTTCCCCAAGCTCTCCTAATGGCTCAATGCCCAGCCGCTCTCTTTGGGTGATGACGTATAATTCACAATGTGGGACAGGGTCTCATATATGTGGGGCACCACCTGACAGGTCTTGGTACACGAGGGACTGTCCCACGCAGAGGGGGGGACGTCTGGTCACCCTACTTGACTGACGGACGGTGGCTAAATCATTGTGGACCCGGGCCAGATGGCCCACTCCTCCTCCTCCTCCTCCAGCGCTAATGCAGACAACGGTGTGGGAGTTTCATCACTCATCCGTCCGTCACTCGGCGGAGGAACCGCCAGGACTTCGTCTTGGGATGCATTTTGAGACCTAGTCGGTTTGACGTGTGTTTTAGGCCAGTGGTTTCTCAACATTTTCAGACTGCCCCCCCCCCCAAATAATCACATTAGAACTGGGGGCCTCACCATTCTAACGTTATATTTTGTGTATTCAAATAGGGTCCATAATTTGGGCTAATTCACATGGTGAATATTTTAACTCATGAGGGTGTAAAAATGAAACCAAATGGACCCGCAAGGGTCCATTTGGTTTCATTTTTACGCTCTCAAAGAGTTACATCTGGTTAACCAGCTGTCCATCATTTAGCCTGGGGACCACTGGTTGAAAACCACTATCATAGGAGGAAAAATGGTGAAAAATCTCTGGCGCCTGTCAATCAATTTCGCCCCAACTCACCAGTAAAAAAGCCAGGAATTTTTCAGTAATTATGGTGCTAGGGGGGTCTGAAAAAAAAGCTAAATATAGTGACAAATGCGCCAAGTTTGCAACACTGGTCACAGCAGAGTCACCGTTTAACACAGAATGCGTGCGGTTGTTCAAAGAACTCAAAAGTGGTGCCTGGGACGCCGAAATCAGATCCTAGTAGTGTCAAAATCACCATTTCAGCAATGTGTACTACAGTGGCCAGCACAGTTGAACGTTTAACGCACGCACACACACGCGCACACGCACACGCACACACACACACAGTAAAACTGAATAAAAAAAAATGTATAACTGAATATCAATTAAATAACATGCCCCCCTCCTTTCTCACAGACAATTGTTCTAACAAGCCACTTAACGTGTTCTCAAATGACACACCGGGTCTAATTATTGATGCCAGTTTTATAGCATATACCTAGAACACCAGGATAAAGTGAGTTACACATTCATGTTAAGATTAAACGAATGAATAACAAGGAATTTAATAACATTGAAATGAAATGAAGTGCGTATGCGTGTGTGTGTGTGTGTGTGTGTGTGTGTGTGTGTGTGTGTGTGTGTGTGTGTGTGTGTGTGTACGCATGCGTGCTTGCGTGCATGTCCAATAAAGTAACCACATGCTGATAAACTGATTGCAGAACGGAAGAAGGGAGCGCACAGACAGTTTTAGCTCCCTATCTCTACACGCGTGCGCGCACACACACACACACGCGCGTTACTGACAAGAGGAGAGGAAATGTGTTCTGCCCTTAAGGCTGCTCCAAGTCCCTTCTTACATCACAAGCCACTCTGTTTTATGTTATAACCCGCAGGTCAGGAGGACTGCGGACTAAAAAAACGAAACAAAAAAAAAACAGGGGATCTGCGGGACGGTCCATTCCTTCACCATGTCCGGACCGGAGACGACAAACGACATCCTCGGGGAGGGAAGGGGTCCACGAGAAGAAAAGAAGTAGAAGAGAGAGAGAATGAAAAGGCGGAAACTTACCTCCCCTGCCAAGGTCGCACAATCACAGCAAAGTTTGACACAGCCACCCACATCCACACCGTCCTCATACTGAGCCCCCGGCGCTTTTAGCGTGATTTTAGCCAGAAAGGTTGAACCAAAAACAAAACAGCGGTCATTTTTTTTTTTTTTTTTTGGAATGGAAAAGGAAAGCTTCTCCACTGCCAACGGAAGGAAGCCAATTAACAACGAAACCCCCCCGGAAGAAAAAAAAAAAAAAAAAAAAAAAAAAAAAAAAAAAAAAAACATCCGATGACAAAAGTTAAAAGTTAAAAGAAAAAGATGCTGTGCTGTTCCATGATCCTCCCACCGACCGTCTGGGACTTTTCTTTACAGGACCCGTCGTTGTTACATTATCGCTGCATGCCCTGTCCTCCGTCCCCGGCTATAACACACCCACAGAGTGCTGCGGTCCACCTGTTCCTCTCCATCGCGCTGTTTAGCTTCCTCTGTCCCCCTGCATGCCTTTGTCACTTTCAAGACTCTCTCTCTCTGTCTCTGTCTCTGTCTCTCTCTCTGTCTCTCTCTCTCTCTCCCCATGCATCCAAGTCTGGGTGGATGTGTCCTTGCACATCTGAAGACCGCTTGTTGCACGGCGAACAAGAAGAAAGCGCTCTGATTCTGGGAGCACTTCCCTCCCTCCCTCTCTCTCTCTCTCTCTCTCTCTCCGTCTCTCTCTCTTTCTCGCGCAAGCAAGCCAGGGGCGGATGTAACATTTACCAATTGGGGAAAGGGGGCAGGAGAAAATGGCATGGCGGCGGCTTCATCGCCCGCATGAAGCCGCACCCATACCATTTTTGGTTACAGGACTTTTAGTAGGCAATTTAACACCAATAATAACATCAGCTGTTGCTGAAGTTGGTTAGTTAGTTGGTAGCAGTAGTAGTGTTTAAAATCATTTTAAATACAGTCACTTCAATTTGAAATATCTTGGGATGTTTTGCATGCCATCGTGTTTGGTGGGCAGACTGGGCATTTAGGGGGCATTGCCCCCCCATGCCCATGACTAGATCTGCCCCTGAAGCAAGCACACACACCTTCCCTCGTTCTCCCCTCTCTTTCATTTCTCCCTCTCCCCCTCTCCCTCTCCCTCCCTCTCCCTCCCTCTCCCTCTCCCTCCCTCTCTCTCTCTCTCTCTCTCCATTGTCAGGTCGCAATGCCCCCTCCCCTAAACGGTCGGTCACCACGCACATGCTCTCGGTATCAAGGGAACAATTGATGTCTGTTTTTTTTTCTTTACTTTCTTCTCGTATTCTTTCTTTTCTGATGGGACTGACGGGAGTGTTAAGTAAGACAGCTGACAAGACACATTTATCGTATTCACGGCGTGAGAAAAAAAAACAACTCTATGTGTTAACACTATCGTCGCCTCCTCCTCATCCACCTCCTCCTCGCTCCGTGTCGCCTGAGGCAGGTGAGAGTGATAACACCCAGGAGAGGGAGAGGCTACAGATACATATAACGGTGAACAACGTTATCACCAGTGGTGCTAACGCAACCAAGCACCATTTTGAAGTATTTTCTTCTTATGAATTCACTTCCAACCACTTCCACCTCAGTGGCGAATCAATGGGAATACTTTCACCTGACTACAGTTATTTGACATTGTGCGAGTATACGTCTTCCATTGCCGAGTATCACTGCCGGTTTTCACTTTCACACGTGCCGTACAACATGGCGGTCAAATGAGATGCAGTGTAACCGAGTGCCACCTTTAATTTGAGTTGATTAGATGCATGCATTTGTGTATGTACAGTACAGTATGTATTAGGGGTGTAACAATATATTTTAGCAGTGATTCGATACGTATGAAGACACATTGTTGACGGTATGATACGAGGGGGATATTGGTTTCCTTGCGGTGATACGGTACAATTCAATGATCTATAATCCATACAGTAATTATTTAGCAAATAGTATGTAAGTATGTGTGAAACATGTGGATAGTGTGTTTTAAGGGAAAATGTATTATAATGCATAGAAAAAAGTAAAAAAAAGTGATCTGGCAGATAGATTGACAACACAAGATGTGCTTTTCTTCTTAAAATAAGTGGAATAAATATTGGGAACGATTCGATAGCGATTCTTTAACCCTAGAAGGCCCAGTGTTGCTTTTTAACCCTTTAATTATTTTAAAAAAAATGTTATTATTATTTTTTTGTTATTTTTTCACATAAATATCACGGTTGAGGTTGATTGTTTAGAATTTCATTGAAACTGCGCATTGTATTTGGATAACAATACCCCCCACAGAGGCTGCAATTAGCCTCTTCAATTAACTTCTGGACGTAGTGCAATTTTTGATGATTTTTAACCTTTGACCTTTAGCCTTTAACCCTAAATGATGGAAAGTTGGTTAACCAGGTGCAAC
This sequence comes from Benthosema pterotum, assembly GCA_039105355.1. Lineage (NCBI taxonomy): Eukaryota > Metazoa > Chordata > Actinopteri > Myctophiformes > Myctophidae > Benthosema > Benthosema pterotum. The sequence goes on along the minus strand of CM076972.1, from coordinate 49,509,947 downwards.
TCATTGAGAGCGTAAAAATGAAACCAAATGGACCCTTGCAGGTCCATTTGGTTTCATGTTTACGCTCTCAAGAGACTTATGGGGAATCAGCCCATAAGTCTACACAAATAGAAAATGTAGAAGATTAATGCTCATATTGATCTGTATGTTTGACTGTTTTGTTTTCCCCAAAATAGAGCCAGCATGGAATTGTGGACAAAACAAAAGAAATCTTTAGTTTTGGGGTCTGTGTGGCTAAAATGTCCTCAAATGGTGGTCCTCCGTGGCTCAAATGCCAAATAAATAGTGGGCCCTGGTGTCAAAAAGGTTGAAAACCACTGCTTCATATAAAAACTTTAGAGTTGCCCACCGTGCCATTCTTTCAGTCCACCCCAGTAGGGCTGGCTAACCAGTGTGTGTGTGTGTGTGTGTGTGTGTGTGTGTGTGTGTGTGTGTGTGTCTCTCAAGCGAGGCCACAGATCGACAGCATGCAGGAGGCCGATACGAGGAAACATGAGCCGCAGTAAATAAATCAAGTAAGAAGACTGATCTAATAAAAATAAAATAGAACATTTTGTTACAGCTCCCATAAATGGCTGCAGTCTGCGTTTCTTCATCGCGCCGATGGAAGCGGAAGGAATGGACTGGGTTCTCCTGAGGATAAAATAATGAAACCAAATGGACCCGCAAGGGTCCATTTGGTTAACCAACTTTCCAACATCTGGTTAACCCATTGTGTCCTGTCTAGATTTCTAGATTCTGAATAACATAATATTCAAAGATTTGCACCACGTTTCACGATTTTTCAAAAATAGCAGAGATACAAGCTCATAGCGCGCCACTCGGTGGCGCGCTATGAGCTTGTAGATCTGCTATTTTTCAATAGTTAAAACATAATGCTTAGAACACCAAAACGCGTTCAGTACACTAAAGGGTTAACCAACTTTCCAACATTTAGCCCGGGGACCACCTGGAACCCTCTCAAGGACCACAGGTGGTCCCCGGACCACTGGTTGAAAACCACTGCCCTATACCATACACAGACATACTGGTGGTCTGGGGGTATGTGGCCCCCACCTCCATTGCTTAAAACACCAAAAGGGAGTCTTGCCTAAGATTGGCAGTGTGTGGGGAGGGGGCACAAAATAATGTTGCTTAGGGCCACCTCACTCCTAGAACCGGCACTGGTTAGTAATTGCTTTTGCTTTGCAGGCCACCTGTTACGCACAGAAGGGGAGAGCGGGTCTCTTTGCTGGCCGGGGCTCCAATCACATTAGAGCAGATTTTCACAACACCATTACGCTGGTCTCGTGGTTCACCGAAAAAAAGTAAATGAATAAATAAAGCAGATGAAAAAAGCTAGAAGACTTTCAATGAGCGGCTGATAAGAATTAGCCCCGTGTGTACCATTATATTTCCTCCCTATCTCTCCTGTATTTAGTGGAGGGTTTCTTTGTTTCCAAACAACTCCAATGTGCAAGTAAAAACCACAAGACGAAAATTGCATTATCTCTCTATCTGCTACCGTCAAGAGGACCCGTGAGTGTGTGTGTGTGTGTGTGTGTGTGTGTGTGTGTGTGTGTGTGTGTGTGTGTGTGTGTGTGTGTGTGTGTGTGTGTGTGTGTGTGTGTAATCAAAGATGATTGGCCACAAACTGATTGGTCACACTAGTTAAGAATACACTTGTTTACAATAGTGGCCAACTTGTTCATTTCATTAGGACATTCAAATACGTACAAGATAGTCAGAAGCAGCAAATCATGGAGATAAAATCATAGTGGAGGTAAAAAGGGAAAAGAGAAATGTACAAAGAGAAGAGGGGGGTGGGTGGGAGATTACACATGTTTTGATGCAGCCATCTGAAACTACGGTCCATATGGTTCACGTTTGTACACTCTCGGGAAAATTTTGGAAATGTCCCTCTTTTGTCCCTATTTTAGGGCAGGCTGCAACAGCCCTCCCGAGAGCTCAGTATTCTGACCCCTCAGTGTCGTCAACATTTAGGCTGGTCCGAGTATTACTGTATTTGGGCCGAGCCTTCATGTATTCTCTGCGTAGCAGAGCACTGGAGGCAAGAAGGGTCCAGCTGCAGACCTAGCCCAGGAGGACTAAATGCCCTAATCCTAAATGCCCGGCCCTCAACCTGGTTGAGCGTCAGGGATTTAGGCTTAGGGTTACGGTTGGAGGGGTCTAGGGTTTTGCTACAAACATTGCTACACCCTTCTCTAAAACCTACCCCTAAACCTAACCGCAAGCTAAGATGGTGCTGATAAGCAGCCTACTGGGAATTATCGCTTGATAACGTTGGAGCGGGTGGGACATGGCAACAACAGGGGCCTGTGGGTTGATGTGTGACGACATCACATCAACTGTGAGGCACGTCCACTCCTGGGCTAGGTCTGCAGCTGGAGCCTTTTGCTGGAGGCAGCAGTAGACCTGTACCAGAGAGACACTATCCATGGTGCTGAAGAGGTCACACACTGTAACAGTAGACCTGTACTAGAGAGGCACTATCCATGGTGCTGAAGAGGTCACACACTGTAACAGTAGACCTGTACTAGAGAGGCACTATCCATGGTGCTGAAGAGGTCACACACTGTAACAGTAGACCTGTACTAGAGAGGCACTATCCATGGTGCTGAAGAGGTCACACACTGTAACAGTAGACCTGTACCAGAGAGAACACTGTCCAGCACTATCCATGGTGCTGAAGAGGTCACACACTGTAACAGTAGACCTGTCCTGTACCACAGAAAACACTGTCCAGCACTGTCCACGGTGCTGAAAATGTAACATAACAGTAGACTTGCACCAGACTTGCCGATCTGATGCTGCCACGTGACAGGCTTTGGTTTGATTTGAGCTCACTTGTTCATTTGATTCATTTTCTATTTCAATCATGTTGTGATTTGACATACTGCGTGGTATTATTTGTTCTTTTAACCAGAATGCTTATTTCTCTGCTGTCCTCAAGAGGCCCTGCCATTTGCCAGGCCATGATTGTAAATGTGATTACTGTTTTGTCTGCTGAGAGGACAGAATGGTTGCTCAGCTCACCTTGGTTATTTCTTCCCTCTTGTTGTGACTGTCACCTATTATCTGTCGACTCTGTTCTCACATCTGTTCAGAGCTCTTGATCATGGTCCTGTATACATATTTGTTTACAAAAACATTAAAGCGATTTCTTACTATTATCTACTACAGTCCTAATATACGCCAGGAAATTACATCTGGCCACAAAAAACAATGTTGTCCTTTAAATAAATTGGTGTGTATTATTTGTCAGGAGGGGCAAAATCATTTTAGACCATTCAAAAAGGGCTGGTTAGGTTTAGGCATACGTTTTTTACTGCGGTTAAGTTCAGGGCTACGGTTAAGAGTTGTAGGTTTGAAACCCTCACAACCTTTTCTCATCGCTCACACCGGTTTCACGACCGTGACCGTTTTGTAAAGATGATCTCGCTGACTTTGCAATAAAAGAGTATAAGCCCTGGAATCAAAATGGTTGAAAACCACTGAAAATAAACCAACTGTTTATTATCTTGCGAGAGTTGAAAGAGTGTGACCCAGTGAGACTCAACGGGGGGTCGGCTTGTTAGACTTCACCTGCTGCTGTGTTGGATGGGAAACAGAGACAGAACGTGTGGTTTTCTACCATTGTTTAGTCTTGGTTCTGTGTGAGTGCTTGCCTGCTGGGCAATATGGCAGTGTGGTAGGTCTTGCTTATAGCCAACTAGAAAGAGAGAGAGAGACAGAGACAATCTGGACCAGGGTTATAATCAGTGGCGGATCTAGGCATGGGTACGGTGATTATAATTAAAATGATTTGAAACACGACTACTGCTACTAACCAAGTACAGCTGTCACACCAATAAACCAATAGCATTTCGTCATTAAAAACAGAAAACTCTCTGAGTCAGACATTTAGCTTCATGCATGCTGCGTGTCTGTTGCAACTTCAACAACAACTGATGTTATTATTGATGCTTACTTGCCTTATAAAAGTCCTGTAACCGAAAACGGTAAGGGCACGGGCGATGAAGCCGTCCCCATATCATTTTCGCCTGAACATACCATTTTCGCCTACCCCATACCATTTTCGCCTGCCCATACCATTTTCGCCTGCCCCATACCATTTTCGCCTGCCCATACCATTTTCGCCTGACCTTGGTGAGGTGTCGGTGACCTTGTTGACCCTTTCACCGGCACTTTTGACATCCCTATAATGCCTACTGTATACCAATGGTGCATGTTGTATTGTTGTCTTCACTACTTTACTTGCCAGAAGATTAATTCTCCTCAAATGCATAGACCCCTCCTCTCCTATACTCACAGTGGATGGATTCATGAAATGGTTTATTGCATCAAACTTGAAAAGAAGTTCTCCCTTAACAGTTCCCTAAACCAAATGGACGCCCTAAGGGTCCATTTGGTTTCATTTTAACGCTCTCAAGAGTTACAGATCTATAAGGGTCCAAGTGCTGGGGGGGACTGTCATGTGATCTACCTTGCATGGCCTGTGTGATCTACTGGTAGATCACCATCTACCGTTTGGGCACCCCTGCTATAGGCTTTGACAACACTTCCAAAACAGCAGCAACGGCAGATCAAAAAAAGCCTCATAACACGCCATGACGCTGACACGTTTGTTGCAAGCTCTGCGTGCATTTATGAAAAAGTTACGGAGCTGCAACAGTTATTAACCTGAACTGCAAAAACAAACCACAACAACATCAGCCTATAGAGTTCACGGTAAATCTATCAACTTGAAATGAACCCTTTCTGTACTGAACGCGTTTTGGTGTTTTAGCTATTGAAAAATAGCAGATCTACAAGCTCATATCGCGCCACCGAGTGGCGCGATATGAGCTTGTAGTTCTGCTATTTTTGAAAAATTGAGAAAATGTGCTGCAAATCTATATGAATACATTATTTTGGAAGCAAACATTTTTAACTCATTTTTTTTGCTTCTGGGGGATCCCTAGAACATGTTTTCAGATGGGGGGGGTCTGCATGGATAATTCTGGTGGTCGTTGGCTTGAAATATGTTAGCATCACTGACACAGGAACACAGATTTTTTCCTAAAAACTAGAATCTAGTGTCAATAACTAGAATCTAGTGTCGGAAACAGTGTTGGTCAATATTACTTAGGAAAGTAACTTCTTTACTTTACTCATTACCCCTTAGAAAAAGTAATATCATTACTTTACTTATTACTGGAATCGAAGAGTAATATATTACATATTATGTTATTACTTTCCCAAGTTCTCAACTCCCACCTTTGAAAAAATAGAGATGTACAACATCATCTGTTTAGCGAGCTCTTTTTAGAACTGAATCCAATTTATTGGAATAATAATAGTCTCCAATCCCACAAACTGCACCTGAAAACAAGGCCAACAAAATCCGACATTGTAAATGTCTTTCTTAAATAAAAACAAATAAGATTATACATTCTACATTCTAGTGCAGATCTCTGTTGTTACAGTACCTGTCGATAGCTTGTAAATCTGTTCTATTTTTGCCTGCAACAACAAGCTCATTTTAAAAGTAACTTGGCGTTACTTGCAAAGTAATGCATTACTTATTACCCATTTTTGCAGAGTAATCTCGTTACTTTACTTTTTGGAGCAAAAGTAATAATATTACAGTAATATGTAATCTAAAATTAGTTACTGCCCAACACTGGTCGGAAACTACTGTAGAATCTAGCGTCAAACGCTAGAATGTTGCCGCAGCTATAATCTGGTGTCAGGAACTACAGTATAATTTGGCGTCAGAAACTCGAGGGTCAGGACAAAATGGGTTAATGAACAGTTCATTATTATGTTCATCTACATTAGCATACAGTAAGCTACTGGATGCAAATGCGCACGACTGCGGCACGTGCAAGTGCGCACGTGTGTGTACACACACAAAAACACACACACACATGCGTGCACGTGCACGTGCACATGCACGCACACGCAGTGATCTTAAATTAACAGAAGCTTGTGTTTCCATAGAAATGTGCCTCGGTTGCCATGTTACAAGAGCTTGTTGTTGAGACAAAGATGCTATTTCCGTCCTTCTGGGGAGAACGGCTGACCTCCTGCAAAGTGCAAAACCCGCTTATCAAATAGCACCGGCGAGTTATGAAAAACACACAAGAGTGACACCTCCCTGCAATTGTAGACTATCCGCTAAAAATGTCTCTGAATACTACCTAAGTGTACTGAAACTTAAATGTGTAACATCACCATGACAAAATACATAGTACAGACGCTATTGGTCGTCAATGGTAAAACTACCACTAGTTGCAATGGTTAATTGAACACGCCATTTTAATATCGTGTTGTCCCCAGTCCAGCGCATGTTACTTTTAAAAAGTAACTAATTACTTGTTACTAGTTACTTCACTTCAAAAGGAATTTATGTTACTTTCCGTTACTTACACCAAAAAGTATTGCGTTACTGTGAATCGCATGCAAACGCATGCCGTCTGTTGTATGTCACATCGTAAGTGGTGACCTATAGAAACTTGCATCACGCAGTCACCACTAAAGCCATAGTGTAACAGCTCACAACGGGTCACAGTTGTCCATATAACTGCCTTGCAGGAAGGTTGCGGTCTGTGTCTTTCCCATTATACTTCGGTAGTACATCTGTGCTGAACCAAAAAAGTGACATTATTTGGATGTAAACAGCACAGCTTTTAGCTTATTTCTATTGGTTTGGAGATCAGCTGACTGTGACAAGCAGACTAGCCGTTCTCGTCATTCTCCCCCGAGATTATATGGATGAAAAATAATGGAAGAATAACGGCGTAACGGACGTTTAGTAACGGTAACGGCGCCCGAATATTAAAATATAAAACGTTATAGCTTGCGTTTCTGAAAAAAAAAGTATCGCAATTACAGTAACAAAAAATAGGGCGACTCCAGTTACAAGACAACCTCCATACTAAGTGACCGCTTATATCGCTCTTGCCTAGAGCCGGCCCTGCACACACACACTCAGACACTATGTGAGCAACCGGTGATAATAATATAACTATATCATCATTTCTTCTTTCAACAAGAATTCAAAAGCCTCTGCATGCACCCACCTCCAGTTAAGTCATTCATATTTAAAAACTAGTGCGGATATGTTGTAGCCCTTATGTCGGACTGAATTAAATGCATTGGATACGTTTCATATTTCCTTGGTGTGGTATCAATGATATTTGTTTTAAACCATTCTATACTGTACTTGTGGTGTTTTAACTTTCATTAAAAAAAATAGCAGGAGTTGGCAGCTCATAGAGCGCCAGTCTGTGGCGCGCTATGAGCCGTGAACGCCTGCTATTTTGCAAAAGCCGCGAACGCCTGAGCCGTGAACGCCTGAGTCATGAAGCCCACACACACATGCGCGCGCGCGCGCGCGCGCGCGCGCGCACACGCACACACACACACACACACACACACACACACACACACACACACACACACACACACACACACACACACACACACACACACACACACACACACACACACACACACACATGCACATGTTGAAAAGTGGTTCTTTAGCATTACGCGGTGTCAAGTTTCATAATGACAGTGATTACGAGCTGCAGAGGCCTGCCCATCTCCTTGTTTTGTATGAAAACATTCATTAATGAGTCGTGACCTGAACACAAAGGCAAGGAATGTACTAAACAGACATACGCATACGTGGCGATGTCAGAAACGATCACGTGGGCAGTAATTCCATTGCACTCAGTGAACAAATTTGACAAAACACGTACAGATGTATGCACACACACGCACGCACGCTTAAAGGGGAATTCCACCCATTTTCAAAAAGGGGTCTGAAAGAAAAATCATTAACATGGTGAAATACATCTTGATGATGTCATCAGATGTATTTCTCCATGTTGATAGTTTTTTCAGACCTCCATTTTTAGGAAATACAGAATTGGGGGAACTTTTTTTATCATGTCCACATACACAACATCTCTAAGGTATATTAATGACATATTAAAATGTTGAAAATGGATGGAGTTCCCCTTTAACACACAAAAAAACACCATGTCTTCTTAAGACCGTGATCCAACCATTGCCTGTCACGCCTCTTATGGTGTAAAATGACAGAAACCGTCGCTGCAAGTACACATCCTGTTTGGGGAATGTCAATGCTAGCGAGGTCAAATGGACCCCATCCTTCCTCCAGACCACGCCAATGTTCCCATCTGCACCACCAGATTATCTGCTGGGACACCATCATAGCCCTAATCCAGGGGTTTTCAACCTTTTTGACACCAGGGACCACCATTTAGTCAGCATTTGAGCCATAGACCATCATTTGATTACATTTTCACCCCAAAGACCAAAAACTAAAGAATTATTTTGATGTGTCCACAATTCAGGGCTGGATTTTGCAAACAAAACAGTGTAGACTTCTTAATTAGGTGTTGCTAATTCAGATGATGAATATTTTAACTCTTGAGAGTGTGAAAATGAAACCAAATGGACCCGCAAGGGTCCATTCGGTTTCATTTTCACATTCTCAAGAGTTACATCTGGTTAACCAACTTTCCATCATTTAGCCTGGGGACCACCTGGAACCCTCTCAAGGACCACTGGTGGTCCCCGGACCACCTGGTGAAAACCCGTGGGGGACAACATTATCACCCGGAAAGAAGAAATTACCTACCTGGGTTCCATCCTGGAGGCAAATCTTTCCGGTGATAAAATGGCCACCAACGTAATAAAAAAGGTCAACCAAAGAACTAGATTCCTATACAGGATCTCCTCACTGGTCAACATAGACACTCTGAAGACCATAACTGGAGCCCTGGTACAAGGTTACTTTGACTATGCCTGCACCTCTTGGTACCACAGCACCTCAAAAACCTTAAAAACAAAGCTACAGACTGTTACTTGGCCTTACACCCACCTCACCCCTGCCCACTTCGACAGTTTGGGTTGGCTTAGGGTTGACGACAGAGTACAACATCTCGCAATGGGCTTGGTCCACAAGATACGATACTCTACCAAAATACCCTTGTACCTATCCAAATACTTCCTTAATGTCAATGAGGTACACTCCCACAACACCAGAGGGAGTGCTACTAACCATGTCCAACCCAGATTTGGCACAAACAAGGGACTTAATTCCTTCCGCTCATATGCCACCAAAATGTGGAATGCCCTACCAACAGTCATAAAGGCATGTGAATCCCTTGACTCCTTCAAAACCGCTCTCAAAGGGCACCTACAGATGGCTGCAATTCTAAACTGGCCTCTGTAAAACTAAAATGTATATAAAACCCCCCCACCCACCCCGCCTCTCCTCATTGTACATTTCTCTTTTCCCTTTTTTACCCCCACTATGATCTTGCCTCCATGATTTGCTGCTTCTGATTTTACTGAAGTAGTTGTTTTGTATGTACGGTATTTGAATGCCTCAATGAAATGAACAAGTTGGCCACTATTGTAAACAAGTGTATGCTTAACTAGTGTGTCCAATCAGTTTTTCAGATTTGATGTAGTTGTACTTGAATTGTACTGTAATTCTCCATGCTGTTATCAGTTTTGTAGCAGTGTGTACATGAATTGTACTGTAACTCTCATCTCTGTTAATAAAAATTTCATTCATTCATTCACCCCCGCTTTAATCGATACCACAGAGAGTTCTCTAGATCTCGAGTTATTCAGCGTTCTAATCCGCCGTTAGCATGGAGGTGGACGGCAGTACGCATGAGCGATGCGGTCACAGGCGGACTAGACGGTGAGCCGAGCCCAAAAAAGAACAACAGCCCCCCCCAAAAAAGAAAAGAAAACAGAGATCCAGTTTGATGTCAGTAATAAAGCTTATATCAGGGGTGTAAAACCCAAATACAGAGTGGGCCAAAATATAAAAATTGGTCAAGTCGAGGGCCGAAGATACCGGTCTGTGTTTCAACACCGGTTTACGATGACGTCACTGTCAAACAGCAAAAAACTAAATTTCTCAAAAATCAATGTCTCTTAATGGCAAGATAATTGTAAAGATGAAACTGCTAGCATTAAAAACCGTTATTTTTAAACCAACCAGATTTTTTTTTTCTTCCATGATCCTCACCAAGTGCTGCTTTCATAGTTAATTGAGAAAGTAAATGAGACTGACTTGAGGAAGTAAAACAATTAGTTGCATGCATTTCTTATCATGGGCCAGTTCTAATACTAATTCAATATCATTCCGCGATGCCAAAGATAATTCGTTCATGGGCCTGATTTGGCCCCTTGGCCTTGAGTTTGACATATGTGGCTTATATGGTCGTGCATCATAATGACGGGACGCACTGTCAGATGGCGCAAGGGAAGCAGTCTTTGCTTGCACACACACACGCACGCACGCACACGCACACGCACACACACGCACACACACACATTATAGGCGGATGCTTTTAACACCTCCATCACCAGAACACACGATTTTGCCTCCACTGACCTATGGCCTCATTAAATGTGTGCTGCTGACCGTCAAGCCATCGCGTTTCTGGGACAATAAAGCCACTTTTGACTGATTGGCATTTCCCCTTTGTGCTAGCAATGGAGCCGTATTAAAAAAAGGTGAGGGTGATTTATAATTGATGAGCAGCTGAGAATGGCAATCAAATATTCTCTCTGATCAGTGCTGTAAAGGTACATAGAGGTACATGCAAATGTGCACGAACGCACGCGCACACGCACACACACACACACACACACACACACACACACACACACACACACACACACACACACACACACACACACACACACACACACACACACACACACACACAACACACACACACACACACACACACACACACACACACACACACACACGCGCGCAAACTTGCACAAAAAATAAAACACCCTTCTGCAGAGAACTCGTAATTCAATTCAATTCAGTCAACCAGTCAAGTATAAAACAATAGAAATGCAGCAATTTTACTTTCAAAGGGAAATTCCACACATCCTCAAGAGTGTATGAATGGAACCAAATGAACGCTAAGGGGTCCTTTTGGTCCCATATGTACACTCTCAGAAAAAAAGGTCCTAAAGAAAAATCTCTAACATGGTGAATCACAAATTGACTTCACCATGGTAATGATTTTTATGAGACTTTCTTTTGTACAAACACAGAATGAGGGGGGGGGGGGGTATTATGTAATGAACACACAGGGTCAAAGGGGAATTCCACCCATTTTCAACATTCTTTCTGAGAGTGTACAAATGCAACTAAATGAACCCTAACAGGTTCATTTGGTTCCAGAAATCCATTAAACATGGTGAAAATACATCTTGATGATGTCATCAAGATGTTTCACCATGTTCATTTTTTTCTTCAGGCCTCCATTTCTTGGGAACGCAGAATCTGGGAACTTTTTTTTATCCTGTCCACCCAGCACCTCTAGGGTATACTAATGCCATATTAGAATGTTGAAAGGGGTGGAGTTCCCCTTTAATGACAGTAAAATGGTGGAAATGGATGGAATTCCCATTTAAGTGCAGAAAATGTCCTTCCCACTGGTGACGTCACCGGCAGGTTGTTTCAGATGATGCCAAGTGGATTCCTAACCAAAGAGCCGACGGCAATAATAATAAATTACTCAATACAAACAGCCGCTGTGCTTTTATGGCACGATTCACATTCATGAACACCAGGGAAAAGACAAGCCAGAGGAGGAATATACAGTAAATTGCATGTACAACAAAAAAAATGGCTAAAGAAAAGCCAACAAGAAGGCATGGAAAGAATCCAGACAGCTAAGAATAAGATAAGATACTTAAAGTTAACATTCAGGCAGATAATCTCCACTGCGAAAGAACCGTTCATTCACGCCAACGCCCGAGTTACGTAAAAAATAAAAAACGGCACTACTAACAGCATTCAGGCTACCTTTCACCTTACAGTGTGGTGCGAAAAAAGAAAGTATAAGCAGCCTTGGGATATCCCCCTCCGGAATGGAACCCATGCTGAGCAAAGAGAGGACACGCACTTCAAAGTGAAATTAGTACTGAAAATGTGCTTAAATCGTTGTTGCATGTTGGGGGAACTCAGCCAACCCCGCAGGGGGAAAGAGGGAGGTAAAGACTCATTTAGAAGAGGGAGAGAGAAAGAGAGAGAGAATTCGAGAAAGTAAGGCCTAGATGTGACAGTTTGGGATTTAAGAGAGATAGAAAAAGGGTGGGGTGGGGGGGGGGGTTATGAGGGTGAGGTGGGGGTGTGAGAAAGGTGAGTGAGGGTGCAGGGGACAGGAAACAGGGACACAAACAAGAGAGACTCTCTGAAAAGCGTGAAACAAACGGAGGTTTTAACGGGCGCCATGCTGCCCCCTACCTGTGTCAGCTGGACTCTCACTTTGTTGTAGGCCATGAGCCAACGCACTTTGGCTCGAGAGCAGGGCGGCAGTCCGTCCTCGGAGAACCTGCGTAAAAATAGTGGAGAAACAGTGGCAAATTTGTATTTTAAAGCAGACACAGGAAAATGACGAATTGTATTCGTTGCTGTCAGGGTGGACATCTATTACAATGGATCCAAGTTGGATGTTATTGATGCGATTTTGGGCAAACTCATTACAGGAGGTGAAAAGTGCAAATGTACATGGGTGTTTTTTTTTTTTTTTAATCAAAATTTCCCATCATCCACTGGGCCAAACAAAGCCGTCTGATTGGCTGGGACTGTTGTAGAAGTAGATCAAGTCCCAGAGATCCTAAATCCTGTTACTCTGAACTTGTGTACTGTAGGAAGAGAGTAGCGACATGCTTTGATCTCACACTGGCTGTGAGCTCTGCAAGTTCGATAGTGTCACAAGTGTCACAGAACTGTCACAGAAGAGCCTTCTTTTTCTTATAATATACATTAACTAAAGCGAGTTATATGACAAATCATTATTCACTAGAGTGACGAGAGGTCTGTTAATGCGTTAAAATGTCCTAAAATGCTGTAATTTCGCCAGTTTAACAGCGAATGTGCGAACTGCTGGAGCTGGATGGCCAGAGTGGTTTGTTTGGAACTTGAATTCCACTCAGTGGCGGATGTAACATTTCAAGTTGGAGGGGGGGGGGGGGGGGGGGGGGGGGGGGGGGGGGGGGGGGGGGGGGGGGTAGAAGAAAATGGTACGGGGCGGCTTCATCGATGAAACCGCCCCCGCCCCCGTACCATTTTCAGTAGTGTTTAAAATACTTTTAAATGTAAGCACTGAAATATCTTGGGTTGTTTTGCATGCCATCATGTTTGGTGGGGCAGACTGGGCATTTTAGGGGGGCCCCCCCCCCCCCCCCCCCCCCCCCCCCCCCCATCCCTATGCCTAGATCCGTCCCTGATTCCACTTGTGCTTTTCAGCCAATAGCTGTCTCTTTTCAGCCGTAGCACTGGAGTCAATGGGGAGTGATGCTACTCTCTCCTATTCTAGATACTCTACTCTGAACACTCTGAGCTGTAAATCCACCATCAGCATAATGGTTGGCCACCTTATTTTAAGCCCTGTGTCCACACGGTGACATTGTTATGTTGAGGGTGAGGGTTAGAGATACAGTTAGTTAGTAATTTCAGACCAAATGGGAGGACAAACCAATGGGAGGTCCGATCAATGGCAGGTTACCCTGATATGCTTCTTCACCAATTGCATACACGGGTACAATCAGCCTGAAATTCGTCCAGTGAAAAAAGGTTCTGTGGTCAAAATCTATACGAGATTAACTTAGTCATCGTCTTAATCGCACTATTGTTTATATGATTAATTCATCTCAATTAATCAGCTAAAGCCCCAAGCCCTACCGAAAAAAAAAAATACCGTAATTTCCGGACTATAAGCCGCTACTTTTTTCACATGCTTTTGACCCTGCGGCTTATACAACGGTGCGGCCAGTCTATGGATTTTCCAGGTTCCAGTTGAGCTCTGCAGACTAAAATGATAGAAAGTTGGTTAACCAGATGTAACTCTTTGAGAGCGTAAACATGAAACTAAATGGACCCTAGCGGGTCCATTTGGTTTCATGTTTACGCTCTCAAGAGTTATGATATTCTCAATTAGCACCACTTAATTAATAGGTCATAAGACATCTTCATTTTGGTCGAATTTTGATGTTTTGCCTCTTTTGTTTGCGAAAATCCATCCTGGAATTGTGAACAAAACCAAAAGAAATCTTTAGTTTTGGGGTCTGTGGGGTGAAGATGTTGTTAAATTGTGAAAAAGTTGAAAAAAAAAAAACACTGCTCTAACATGAAGCCCCTGACTATAAGCCTGGTGCGGCTTATAGTCAGGTGCGGCTTATAAAGGAAAAAAAAAACAGTATTTTGCCCCAAATTTACCTGGTGCGGCTTATATTCAGGTGCGGCTTATAATCCGGAAATTACGGTAACAAAACAACAACGAAAGACATACTTGAAGGTATCGCCTGGCCTCCTGTCCCGGTTGTCCAGGGTGATGGGGTCGGGCAGACGGGTGGCGACAGACGAGTCCTTCAGGTCTTTGTCGGATCCAGGTTCCGGCAAGGCCCGCATCCCTTTCTCCACCCCTTCTTCTTCTTCTTGTCCTTCCTCGTGGTCCTCGTCTTCCTCCCAGGAGGCCCGGTTGCCATTGGCAGAGGGCTTAGGGGTGGAGGCGAGGTGGGCGTCGGGGCATCCCGGGCGGTCCTCCAGCTCAGAGCTGAGCTGGGAGCTGGTCTGACTGAGGTTCCCCGAGGAGCCAAACCTGCTGCTGTCCACCGGGCTGCAGAACGATCATAATAATAATGAAATTCATAAAAATAAAAAACTATATAAAACACCTTCAATACTTCAATTTCTTTCATAAATGGAGAATCTTTCACTCAATAGGAATTGCTCCTGTCGCAGGATGATGATGTCACATGAGCATGTTCATCCATATATTCCATAGAGCTAGATCACACGTGACATCATCATCCTGCACCAGGAGCAGTTCCTGTTGAGTGAAATATTCTCTATTTATAAAAGAAATAAGATGCCATTGGTGTTTTTATTTGTTTATTTTAGTTATATAGGGAAAGTGTAATGTTTTAAGCGATGTTTATCTTATTAGTCAGGGATCCTTTTAAAGGTTATAGAGGCAACTTTAGTGGTGACAAATGTTTTAACAGGTGTTGAGTCATTTTATGATCAAATATCAAATCAAATATCTAAATACTGAAAGGAGTAACATAAACTGTCTGGTGGGTTCATATGAGACTGAGTAGACCATAAAATGACCAAAAGTTTTTTTGAAAGTGGAATACCCCTTTAAGACCTGATACAAGACAATTAAAATAGGGCCCTGTAAGTATAAGACAAGTTATTTTACACTTGGTTGCATGCATTGCCGACTAATTGAAAGAAGCTTGCCAAGCTAATTCAGAGGTAGCCTGTCCTAACTGAAGGTAAGCATCACTCTACTAGTGTACTACTACACAACTCACATGCCAAGAGAGGGCGGCCTGGGCACTGAGCTAGCCTTCACATTCTAAGTGATGTGTGACAGTGCGAGCATATCAGCATTGGTGTGGAAGACGGCGACAGCTTGTTGGTGGTGATAATTGTCACACGTTTCAAACGCTTTCGCGATTTCAGCAAAGCTGGCCGAGCGAATAGAGGTTAGTTTGGTGGTTTCCTCATTTTCCACACTTTGGTGTTCAACGCATTTTGTTACACTTAAGCTATTGAAAAATATCAGACCTACAAGCTCATATCGCGCCACCGAGTGGTGCGATATGAGCTTGTAGATCTGTTTTTTTTTTTTTTTTTTGTGAAAATGATGCACAAATCTAAGAATATATTTTATTTGACACCTAATTGTAGTTTCTGACAGTAGATTCTAGTTTCTGTTTCTGATGCTAGTTTCTGGCAGATTCTAGTTTTTCTGTAAAATCCATGTTCCTGTGTCAGTGATGCTCAACATATTTTATGCAAGGACCCCCAGAATTATCTATATTTGGCTGCAGAGCCCCATCTGAAAACGTGTTGTTCTAGGGATCCCCCAGAAGCAACAATTTTAGTTTTTATTTTCTTCCGAAAGAATATATTCACACATTTTCACAATTTCAGAATCTTTCAAAAATATCAGAGCTACAAGCTCGCAGCGCGCCACTCGGTGGCGCGCTGTGAGCTTGTAGGTCTGATATTTTCTCAATAGCTTAATTCGAATAGTTCAAATAAAGGAGAAATCCACACCAAAATGCAAGTACCCTGAATCAACTCACAATCCTGTTCCAATGTTCTCCTTGCATTGTTTCATAGGTGCTCTGTTTTCCTCACCCCTACCAGGGGCGGATGTAACATGGGGGGGCAAGAGAACATGTTGGAGGGGCAAGAGAAAATGGTATGGGGGCGGCTTCATCGCCCGTGTCGCTTCGTGCCACGGGCGATGAAGCCACACCCATACCATTTTCGGTTACAGGACTTTCATTAGTCAAGTAAAGCATCAATAATAACATCAGTTGTAGTTAAAGTTCCAACAGCATGCATAAAGCTAAAGGTCTGACTCAGAGAGTTTTATGTTTTCAATGATGAAATGCTGTTGGTTTAGTAGTGCCAAACTTGTAGTTAGTAGCAGTGGTAGTGTTTCAAGTCATTTTAAATATAAGCACTTTAATGGGTTGTTTTGAATGGAATCGTGTTTGGGGGCCAGACTGGGTATTAAGCCCCCCCCCATGCCCATGCCTAGATCCGCCCCTGACCCCTACCAGTGGCTCCCATAGTGAAATGCAGCTGGTAGAAAGGGAATTGCCTTCATTCTAAAGCGGGTATATTAGTTGCTTTTACTCATGCATGCGTCATTGGTCACCCTCGAGCTGAATCTCATACAGAACCTAGTTCTCAACAGTGTTGGATGAACGGTTGTATGAACGGCAGCTCAATGATGAGTACTAGGACACAATTTGTTTAAAAAAAAAGATTTGTTTTTTGGCAACATGAAATAATTCATTCATTCATTACCTTTTTTCATCATACATCATGATTGATGTTCATCGTTTAGTCTTTCATTGCCATTGGCCATGATATGTGCATATAAATACCCCCGAGAGGCTTAAATTAACACAATTAAAAATCTCTGTACTTGTGTACTTACAATGTACTTACAATTTTGAATGACTTTTAATCTTTTACCTATAACTTACCTAATAACCCTGCTAACATGTATATGATGTATATGCATTCTTTTGAAAGACATACCCCCAAATATATTTTTATTATTTTAATAATTACTATAATATTGCATAAATCCTTGGAATTTGCATAAATCCAAGAGCATCAGTGAAACAATTCAAGGCCAAGTCCGTTTTGGTGCAGATTTCTCCTTTTACTGTTGCACTCCTAGCGATCAGCTTCACCGTGTTCAAGCTGTGTCGTTATAAATCGTCCCCCGTGATCATCTCTGTCCACGGACAGAACGTGGGAGTGACAGAAGACCGCTGCGCTCCTCCTGGTTTGCGTGGACGTGTGGTACTTCTAATGAGGGAGGTGGGCTCGGTGCTTTTTAACAGGGCTATGATTTACTTTGCCTTGGGCATGACGCCATATTGCATCTCACTGTTCCATTTCCCCTATCCCCACTCCCACCATGGCACATCATGCTGTCACGCTGGTATAAATCTTCCTCAGCCCAATTCAAATAAACAAATCGGCTAGGGCCGAGAATATAATTCACATAGCCTCCGGGAGGGAGGGAGGGGGCGGCACACACCCCTCACAAGAGAACAGCACAAGAGAACAGCTAATAAATAAAGTTCCAGCGTCTTCTTTAGGCATTGCACTTCCATCACTGTCAAGGAAACCATAACGTTGTCGCTGAAAGTAAGCAAACTAGGCAGCCACCGAACTTACAGCGTATATGAAATACTTTTCTAATAGTGGGTATTCATAACATCAGATTTTCGCTCAAGGACGTTTATCTCTAAATAAGAGGTGGACATAAATTATATGTGGTGTGTTGTGCTGAATAAGGTTTATTAGTATAGGAAGTGGGAAAAGCAATGGAAATGAGGTTATGGTCACACTAATGGGCCATCCAAACCATGACACACTATGACTAACTCAAATGGACATCACCAACTACAATGATGATAGTGTCGAATTCTCAAATTCCGCAAGGACCCTGACTCTACCTGACCCAATATTTTTCGGGCCGGACCAACAGTATATGCCAGTTTATCGTTAAGGCGCAGTTAACCCAGGTCTTTATTTTCCTAGTGCTTGGTGTGGATGTCCCTTAACAACACACAGACAGAACAGAAAAACAAGCCACAACACTAGAAGGAAAGAGGAGGAGGGCTCTAAACAATTTGTCTATGGCATCACACGGCCACCAATGACCAGTTACTATGAAAATGTACTAGCCTTTTCATGGATTCCCCCTTCAACGTGTCGTGTGTTGGTTGCTCTGGACCCGGACCAACGGATGCATGGATTTCACTCGTCTCCACCTCTGGCGGTATGACTTGTACCTGGGGTTTATCAACACTCTCCGCCAGAGAAATCGCTTCAGAATTCAACCCCGAATGCTCCAACTGTGCCAGCGTGTCACAGCTTCCGGTTTTGGAGGTTTCCGTTGCCTCATCAGTTGCGTCGGCAGTCTCCGTTCCCTCTGAGCCCGGAGAGAGTTTGTCAGGCTCCGGTTCAGAGATCTCATCGGTGGGTTTAGGAAGCTGAGGCTGAGGCTGTGTGGTAACTACAGCGGGAGGGGATTCTGGTTTGGGAGAGTCGGAGCCTCCGAACATAGAGCCGAGTTTCATTCCAAACACAGATGCGGGAGATGGCGATTCCTCCTTAGCGGCTGCTTTGTTGTCTTCGAATATACCGGCGGAGAGGCTTTTAAAGCCAGAGAAGAGGCCGCCGTCTGCCGCCTGTGCTGGCTGTGGTGTAGCCGCGGAGGATGGACCAGAGGAGAGGAGCGATCCGAGAGATGACGTTACGTCTGCTGTTCCAGTCATGAAACCGAATTTGGGGGCCGAAAGACCGGAAATGTCAAACATTCCTTTGGACTCTGCGGTAGGAGCAGATCCATCTTGGTCAGCCTCCGTAGTGTGAGACTCTGCTGAAGCCGGCTCTCCCTGGTCCAGCTCTGCCTCAGGCATAGAAGCTTTCTCAGTTGGTTCAGTTAAGGAAGATCCTTCTACCTCCATTTTGTCCTTTCGCTCTGCCTCCTCCAGGGTGCCCTTTTCAGGCAAGTCAGTGGTTGAACTGGTTTCAGCATCACCGCATAAGGCTGCCTTGTCAGTGTTTGCATCTTCAGTATTCTCCATCACCTTTGCCGGGGGTTCTTCCATAACGCCCATCTGCTCAGGCTCTGTGCCAGGCTGTTTAATATCCTCTGGTTTTGTTGTTTCTGGGCCCTTGAACATGCCTAAGAAATCACTGGTGATGGACTCTGTGGGTAGGCTTGTTGTGAGGCCAAAAAATGAGCTTTTCTGCTGTTGCTGTGACTGGCCAGAAGGGCGGGGAGCTGCCGGCTGTCCAAAGAATGAACCGGGAGAGCCTGAGAAAAAGCCACCACCCCCGGTCGATGGTTTGCTTGGGGCACTTGGGCTGGAAAACATAGACATGAAGCCAGAAAATGCAGCTGGTTCGGGGGCCCTCTGTGGCCCAGGTTGCCTTGGTCCAGCCATTCTTGGGCCTCCCATTCTTGGGCCTCCCATTCTGGGGTCTCCCATTCTTGGACCTGCCATTCTGGGGTCTCCCATTCTTGGGCCTGCCATTCTTTGACCTTGTGGGCCAGGGGGCCTAGCCATACCTGGTCTAATCGGTTGCTGTGGTCGGGGACCAGGGGGTCCAATTGGTGGTCCTATTTGTGGTCCCACATCCTTAGATATCTCCAGATCTGGGGGCTGAGTGACAACTATTTTTTCCTCAACTGTTGTCGGGATAGTTTCAGGACATTTATCGTCTGCAGGTCCCACTTGTGGTCCCGCATCCTTAGATATCTCTGTTTCTGGTGGTTGAGTGTCAATTGTTTTTTCATCAACTGTTGTTGTGATAGTTTCAGGACCTTTATCATCTGCAGGTTGTATTTGTGGTCCTACATCATCAGATAACTGTGTTTCTGGTGGTTGAGTGACAATTGTTTTTTCCTCAATTGTTGCTGTGATCGTTTCAGGGGCTTTATCATCTGTAGGTGCCATTTGTGGTTCTACAGCCTTAGATATTTCTGTTTCTGGTGAGTGAGTGACAATTGTTTTTTCTTCAACTACAGGTGGTATTGTTTCGGGACCTTTCTCCTCTGCAGGGCCGATGGAGGATTTTTCCGATTCCAATTGAGCGTTTGCTGGTTCTTGGTTAGAATTAGCCTGTTCCTCAACAGTAGTTGGTTGTGACGGCTTTTCTGATTCAATCACTTCTGCAACTGCGCATTCTCCTTCAACAGCTTTCACCTGTTCCTCAGTAAGTTTCTCTGCTTCTGCATCCACTGTCTCAGTCCCTGTAGCGTATTTCACAGGTTCAGTAATGGATGACTCTACCACCAATTTGTCTACCTCAGGGGCATGTTCCAGAGATTTGTTAATGGATAACTCCAATGCTGCTGTCTCAGAATGTTCAACAGATTTGTCACTGGATGCTTCTACCGCTACTGCATCTGATTCAACAACAGGTTTGCTAGGTTCTAATTCAACTGGGGCAGATGCCTATTTATTTCTGAGTCATCTGCCATTCCTCCTGGAATCAAATCTTGATTGAGAACTTGAATTTGACCAACATTGCCAGGTGTTTCAGACACTACAGGGATTTGTGGTGCAACTCTGTCAGATTCAACTGTTTCATGTGACTCCTTTACTTCTGTGGATTCCAGTATATGTAGTGAATCTGACTGCGTAGCTTGGGCGGTTACCGGGGTATGTTCTTGTGAACATGGAAGCTGCTCTGATGACTCAGTAGAGGTGTGTTCTTTAGTCTCTACCCCTAATGCTACGGCAGATGTTTCAGTGGGCTTGAGGCTGTCTAAAGTGGAATCTTCTGCTTTGGGCTTTTCATCCACTGATGATGTTTCAACAGGGACGTCCTTCGATTCTCCTGAAACAACGGGGACAATGTTTTCCTTCTCAGGAGTGATAATGTCAGACTTTGGCTCCTCAGACTTCTTGTCCTCCATGAAAGACATTCCGAGTATGCTAAATCCACTTTTAGATGTGTTGGTGTCAGAAGTTCCACCAGGGGGTTTAGTTGCTACTGGTTGAGGTTGCTGTTGGCTTGACCCACCAAACATGGAAAACAGTCCTTTGCCTGAGGGTTCTGAGCTTCCAGTCCCAGGCATTCCAGCCTGAGGGCCAGACGGAGGTCCTTGAGGGCCAGGTGTTGGCTGAGTATTAGGGCCTCCAAACATGGAAAATAAGCCTGCACCAGGACTTTCCTTAGGTGCATTAGAGCCTGAGAGAATGCCACCAAATATAGAAGATCCAGTGGCAGGTCCTCTAGGAGGTGCACTGCCTCCAGTGGGAGGGCTGGGAGAAGGTGGCCTTTGAGGGGAAGGTCCACCAAACATTGAAAATAAACCTTTTCCTGGTGGATCTTTGGGTGGGGGTCCCCTAGGTCCCATAGCACCCGCAGTAGGACCCCTGGGGGCAGGGGGTGCCTGAGCACTGGGTGCACCAAACATAGACAACAAACCTTTTCCTTGAGGTTCCTGTGAGGGAGTTGTTGGAGGCGCCGAGCCAGGAGAAGGCTGGGCATTGGATCCACCAAACATAGAAAGCAACCCTGGTCCAGGGGTATCTTTTGCAGAAGAGCCAGGGAGAATGCCACCAAGTATTGAGGATCCACTTTGGGAGGAAGGCTGGGGTGAAGTTGAAGTGGAGCCTCCAAACATCGAAAACAATCCTTTGCTGGCTTGTTCTTTAAGTTCATCAACCAACGGTTTATCAACTTCAGGAAGTGAAGTCTTCTCTTTAGAATCTGTGATATTCTCCTTTGGGGGTTCAACAGGACTAGGCTCAGTGGAAATTGAGCTAATATCCTTCTCAGGCTGACCTGCAGGAGATGCTTTTTCATCTGAAACTGAAGGCAGTTCTTTTTGGGACAACTCAGGTAAAGGCTCAACATCTGTAGATGACTGCACTGTTGAATCATTCTTAATCAGAATTAGCTGTGGCCCATCTTCACTTTCTGATGCAGGTTTCATTTCCACTGATGGTATTATTTGATCTGTACCAGAGTTATCTGTAGTTTTTACCGATTCTGAAATTTCAGATGATATACTTACTTCACTAGCTGCTACTTCACTAGGTGCAGAATCTTTGCAATCTGGGATTGCCTCTGTGGGTGTAGTGACCCTCGAAACATCTGTGCTTGATTCAGAGAGTTCATTCTCACTAATCTCGGGTGAACTGGCAGCTGAGACAAATATGTGAGGTAATCTCATATAAGGTCTTTGTTCATTTGGATCAACTGAAGAACTTTCTGAACCTCCAATTCCAATGTAAATTGACCTTTGAGGAGATACCTTCTCCTGGGATACTACTGTTACAGAGGACACCTGTTGAGTCTGTTGTTCAGTGTGCTCTGAGACCATTGCCCCTGTCTCTGGGGTAGTGTTTGTAATGTTGGATGTGATTTGTGTCTGTGGTTGAGAAAGCTCTATTGAACTGGACCTGCTAGGCATTCCTATGGGTGGCATCTCCATAGTTGGAGAAGCTGCAGGTGTCTGTTCGGGTGAACGCTGAGGACTTGAGATACCAAATATTGACTGTGACCCAGGCAGCTCTTTAACAGGGGATGCAACAGGTGAATATACAGGGGAATACATGCCACTTCCTGTTGTCTCGTTGATTGGGTCTGCTGAACTGGACCTGCTAGGCATTCCTATGGGTGGCATTTCCATAGTTGGAGAAGCTGCAGGTGTCTGCTCGGGCGATCGCTGAGCACTTGAGATACCAAGTATCAACTGTGATCCAGACAACTCTCCTCTTCCTGTTGTTTCATTGGTTGGGCTTCTAAGAGTTGCTTCCTGGAGTGAAGCATGCCCACCGTCCTGGGAAATGGGCACAGAATGGGGCAAATCCTTTACAGCTGATTGCAGACTAGTGTCCGTCCCAGTTATTTCTGCAACATTGGGAGCGTCAGGAGGTTTGCAACCCACCAATGTTGACACGCTTGGAGAGTGCTGGGACATCACCCCAGTTGGGCTTGCTTTGGGTTGCTGAGTTTCACCACTAAACATTGAAATCAAGCCCTTGACAGAGTGAGATCCTGCAGGTGTTTGACTAGATGGCACCGGGGGGGTTGGGGCTCTTGCTTGAATTTGAGGTCTTGGTCCATATAGCATAGAGGTTGTTTGACTCGATGGCATGGGTGGGATTGGTGATCTCGCTAGTATTTGAGGTCTTGGTCCATATAGCATAGTGGTTGTTTGGTTAGATGGCATTGGTGGGCTTGGAGATCTCGCTAGTATTTGAGGTCTTGGTCCATATGGCATAGGGGATGTTTGACTATAGGGCATTGGCGGGCTAGGGGCTCTTGCTAATATTGGAGGCCTTGGTCCATATAGCATAGATGTTTGTGGTCCAACTACACTGTTATCTGACACCATGGCCTGGTCTGACGTTTTAGTAATTAATGGTTCAGCAGGAATAGACTGCTGCTGTACTGAGATGGGTTCAGGCTGATTCTCTGTTTTAGAGACAGTTGGTACACTCATCTGCACTGGTGTCACACTCAAAGATGCTGAAGATGGACAGGACGGCATTGCTGGGGTTGGAGCTCTCACTTGTATTTGAGGTCTTGGTCCATATAGCATAGAGGTTGTTTGACTGGATGGAATTGGTGGGCTTGGAGACCTTGCTAGAATTTGAGGTCTTGGTCCATATAGCATAGAAGTTGTTTGACTGGGCATAAATGGTGGGCTTGGAGATCTCGCTAGTATTTCAGGTCTTGGTCCATATAGCATAGAGGCTTGTGATCTGATACCACTGTTTTCTGATACCACAGTCTGGTCAGAAGTTTTAGTAATTAATGATGTAGCGGGAGTGGACTGCTGCTGTACTGAGATGTTGTCTGGCTCATTTGTTGTGTTAGAGACTGCTGGTGCACTCTGGACTGGCTTCACACTCATTGATGCTGAAGATGGATCAACGTGGGATCCATCACCCATTTGCTTAACTACAGATGAAGGCAATGGCTGGGTATCACTTACTCCACTTACTCTAGGACTTTCTTCTGAACTTCCATAGCTGCCCATTGTTGGTTGTTTGATGAGAATCCTGGGCCTAGGAGAAAGCTGTGTTTGTACCTGAGGTGGTCTTGACAAAGGATCAATCTTTATGTACCCTGTGGCATTTGAACTACTGACATGGGGTTGAGCACCTTCTAAAGTGAAGTTAGGTGACATCTGCTTGTCCTGCATACTATTCTGGGGATAAGAAGAACTCTGCTTTCCCACGTCAACACTGGACTGCCTCTGAGAGTGAGAAACCATGGCATCTTTCTTGACTTCATTTTGAAGGGCCGGAGGTGTACATTGCTGTAGATTATTTGAGGCTACTGCTTGTTTAGAGGAAAGATTTGTTGCAGTTTCACTGGACTTATAAACAGTTTGTTCATCTTCAATCTGTACCGTTAGGTCAACAGTGCCCTGGCGCGTTGTCTTTCCAGATGATCTAACAGGTGGCTTGGTAACATCTTTCTTATCATCAGTGTTGGTGAAATCCATGGGATGTCCTTCTTGTAGTTCAATATGATGTGGTTCACTAGTACATTTGGGCTGATAACCAATAGAATCCCTCGACTTCTCTTTTGGAGAGAAGTCCATGGCTTTACTGCGTATTTGAGGTTCATTGCTTGTGTGCTGGGAACATGAAAAGGTCCCATTTCTATGGTAAGTAGGGATCTGTTGATGCAATAGTTCTGTTGTGTGGAATGCAGCTGGTGCCTTTTGTAACTCCTCAGCTAAGTGGGGAGACCGGGTAAACGCTTGCACATTGGGTTTATGTTGAGGCTCCACTATCAGTGGTACACCAACAGAACCATTCATTGTTATATTTGGCTTATTCTTTACTAATGGCATAACGCCAGTCAAAGGAAGGTGAACTGTTGATTCTGTTGGCTTCGGCTGTGATCTTGGTGACATGTCCAGAAAACCTTTTATAGAGTTGGCTGGCGCTGATGCTGTCTGGGGTGTTGGGTACACGTGGATGGGAGACATTTGAAGTCCTTGGTCTGTCTGTTCTTGGATTTGAACTTGTGTCCATTGCTTTCTAGGCTGCTCATGTGGAGCAGGTGGTTCCACAATCAAGGAAACTCCAACATACTCTTTTGGCCTTATCCTCACCAGTGACATTGGATCCGAAATGTTGTCCAAAGTTGTAATTTTGTCTGATTTATAACATGCCTTTGGAGACATGTCTAAGTAGGCTTTAACAGAGTTTGCCGGAGCTGATGCACCTGAGTAAGGCTGAGAAATAGACTGTGACATTGTTCTGGTTTCACTTAGATACAAGGGAGAACATACAGCTGCAGGCTGGTGTACTTCAGGGCTGGAGACAGTGATTGTGTCCATTGCATGCTGTGTTTGTACATAGGTCATGCTATGAGGTTGTTTTTCTATTTCTTGTCTGTCAACTACCAGGGCGACCCCAGCAGATTCCCTTCTGACAAGTGGTTTATTTAACAATGATACAGCTTCTATTTGGCAAGATTGCAATTCTTGAGATGCCTTTGTCATTGTAGCATGGGGTGACTTGGGTGACATGTCCAATATTTTGGTGGAAGACTTTCCAGGGGCAGATGCTGTCTGATATACTTGTGTATCACTGGACTGAGCCAAGACCCTTGGTATGCTGTGCATGGGTGTTTGCTGGTAGAGAGCAGGATGTGTCAGTTGTGCATTTACATGAGGTCTGGACGTCCCCGTGAATTGTCTGCCATAATCAAGCGTCTCTTGAGTAGGTAGTTCCACCACAAGTGGAACTCCAACAGAGTCCTTTATTGCAAGTTCACGTGGACTCGGCTTTCCCCTCATCAGTGGTATAGCTTCACTAGATGCAGTTTCCTTGTCTATGAAAACAGGCCTTCTGTTTGACTTGACAGGGGGTTTAGAAGACATATCTAGTGTACCTTGAACTGAATTGGCTGGTGCAGTAATCTGCTGATGTAGATTTGAACTTGATATGGAATCAGAAGACTGAACTAAAGGGGCTCGTACTAAGGTTGCCCTCCTATTATCAATCGGAATCTGTTGTCTCTTATTGGGAATTACCATAGTATTTGAAGAGTGATGCTCGACCATGCTCATTGCTGACCATTGCCCCTGAAGTTCAGACAGTTCAGATTTACATGAGAGATCAATGGACCCATGGCGTCTAGATCTTTCTAATCTTTCCTCATAAGTTAAAGATTGTCTCTTCTGCAGAGATAATGCTTGGTTGCCAAGATCCTCTACTGGCACAGATTGTTGAGCACAGTGGGGCAGTGCATTTGAAGACATGTCATTTTGTATTGTTATTCGACTAGCCATTTCCTTTGATTTGATAGAAGATTTGGAAGACATGTCTAAGGTGGCTTTAATTGCATTGGCTGGTAATGTATTTTGCTTCCTATAAACCAAACTAGGCATGGATTCAGCAGGCTGAACTTGTGCCAGGGTTGGCCGCCTACTGTCAACTCTCATTTGTTGTCTATTAACAGGGCTCACAATCCCAGCAGTAGCAATAGTAAATGAATGATGCTTATCCATAGATGGGAGATGGGCATGCACTGATTGCTGTCCCTGAAGTTCTGACACTTCAGAATCGCATGAGAGGTCAATAGATCCATGGCGAGCAGACCTTTCCAATCTTTCCTTGTAAGTTAAAGATTTCCTTTTCAGCAGTGATAATGCTCCGTCGGCATGATCCTCTAATGCCTCCAATGCCACAGATTGTTGAACCTGTTGCGGTTGTCTTTTTACAGACATGTCTAAAGTATGTTTTACTGAGTTTGCAGGTGCTGTGGCCCGCTGGAATGTCTGAATGGATTCACTGGACTTGTTAAAAGGAGATGCTGTGTGCACAAACCTTTGGTTCTTGTTATCAACAATTGTTTGCTGTCTAAACTCAGGACGGCCTGTAGTTGAGGTAGGCATAGATTGACTCTGCTTGGCATGCATTTGAACATTCAATGGGTGCTGCAATTTCTTGTCTTGAAGCTCTCCACGTTGAGTCATAACTGTGCTCATTAATGGTGAGGCAGGTGCAGATTGGCTTCGGGGATCTATTGCTTGTCCCCGATATTCAACCTTTGCAGATTGATCAAAAGGCCCTCCTCTGGAAATTTCATTCCCTGGTGATCTTCTCATTTCAGACCCTGCACGGGACTTGTCACAAAGTGTAGGTGATGGTGTAGTCGACTTAATGTCTTTAGCAGAGTTTTCTAAGTAAGTTTGTTTCGTCTGAATTGGCAAAGGCATCTTGTGGGACAAGGGCGACGTCTGATTTTGTGTTGTGGAATATTCAATCCTAATCTCTGGACTGGGCATTCTTCTGACTGGTATCTTGCTTTGATCAGGAGGCCTATTAGGTTGAAGTAAAGCTCTTCTTAAATGTGAAGTAGGTCTACAGTTGCTTTCTTGGGATGACAGTCCATCACTACATTCTGTACTGTTCCACTCAACATCATCCTCCTCGCCAAGCTTAGTCAGATCTATGACCTGCATATTATTTCCAGTCGTGTCCATATTTTTTTCAGCCTCCTGCTTTTTGTCTTTGAAACTCCTCATCTTATACTTTGTAAAATCAACAACTTTGTCTTTCTGATTTTCTGAAGATTCCACGCTGGTAGAGATTGTAACCTTTTTATTTACACTCTTGTCCTTATTAACTCTAGAAGAAAAGTCTAGAGTTTTACTGCCAAACTGACCATCCCTGGGAATGCTACTCTGCTTATTTATACGCCGAAGGTACATTGTATCATTTGTCGCAGATGTGGGATTCAATATATGCAATTGTGGCTTACGTTCTTCGGCGGACTTGTGTGACTGCGTTTGAGATGAGGACATTTGGTCTGCCATTAACACATTACCTTCTAGATTGCTTTGATATGGACCAGGGACCGAAGTCTTGTTCCCCTGTGACAATACTTTGCTACCCTGTGCTTGGGATGGCTGTCGAGCAAGTTGTGGTCTTTTTGATGAACCAGATGGTGGACCCACAGTTGCAGCAGAGGTAGTGGGTATGATTTTACCAGGTGCTGTCTTCATTGAGGGTTCCGGAGACATTCTAGATACTGATGGTGACATAGCACTAGCTGAGTTTGGTGATGGAGCAGCTTTGCTTTCGACGCCATCAGAGGACAGGCCAACTATTCCTCCAAGGGTTGAAAATAAAGAACCTGTCTTTTGGTTAGGCTGTCCCATAGACCTATCATTTACATGCCCAGTTCTAACTTCAGGAATCTGTGAATTTCCTGAAGCTGCCTGTATTGATGGTTCTGGAGACGTTCTACTTGTAGCCGGTGTTGCAGGGAGTTTCCTTCCGGACTGTGCAGTTGATGTTATTTTGGAAGCTGTCTGGGTCTCTGGGGGACTTTTAGAGACTGGGATCTCTGATGGCTTACCAGCTACTGATGGCGATATAGCACTATTAGAGTTTGTTGTAACCGCAACAGAGTTGGTTTTTTGATTAAGCTGGTCCACAGGCTTATCACTTGCATGTACAATTCTAATTTCGGGAATCGGCAATTGTCTGTTTGGAGAGACTGGTCGTACATGCGGTCCTGGAGATGGCACATACTTAGATGGTGAAGGTGTGATTAGATCTGTAATTCCCTGATTCTTCCAGTATGGTCCTCCATGACCTCCCTTTAATCGAGCTGATGTGAAATCAACAGCTTCTTGTGTCTCCTCATAGCACCTTGTGCTCACATTACTGGAAGTTTGCATCGATTCCACTTTGATCTTTTTAAGCTTGCAAGCGGAGAAGTCTACTGGTTGTTCTCCAGGGGAAGTGACAGATTCTTGAAACATCTGAGTAAAGCTTTCCAAATTCATGTTCATTATTCTGTCACCTTTTCTAAAGGCTGAGGTTAGGTCCATGGCAGCATTCATAGACTTTGAATCCCTTTGTGGTTGACCTGTTATACAGACGTTGTCGTTCTCACTATGTAACGGAATCTTAAAGCCACAGAGGGTTGTTTTGTCTTTGTTTTTCTGTTTAAGAATGTTACCAATGTTTTCAGTGATGCATCCAAGGGCCTGTACATCCTCTGGTGCAGCACACTCATAGAGATGCTTACCAGCTTTGTCGGTCAATAGTGAGTAAATAAATTCCTCATCTGTATAAACATAATAACCACAATCTCCTTTATCAGCTGGCCACCACATTCCTTGCTCCAACAAAGATAGCCATTGTTGGTACCATTCGGAGTCCTCAAAAAGCATCCCATCAATTGTATTTCCAGTGGATCTACTTAAATCCATTATACCGGGGGTTAAATCCATTGGGCCCTTTTTAGTTGAAAGTTGCTTTAAGAATTCTGTTGCTGCTTTTAAATCAAAGTCTTTTTTATTCAGCACAGCACTGCCAACAGCATGGTTGTCAGGTAATTGTTTGAACTCATGCACACTACATTCAGCGAGAGACTGGCGTCTACTTATCTTGGTTTTAGTCTTTTCTGTTGACAGGTTGAGGGCAGTCTTTTCTGCAATCCAGGGTTTCCTGTTCCTGTCAAGGTCATTCAAATGGTCACAGCTGCTCCAGGTTTTGCCTCTGCAGCTCATGTCAAACAACACAAGATCTTCGTCTGGTTCGAGAAAGCGATTTCGGCTCTCAAATAGCCGGGCACCTTCATCTCTCCAAGGATGCGAGGGAATGTGGAACCGGCTGATGTCAATTTCTCTGGGATCCAGAAATCCGTGATTCTCTAAAGAGGGTCCTGCCACCGTGGGCTGTATGTAACCATGGCCTGCCTGGTAGCCGTCTTGAGGTTGAGCGGCTAGAGCTTCAGCAAGGGCATAATCATTGAGCTGCTGCCAAAGAAGGGCCTCTATTAGACACTGATGCTCATAGAGCTCTGGTGGAATTATACCATGCTCAGCAAAGTTGTATAAAAGATCCTGATAACCATACTCTTCTTCTGTCCCATACAGGAGACGTTGGATTTCTTCAAGGTAATGCTGGGTTGGTTTAATTGCGGGATCCTGCCCAAATGTCCCAGTACCTCCATTTGTTGTCGTTGCTGTCGTTGTGCTCGTGGGGATATCTTCCTTGATTTTAGGTACTAAGCGATCAAGTAGACCCGTTTCAGTTTCCTTCCCAGCAACAGAAGTGGCTGTAGTGGTACTTGTGGGAATATCTTCCTTAGTTTTTGGTAGTAAGCGATCAAGAAGGCCTTTTTCAGATTCCTTTCCGGTAACAGAAGTGCTGCTATCACCAATGTCGGTTTTGAACATGCCGGACAACAAGCCAGTAGGAGTGCCCTGTGTGTTGCTCTTTGCTTCCCCCTTCAGAGACTCAGTGGCTGGCAGATTTTGTGGTTTTGGTGTTGAGGCCTCTTCTGTACCACTTACCACTCCTGAAAGCAAACCTTTCCGTTTTGATTCCTTGTCTCCTGCCACATCCTCTACTGGCTTAGTTCGCTGAATCTGCGGTCGCCCCTGTCCAGGCCGTGCCTGTTGTGGTGGTTGGGGTGTCTCTTGCTGTTGAGCTTCATTTTCACCAGTTGCAAGCTTCATAATACCTGAAAGCAAACCCCCAGATTGACTAGGCTGTTGGGCAGCTCCTTGTTGAGGAGTTTGTGTTTTGGTTTGCTGCTGTTGAGGAGGTGTCTGTCCAAAAAGGCCGGAGAAGAATCCTCCTTGATCTGCAGATTGCCCAGGAATATTGGGCTTATTGTTCATATCTGGCCCAGTCTGTGGTGGGGGCTGTTGGAGCACACTGTCTGTGGATGCCAACTTGTTGAAAAGCCCAGACAGCAGTCCACCCTGCTGTGGTTCTGGCGCTGTAGCAGCAGGCTGGGCAGGGATATTATTTTGTCTTTGAAGGGGTTGCCTGCTTCCTTGCTGTGTTTGTTGGAGGTTTGGCCGATTTCTAGGTGCCTGTTGCTGCGGGGGAGAAGGTGCTGCTGCTGAAAACAACCCAGACAAGAAACCTCCCTGTTGACTTGGTGGCTGCTGAGGTGTACTTTGACCTGATTTTTGCATTGGTTTTGGTCCTGCTTGGCTGCCTGACTGAGGCTGTGGAGATCCAGCATCGACGATTGTGTTGAATAATCCAGACAGCATCCCTGCAGGCCCACTTGGAGCCTGTTGTGGAGGGACCTGATTTGGCATTTTCTGGTTCTGTCGGTTTCCTGTTTGCTGTCTAGTTTGGCTCCCAGGTGGACCATGCTGTTGTCGTGGTTGGGAGGTTTGAGATGGACTTGGAGTAGCATTATCTTGTGCACTTGTGCCAAAAAGGCCAGAAAGGAAGCCTGTTTGCTGTGGAGGCAGTTGTGGTGGCCGTTGTGCTTGGTTTGGGCCAGTACTTGACGATTGTGGCTGGGCTGTGATAGGTTGTTGTTGGCTTTGGTTTGGTGGTTGGCTTGGGTCTGATTGTTGCTTGTGTCGGTCTGAGTCAGCTTTGTCAGAGGTTTCTGACAAAAGGCCTTCTGGTTGAGTCTGAGGAACAGCACTTTGAGCTGAGACTTGCACAGGCACTTCATTTTTAGATTGCTGGTCAGACTGCGGGCTTGGTGTTGACTGAGGAACTTGAGGCCCCGTTTGTAAAGGCATTTGTGAAGGAGAAACATTATCGGAGGCAAACTTTAGAAATCCAGACAGCAATCCTCCTGGTTGTGGTGCAGGACCCTCCTGTGCCTGGGGAGAGGATTGAGAAGCAGAAAATAGCCCTGAGAACAATCCAGTCTGTAAACCTTGTGGTTGTTGTTGGGCTTGTGTTACTGATTGCGAGTCTGGATGGTGCTGAGGCAAGGTGGTATTTGGATCTTTAGACGTGGCATCAGTTTCAAACGGAGTCTCTGTTTCTGATCTGCATTGGTCATCTGCTCCAGAAGGGGTTGCCTCTCTGGACAATGGTTGATCTAATCCAAGACATCCGTCCTCTGTTTTTTCAGTTAGACTCTGATCAGTAGGCAGCTCAGGTTCATTATTAGGCTTAGTCACAGTCACAGTTGGGGCAGAGTGTGGTTTATTGAGTTGCTGAGCATTTTGGTTTGGGGCTACTTTGAAGAGGTTAGAAAACCAGCCTGTGTCTGCATTCCCTTTTGGTACATTTTCAAGAAGAGCAGCATGCATTGGCGATGGCGACCTCCCAGGGCTCTGAGGTACACTTGTTTTGGAGGAAGTGCCATCATCCCCAGAGGCCAACTTGAGAATCCCTGAGAACATGCCTCCTCCTTCTGGTTTCTGCACTGGACTTTCAGAAGGAGATGCCATAAGTGAAGATAAGGATTTCTTAAAGGGGCTGAAGAAACCAGTGTCTTCTGTACTTCCTTCAGGTTTGGGTTCAGAAATTAAATGGTCTGGCAGTTCACCGGATGACTCGGTTTCCGGAAGAAGCTCCACTGATCCGCTACCTGAACAAGGAAGAAGCTCCACTGAGCCACTACCTGAACATGGAAGGAGCTCCACTGAGCCACTTCCTGAACCTGGAAGTAGCTCCACTGAGCCACTTCCTGAACCTGGAAGTAACTCCACTGAGCCACTTCCTGAACCAGGCCAAAGCTCACCTGATTCACTTCCTGACCCCAACATCCTCTCGCCAAATGACTGTCGCTCTGTTTGTGAAAGAGCAGTCTCAGGGCACCTGGCTCCATCTAAGGATCCTTGTCTGGATTCAATGTGTGTTTTGGCTCTGTCCAAGGAACCTTGTCTAGATTCAATGGGTGTTTTGGCTCTGTCTAAGGATCCTTGTCTGGACTCAATGGGTGTTTTGGCTCTGTCTAAGGATCCATGTCTGGATTGAATGGGCGTTTTGGCTCTGTCTAAGGATCCCTGCCTGGATTCAATGGGTGTTTTGGCTCTGTCTAAGGATCCTTGCCTGGCTTCAATGGGTCTTGCACTTCTTGGCTCAGATGGCTTGGATGACGGCTGGGGTGATGGTTCTCTGGGTGTAGGTGCAGTGGAGAAAAGCCTCATCGGACTAAACCTTCCTAAAACTGAGTCAACCGCAGACTCCACTGCCGAGGGAGTTTGGTTAGCAGTAGAGGCACCGCCTTGTGGCTCCAAAGAGCCACTTCCTGAAACTTGCAAAGGCTCAACTGATTCACTTCCTAAGGATCCTTGGCTGGATTCAACGTGTGTTGCACTTCTTGGCTCAGATGGCTGGGGTGATGGTTCTCTGGGTGTAGGTGCAGTGGAAAAAAGTCTCATGGGACTAAGCCTTCCTAAAACAGAGTCAACTGCAGACTCCACTGCAGATGCAGTTTGGTTAGCAGTGGAGGCACTGCCTTGTTGCTCTACTGAGCCACTTCCAGAACCTGGCAAAGGCTCAACTGATTCACTTCTTAAAGATCCTTGTATCAATTCATCACGCGTTGTACTTTGCTCTGAGGTTTGAGGTGACGGCTGGGGTGATGGTTCTCTGGATGTAGGGGGTGGTGCATTCGAAAAAAGCCTCATGGGACTAAGCCTTCCTAAAACAGAGTCAACCGCAGACTCCACTGCAGAAGCAGTTTGGTTCCCAGTGGAGGCGCTGCCTTGGGAGGACTCCTGATCACCTTCAGCTGGCCGACTGGATTCAGAAGACTGAAAAGGTAAGAGAGATTGGAGGGAGAACTTCTTTTCTGCTGTGGGCTCTTGATTGGCAGGAGGAACTATAGCCACTGGAGGGCTGGCGCCACCAGTTTTTGGCATGAACGAAAGAAATTTGGAAAGTCCAGACTCAGTTTGCGCAGGAGGAGCTTGAGAGGCAGCTGGTTCTGTAGAATTAGGGCTAACTGAAGGTTCTGCGGAATCAGCACCGGGCTTTGGAATGAACGAGAGAAGTTTTGAAATGCCAGACTCCGTTTGTGGTGCTGTGGGGGAACTGGATGGAGCTCCAGCGCCTTCAGCTGCTTCATTGTCGGGCTTAGAACCTGTAATAGAGCTAAATAAGGAGCTCATGGCATTCTTTACACCAGCTATACCTTGTTCTACAGTAGTCTCCTCTTTGACTTCTGCTGGCTTAATTTCATCACTCTTGGCTTCCTCCACTTTCGTTTCTTTAGTTGGCAAAGTTGGAAGCTTTCTCCTGACAGGTTTTGGCAGTGGCTCATAGTTGTTGATTTCCTCCTCCTTTTCAACCAGGTATTCCGACACCGAGTCGACCAAATTCTGAAGTTCGTTCATGGGATCTATGTAGTCATCATAACATGCTTCCTCCTCTGGAGAAGGCAGATAATCTTGACCATAGCCTGCTGTCCCTTTGCCCCAGTAGCCATGTACTCCGTGAGGGGAAATGGACTTTTGGCCAGGATAATAGTAACTTTCGTACTCATAAGTGACGTCACCCTCAGTAAAGGTCAGATCGTCTAGCTCCTCCTCGGATCCAAAGGCGTATGGCAGGTCATCTGAAGCAAGGGAGTCGTACTCACTCTGGGCCCTGATCCTCACAGCCTCATCCTCCATGGCCTCCTCCTGCTCTCGAAAGGCTGCGTAATTCTCCCATGTGTCCTCCAACGCGGTTTTGGCCCATAGCCTGGTCTTGTACAATAGCCCTTCTCTGTCACTCTGCTGCCGCAACTGCTGCTTGGCCGACGGAATGAAATCGATTTCAGGGGGAGCTTCATCTTCGAAGCTGTGCGCTTCTTTATAAACCAAACGGACTTCTGCGCTGGCAAAACTGCGGGACCTTCTGCGGGACCTTCCAGTGTCGTCCAACTCTTCTGTGTCTTCAGCCATCACCGCGTCGCATTCGACGCTCTGATAAAATCGGCTGCTTTTAGACTCACCGGGGACGTCGCGGATGTGGTAGATGATGCTTTTGTCCTCGTCCTCCCAGGTCTTCTGCTCGTTGTCCAGGTAATCGTCCAGGATACCCGAGCTGGGCACTTTATATTTACTTTCCCAGTCGTCCACGCCCATGCCAGAGTCGACAGGGATTATTCTGACAGCGCCTTTCCTCCTATTTGACCGCCTTGGTTTAGGCGCAAACAATAAAAGTGCCATGCAAGAAGCAGTGGGAAAATGCAAAGGAAGAAATGGAAGAAAAGTAGAAATAAAGGTTAGACATAGCTGGGGAAAAAAAGAAGAAATTAATTAAGCAAAGAATAGCATGCAATGCAAAAGGACCAAAAGAAAGAAAAAGGTACATTGTATAGTGTTGTATAGTGTATAGATTTTTTTCTCAAGGTGAAAATTACAAATCAGGCTTTTGTCGCTTGGCAACAGGCAATGCTTACCAAAGGAAAAAAAACACAGGTGAAGAAATAAAATGTTTCAAAAGCCAAGGCTAAAGGTGTCGAATCAGACAAGTGGGAAAATTACATTAAAGCCCCCTTGAGTGCAGGTAGTTTGATTTTATGCTTTTAGGGGTGCTGTAATAACACGATTATGATGTTAAAGTAGGCGGGAACCCCTAGTGGTAGTTTTACCTAGTTGACGGGTATGTTCTGTACAGAATGTACAGTATCAAACAGTGTCAAAAATTTGATGGTGTTGAAGTTTTCCAGTACACTTAGGTTAGACATTTTTAGAATTGGATGTCTACAATGGGTTAAGTGCGTGTGTGTGTGTGTGCGCGCATGACTGCACGTGCGTGCCTTAGGGCTTCACAATTATTCGAAATCAAATCAAAATTGCGGTTTCAAAATTTGGACAATGTAAAAAATGAAAATTGAGGTTTCGTGATTTACTAGTGCATTCACGATATAGAGCTGTGTCACACTCGCTCAAGGCATACCATACTCCCCCTTCGCTCTTCTTGTTGTAGAGAAAAAACGAAAAAATGCACTGTGTTCTGCTGTTTACTTTAAGAAAACGCAGTTCAAGACTCCAATAAGAGAAGGGAAATGCACTTTGTGTTCTACTGTTTACTTTGAAAACAAACCAAAAAAAAGAAAAATCGAAGACTTGAATGTTCAATAAACAGATAGAAAAGTGAAGTTTGCACTTTATCTATCATCTTTGTTCAATAAGAACCACTTTATTCATTGTTGGAGGGAGGAGTATCAAACAAAAACATTTAAAATAAATGATTGTGTGGGTTTTTTGTGTAAAAAAAAATGAAAAAAAAGAGGTTTCAGAGGAGGAACAAAAATCAAAGTTTTATTTTCAGGCAAAATCATGAAGCCCTATAGTTTCCCTATGTGTGTCTGCGTGTGCCTGCGCAGCCTGTGCAATGCTTACCTGGGCCCCCGTGGTTCCGTGTAGTCCAGTTCATAGCTGCTGTGCAAGGAGTCGGATTCCCTGGAGGCTGCAGGCTGGCGCCGGAGCCTGTTGCTGTACTGGTGCACGGAGGAGTTGGTCTGGGAGGTGTTGCGGGGCCGGCGGCCGCTCTCGCTGCGGTAGTCGCTGTCGTCGCGCTCGTCCACCGCACTGTCGTGGTCGTCCAGAGCTGAGCGAGACACACGAAGACGGCAGTTGAAGTGGTTCCCAACCAGGCCCGGATGTACAGTAATATTTCCCAATTGGGGGGGGTTGTTGAAGTTGCAACAGATACGCGGCATGCATGAAGCTAAAGGTCTGACTCAGAGAGTTTTCTGGTTTGAATGATGACTACAACTGTGGCACCACTAAACCAACACCATATGAGGTTGGTACATTGTGCCTCATGTAGGCCAGGATCAATTTTGTGTTTTTACAGATTATTAAAGTATACTGTACAATGTAAGCTTTCATATGATGCATCACTCAAGGAAATTGGAGCATTTTGTAGGAGTTATGAGCATTTAAATCTGAGGGTCCCAAAATAGCAAAACTGAGAAAAAGCCATTTGAAGTTTGAGAAATTTTCCCCGACATGGCGAACAAAGCACCAGATCTGATCACATATTATAGTTAGTTGCAGTAGTAGTGTTACTAGTAGTGTTTCAATTCATTTTAAATATAAGCACTTCAATTTGAAATATCTTTGAAATTTTGGTTGTTTTGCATGTTTGGTGAGGCAGTCAGGGCATTTAGGGGGCGCATCCCCCCCCCCCCCCCCCCCCCCCCCCCCCCGAGGCCCATGCCTAGATCCGGCCCTGTTCTGAACCTTTCAAGGCCCGGCGGGACCAGGAAGAGCAAAATCATTTCCTGACCGTTGGCCCAACAGTCACAACCGATTCATGGGATTTGCCAATGGCATAGTGGCACGGTGGAACAGTGGTTAGTGCCGTCGCCTCACAGCAAGAAGGTCCTGGGTTTAATTCCTGCTAGGGATGGCGCTGTGGGTGCTGGCGGCGTGTCTGCTCCTCCGCGTCATCAGTGCCCATACCCAAGGCGGGGTTGACGAAAGGGACTTTCTGTGTGGAGTTTGCATGTTCTCCCTGTGTTCCCTAGGGTACATACCCTCACAAAAACATACTGGGCTCTAAACTGCCTAAACTGCCTCCCCCTGGCCAGCCGGGGCGCCTGATGGAGGGGACAGGAACGGGTTGGAATAACGTGTTCCTTCCACGATGCGCTACGTCCAACCAGGGAAACTCCCCCCTGTCAGGTGAAAAGAAGGCAGCTTGGACTCCTCATGCACTGAAGGAAGCATGAGGCCAGTCTGCTGCCTCCTCAGGCTGGTGGAGGGTGTGTAGAGCCCAGGATCACATTAGGAATTGGCACTGCGTGAAAAAATGGGTGGGGGAGGAAAAAAAGACAACGGCCACGGCAGTCGTCATTCGCTTGTCAACGTTGGGCCAACGGTAGTGGCCAACGATCATGGCTGATGGCCTAATGGCCAAATAGTCGCAACCATTTCGCTCTTTCACGGAGCCCCCAAACTTGAAAGCACTTGTAGG
The DNA here is from genome assembly GCA_039105355.1 of Benthosema pterotum. Taxonomy (NCBI): domain Eukaryota; kingdom Metazoa; phylum Chordata; class Actinopteri; order Myctophiformes; family Myctophidae; genus Benthosema; species Benthosema pterotum. Next base: position 49,472,168 of record CM076972.1, on the reverse strand, counting down.
AGTTGTTGAGGTATTTAATTTAGTTTATTATCATTATTATTATGTGAAATACAGTACCGTATTTTCCGCACTATAAGGCGCACCAGACTATAAGGCGCACTGGATTATAAGGCGCACCTTTTAGAAATGTTTTCATATATAAGGCGCACCTGATTATAAGGCGCAGGGAATAGAAGCTACTACAGTTTACATAGAATAGAAGCTACTTCAGTCAAAAATCCATATATAAGGCGCACTGGATTATAAGGCGCAGTGTGGATTTTTTATAAAATTAAAGGCTTTTAGGTGCGCCTTATAGTCCGGAAAATACGGTATATATTGTGAGATCTCAGGCTCACAACAACATATTTTTTGTCTATTCTTTCTTTTGTTCATCTTCTTTTTTGTGAGAAATTAAATAGGTCTCAAAAGTCCACAAATGGTCAATTCACTCCGTGTGAAGTGACCATTTATGGAGTGACCATTCTTTCCGTCTTGTTTTTCCTTTTTGCTTGCCAACAAATTCAGCAACACAACAGTTAACTCATTAATTGCCCATTTTTAATGTATTAATCAAGCTCCCAGGCCCATATTTTGAATTCCAGTATAATATTTTGTGATATGACCACAATGTCACGAAATATCTCATTTTATGCATGAATGTCTCTGGTTTACACAGGAAAAAAAATCATCTCTCTACCACATTCCATTGTTGAGTTATTACTGGCCATGCCACTATTCCTCATAATGCCAACAATATACCCCAATTTTCACATTTTTTATTCATCAAATTAATGCCAATCAAATAAAGCATATGATTCCAAATACTCATCATTTGTAGAGTTGATCATATACTATATGATAACACCCAGTAGGTGGCAGTAATGAGGACGATAGCCGGAAATGAAGCGCATTTCCGGTCACAGAGTAAGAGTACTTCCTGTTTATCCGTTGCACTGCTGCTATGCAAACAGTGTGGTTGTGTGATCATCATGAAGGCCTCGATCGGAGCGATCGTGTTTTCTATCATATATAAGTCAAATCAAGCTGTAATGACGCACCGATGGTTGGATTATGATCAGCGATGGACATACAGACCGCGCACGCGCACGTGCAAGCGTGCACGTGGCGATTTTGGCCATTACTAAGTGAGTAGAACCTGCCGTTAGCCGATCATGCTAAAAAATGCTAATCGCCTGAAATGAATGTTATAAAAATTAAGGATTAAATAAAGCGTCAACACACAGCGTCAAGGGCATCAAGGGCTTAGGTATTATAGCGTGTTTACAGCGTCAAAATGCGCCAAGGGCAGTAAGAGAGTTAAGGTGATGGTGGACATAAACTGGTGCTGCCTGTAAGGGCTGGAATGGATAGAGATAATGGGGGCTTGTGCTGCCCTCTTGTGGTAATGTAGCATACATTACCACAGAGAGAGAGAGAGAGAGAGAGAGAGAGAGAGAGAGAGAGAGAGAGAGAGAGAGAGAGAGAGAGAGAGAGAGAGAGAGAGAGAGAGATTGGTGACACAGGGGAGAATTAGTCAGTCCCTTACTGTAAATCCTGAGGAAATGCAGGCGAATATCGCAGGCCTATATGTGATCATCAGTGGTGGACAGTACTCAAGTCAATTTACTTAAGTAATGCACTTAAGTACAGATTCTAAGGATTTGTACTTTACTTGAGCGTTGTATTTCTTTGATACTTTTACTCTTACTTGAGTGAATTTCCAAGACAAGGATTGATACTTTTACTCAGTTACATTTCTAGGAAGGCCGTAGAAGTAAAACTACATTTAAGGCATACGTTTCCCTTCGCTACCGAAGTGAAATGCAATTGGCCACATGCTGTGTTTGTTTAAAAAAAAGAACCTATCACAGTACATGTTATTCACTGGGATCTACAGAGAAGCCCATTGGATCCGACCTGTGAAACGTAAAGATGGTTTACTATTCAGTTGTAATTCATTCAGTAAGTAAGACTACTAGATGTTCATTTTCTGCTGTAACAAATAATGAATTTAATGTTGTTTTAACTAATTTCTGGATACTTCAAATCATCCACAGGTTTGGCCCGTAACAGGAAGGCTTGGCCCCGATGCAAAATGGCTCATTGGTCTCATTGGTCGGCCTGATTGTGCAGAGCGCCCCGCCCGACCCGTGGAGCGGTTGCCCATGTTTATTTTAACAATTTCTCATATTTTAGAACATGTTAAATGCAGCATTAAAGGTTAGCACCAGCTTACTCTTGTGATGCAATAAAAACAATCTACTTAATTTCATGTCACTTCAGGAAATGTAAAGATACTTCAAATTTGTAGTGTGGCACCAACTACAGGTGCAATAAATGTTTTTTTTTTTACTTATATATTTACTTATATCATAGACACATTTTACTTTTACTCACAATACTTGAGTACAATTAAGAGCAAGTACTTTTTTTACTCTTACCCAAGTAAAATTTCTCACAAAGTACGTTTTACTTGTAACTGAGTAAAGTTACCAGCTTGTACTTTTACTCTTACTCAAGTACTGGAGTTGAGTACCTCTGTCCACCACTGGGGATCATTGATATGCGGGTCAACAACTTGACAAAACAGGCATACATAAAAGGACACGTTTATACAAACTGTCAAAAGTCACATGGAACACAGATTGAAATGAACCAGTGCTAAAGTGCCATGAAGCCAGGCTTTACACCACACAGAAGGTCCACGAGACACAACAAAGCAAAGTGAGCAGAGGTACATACTCTGTTGTTCGTTCCATCCGAAATAACTCCAGTTGCCTGGCAGGGCGGAAGCAAGTGCATCAAGAAGACATGGACAAAAGGAGAGAGGCGTTGATTTCAGAAGAATCCCCTATGTCAGAGGTTTTCAACAGGTGGTCCGGGGACCACCAGTGGTCCTTGAAAGGGTTCCAGGTGGTCCTCAGCTAAGTTGGTTAACCAGATGTAACTCTTGAGAACGTAAAAAATGAAACCAAATGGACCCTTGCGGGTCCATTTGGTTTCATTTTTACGTTCTCAAGAGTTAAAATGTTCATCATCTGAATTAGCCATTTCGGAATGTATGTTTTGCTTTTGTATTGTTTTTTTTTTCCCCCAAATCCAGCCTGGAATTGTGTACAAAAGCAAAATAAATCTTTAGATTTGGGGTCTGTGGGGCTAAAATATTTTCAAATGGTGGTCCGTGACTCAAATCCTGAATAAATGGTGTTCCCTGAGATGAAAAAGGCTGCCCTATGTGACCATAACAGCAGTTGATGGACGGAGTCCATGTAACAAATGATGACAAATGAAACCTTCCCAAACAGGTAGAAAGCTCTCCTCATGCCAACGAGGAATGTGCGGGACATGACTCCAAGGTGAGGTTCGGGGTGAATTTCACGCATGACGTTAGTTAGCCGAAAGTTGACGAGCTGATCACGATGGAGATGAATTATTGACCACAGTATGGAGACGGATGGAGGAGTTGGCGATGAACAGTTTAGATGGAAATGTGGAAAATGAAACGAAACAATGAGGAACAAAAGGAAAAGCAAGTGCAAAAGAGACCATAAGCGAAGAGAAAGCACGGTGGAATGCAGGAAGAATGAAAAAGAATGGATATCATTGTTTCCTAGATATAAATACCATACTACTTATGGCTGAAAAGAGGCACACAGACAACCATGGGTAAAGTAAGGCAGTAAGTAAAGGATGTAAATGTTAGACAGTCACAATCAGGGTTGGGCAGTACCTAGTTACTAGTGTATTGTATTCCTGTAATATTTATTACTTTTCCCAGGTAACATAAAGTATTGCTTCGCCAAATCCAAAATGAGTAACTACGGTAGTTACTGTTGGCTTGGAATCATTTCCTTTAAAAGGTTGAGAGAGATGGTTGATTTATTTTATAGCATTTCTGGTTGATTGGTGACTGTCGTTAATATTATTATTGGGAAAAAATTGATTCAGTTCTAAAAGTAGCTGTAGTAGTAATGTGAGTATTAGTAATGCAATTTTCTAAGGAGTATGTAATAAGTAACATATTACTCTCCTAAGTAATATTGCCCAACAATGGTCACAATAGAGCTGAGCAGTCCCGCGCCGTCCTTGACCCAGAAATGTAACCCTCACTCATTTTTGTCATAGACTTTTCGAAAACGATAAATTCGATTATGAAAAATATATAAAAGCGCCGTGGACAAAGCCAATTCAGGTCATGACAAATCACTTTTTGTTTCCTTTTTCTCCTTAGAAATTATTTGATTGTGTGTGTTAACCCAATGCGTCCTGATCAGATCTAGACAGGGCAATGACAGACCAGGTTTGACCACACAGTGTATTCAAAGTCAAAGTCGCATGATTTGCAGCGAAATTTGTTCTCCGCTTTTGACCCATCACTTGGAGCAGTGAGCTCCAAGGAGCGGTGAGCTGCGGCTTGCCGTGCTCGGGAATCATTTGCTGATTCTAGTTTCTGATCCTAGATTATAGTTTATCATGCCAGATTCTAGTTCCTCTCAGTAGACTGAAGTTTCTGAAGTTAGATTCCAGTTTCTGACACTAGATTCTAGTTCCTGACAGTAGATTCTAGTAGTCCATGACACTAGATTCTAGTTTGTGACACTAAATTCCAGACATATTTCATCGAAGGAGCCCCAGAAATATCTGTTATTTAGCTGCAGACATGTCGTTCTAGGGGATTTTGAGTGCTTCCAAAATAATGTATTCAAAGATTTGCACCACATTTTCACAATTTTTCAAAAAAGAACTACAAGTTCATAACTCGGTGGCGCGATATGAGCTTGTAGATCTGCTGTTTTTGTGATCAGTGTTAAGAAAAAATGAATGGGGAATCCATTTCTGGAACAAGGGCAACGTCATGAGGGGACGGGACTGCTCAGCTACGTTTGGTCGATTGTAAATGTAATTGTGACCCTAACCCATTTAGACTGCAGTTGTTTCCAGTCAAATCTGAATTGACCAGATACGATCTGTCACAGTTGATGCGTGTTCAGTGGCGTTACTAAGCAATTTGGAGCCCTAGGCAAGATTTTCCCTGGAGCCCCCCCTCACCAAATGGACCCTTATGGGTCCAAACCCCTTATCCTAAACCCCTTATCATTTTTTTTTTTTTTTACTATTTTGAAAAACCTTTTGGAATAGTTCAACGTGCCAATCTATCGACACATCGTGAGCTCGTAGACTGGCCATTTAAACTGTTGAAAAATGTTTTGTTACATGCTAAACCCCTTATCCCAAATCCCTTATTTCGTTTTTACTATTTAAAAAAAAAAAAAAAAAACTTTTTGGAATATTTCAACATGTCAATCTATTAACATGTTGTGAGGTTGTAGACTGGCCATGAACTACTGAAAAAGAAGGGGTTTAGCGGGTTTAGCGGTGGCGAAAATTGAGCCCTATGTGTTTTAAATGTCCAATTCTAGGTATAGAGGACAAGTGTAGTCCCCTCATGCCGCCCTAGGCAACTGCCTAGTCTGCCTAATGGCAAAAATGCCCCTGTGCATGTTATGCAGACTGGACACGGATTTGTTAACATACTGTAAGTCTAAGCACAAGTCACATGGAATCCGAACAAGTCACATGGAATCCGGTTTAGGTCTTGTCGTTGCATTCAATGGATCTCAGAGAGATCCATTTGTGGAGGATGAAAACCACCTCTGAATGCGACTCGAGTCACTATTGTAAAAAAACGGTTTCACAGTGTCTGAATTTTGCCAATGTAAATGGGGCCTTACAGTCCTATAAGCCTGACCTCCCACCATGAATCATTTACGAACCTTGGCTCTATAGAACATTTCTAAGTCAGTAAAATGAGCTAAGGTTCCTTCAAGAAGGGGATCAGAAAAATGTCCGCAATGAGCCATAACTCATTACATTTGAAAGGATATTTGTGCATTTCTTAGATATCATATTAATACCCACATATGCATGCAATGCACGCTTGCACATGGACACACGCACACACATACACACATACACACGGACACATGGACTCACAGCATTGGGAAGGTACAGATGCCATCCCTCTGTGCCGACTGTCAGTTGGATACTGTCATGGAAGAAGAAAGAAAGAAGAAAAAAGAAAATATCACTATGGTGTAAATGATATGTTCGTCTCAGTTAATGTGCACGGTTCATTTTCAACATTTTGCTGTCAAATGTTGAAAATGAGTAAAATTCCCCTTGAAGCAAATGGCACTTACGCTACTTGCCATAACCCTTTGTGTACTGAACACGTTTTGGTGTTTTTAAGCTGTTGAAAAATAGCAGATCTACAAGCTCATATCGCGCCACCGAGTGGCGCGATATGAGCTTGTAGTTCTGCTATTTTTGAAAAAAATTGTGAAAAGCATCAGAAACTAGAATCTGATCAGGACACAATGGGTGCCATAACTGGATGTTGGTTAGGTGTGAACTCCACTGCATGATGTTGCAGTAACATACGCACACCACAAGAGGGTGGCAGTGGTCATAAAAATTGCACACAGAAATCTGTCCTGAGTGCACAGTGCAGAAACACCGTGACACAAGTTTACCTGAAGCATTTACATGAAGCCGCACAATAGCACAATAACGGACAGACAAACGGAGGGACGGGCAGGCGAATGAATGAAACAATCGATCAGAGTAAAGGGAAAAAAATCAGTAATCTCCCTACAAACCCTCACATTTATTTTTCGTGAGGCAATTTGAATGGGGCCGAGGCCGTTGTGGAAGGAATATGAAAGATGAAAAAACAATATAATATCTAAACACAAAATAATAATGTTGCGGTTTTCAACCGTTTTTGATATTTGTTTGGCTGTGGACCACCATTTTGATGAGGTTTAGATTCTCAGACCCAAAACTAAAGCACAATAACAATTCTTCTACATTTTCTAATTGTGTACTGTAGATAATTGAAATTAAGTCATTCGGATGTAGCCTGGCTAAAGTATTTTTTTTTTGTTTTACCAACAGCTGGCTTTAGCCAGGCTAATTCAGATGTTTAACAATTATTTAGCTCTTGGGAGTATAGAATGAAGCCAAATGGACCCGTAAGGATCCATCCAGCTGGTTTCATTCTATGCGCTCAAGAGTTAAAGATCAATAAGGTGTAACCTACTCCCCACCCCCATCATTTAGCTGGGGACCGCCTGGAACCCAACAAACCCAGCCCACACCAACACAGACAGACAGACAGACAGACAGACAGACAGACAGACAGACAGACAGACAGACAGACAGACAGACAGACAGACAGACACTCACCGGATCATCCATCCCTATGATGTTGATGCGCTCCAGTTTACTGGTCCAGTACTGAGCCTCTTCATCTGGGATGTCTGCAGGATGGAGGGTAAGAATATGAAACATCTAAATGTACCACAAGCAGGATATAGGGTTACTCATTATGCTTCAAGTTTTAAAATGTACAGATTTGAAAAAAAGAAAAAGAAAAAAACCTTTCAAATTTACATTGAAATTGGCGAAACAATTGTATATACCAGTGCTTTTCAACCTTTTTCATA